>JARQWZ010001555.1:0-321781 GCA_033150135.1 Gobio occitaniae
CAACGGAGAGTTGCTAGACTACCCTGGCTGCAATTTAGATTTGCTGCCGCTAGGGTGCATCTAGATTTTAGGGTGCACTAGGCTAGTAAGCCAGTGTTAAAACAAGAGGCGTATTGATGCAATCTGCCTGCTATTCTTTCTGTTAATGTTACTCCTGATTGGAGGCTTCCGTAAATATTTAGTTTATACGTAGATTTAGGCTTCAACTAAGTTTAATGGAGCAACGCAAAAAATATTTAGTAGTGCATAAGTTGAACTTTGTGTCCCAACTTTTTTTAAAGGGGGCCGGATTCCATCTTGTGGACATACCGGGGGCCGGTCCCTTTTCTATTATATATATATATATATGAGACTTTTATTTCTTGGAAACATGACAGATTTGACAAAAGCTTGAGCTGACAGTAGCTTGAGATAGGACACAGGAAATATATAGATATTTTAACAATATCTGTAAAATTTTCATCAACCAAAAAGTTTTAATGGGTGAAATTTTAATATTATCACGGAGTAAGTACTCTATTCTTATTTAAATTTAATAAGTGCTCTGTTTAGATCACCACAGGTAAAACCACACTACAAAACATGCTTTCTGACTTTTTTCCAGTCCAGTTTTTCCTTTTACTAAGGAAAATTACATATTTTTTCTTGATTCCTGGGGGGAACAATCTAAATTAATTGAGTTTTTGCTTGGAACAAACTAAATTATCTGCCAATGGGTTAGAAAAATAATCTTCCAAAATCTTCCTTAAAGATTCAAACAGAAACAGTATTTTTCTTACCCCATTGGCAGATATATTTCCTTGTTTTAAACAAAAACTCACTTCAATTTAATTTCCAGAAAACAAGAAAAAATATCTAATGTCATTTAACTTATCTCGTAACATCTTGATTTAAGAATTTTTAGATATATATAGACTAGAAACAAAGCAAAAATACTAAATGACAGCATTTTTTGCAGTGCACACAAGGCAAAAATTAATACACACACACACACACACACACACACATATATATATATTTCTATATCTAGAATGGTATTTAGTCTATAGACATATAAATACAAATGCGCAAAACTGCAACTTTATGACAAAAATAGTCTGCAATTTGGCCTTTATTACTCATTTAATACATGTCTACATTACAAGTGAAATAAAATTAGATATTAACCTACATTTCTGACAAATTATCGGTTACGTCAATAGTTGTAACTTTGCGCACAGCAGGTGCAACATGTGTCCTGACAGGAAAGCTATCCGATCCTTTATCCATACACGTGGAAAAGCACCCCGGGGACATTATAGGATCTGTTATGTTTGAACTATTAAGTTTTTGCTATGTACAGGTCTATGTCTTTTGAATTAAAGTGCGCAGTGAACTCATGCTGGCATCATTCATTTCATATTCGCTTTCGGCTGTTCTTGCCTGCCGATATGGCGTTGTAAACAGAATGGGTCACGTCCGGAGCTCTATTGTAAAGTGTTGCAGATAAAGCAAGGGCTGCACATACTTCCCTACTATGTAGCAGAGGAAAAAACAATATGTGACAAAAGAAGTCCGAATTCACAGTACTCATAAAAGAGTAGGCAAAATGCAAGTAGGCAAAGAGTAGGCAAAGTGTGCATACAATTGACATTTTACTATCCCATGAGGCCATGGGAGAGGATTTGTAACACAACTAATGCTGGTAGGTCACATGATCAAGACAACATGGCGAATGTAGTCCGGATTACATTCATACACACACACACACACACACACACACACACACACACACACACACACACACACACACACACACACACACACACACACACACACACACACACACACACACACACACACACACACACACACACACACACACACACACACACACACACACACACACACACACTCATACTATATATTCAAAATAAGTTTCTACTCAAATTTCGGATGCAGCCCAAAATCTCATTCAGGCATGGAAACGTCTCATATGATATTCCATAAGTGTCCTTTTCATCGGCCACTACATTAAAATCAATGTTAAGAGTATAAAACACAAGCGCTGTGCTGGTTTGATCAAATTATGAGGACAAATGAAACCACTTGAATGTACTGTACTGACCTACTTACACACAACTCCAGGCCATACACTGTAATGCTGCGTGAAAACAATTATTTCTGCTCACTTTGACATCAGTGTTGAGATATTAATGTCAGGCCTGGCCTGTTAGATCCAGCAGAATCCGGTCTGGAGCAGCAGACATCATCAGTGACATTCACAAGAGCCACAGCGGCTTCATGATCAATGACCCTGATGGGCTTCAGCTGAAGGCATGAGCGTATGGCAATCATCAGAGGAGTTATTAGAAAATACACAGATTTACTGTGCTTCAACTCTTGCCATGCTCTACAGTGGAGACCTTTGGGGTCAGAGGTCAATTTAATGCTCAAACGAAGGATTTTCAATCTGTGAAAAACTGCCCTTTTTTAAAAAACGTACATAAAAAAATCACAGCATTTCAAAATGTTACTAGTTTCTTTTTGAATTGTACTAGAAATTTCTGAGTTAAAATTGTTGCAAAGAATATCCTTCACCAATTTGCTATTCATTGTAAAAACAATATATTTTTTTAACATACAAAATGCATTTTTATGGCTTTCAAAGTTAATGTACATTTAAAATATTAATGAAATGTTTTATTTATTTCACATTGATTAAATTTTATAATATTTCAATCTCCTTTTCAACAACTGGTCAGAAATAAATGGCATTAATTGCAATAAATTGTTGTTATTTTTCTCATATTTTTTGCTTTAAAAAATATTTTCTAAATATAACTAATATCTGTCAACTTAATAAAAAAACAGGTCAGAAATAATGACATTAATTGCAATAATTTTGTTATTTTTCTCATATTTTTTGCTTAAAAAAATAATTTTCTAAAAATAACTAATATCTGTGAGCTTAATAAAAACTGGACAGAAATAATGACATTAATTGCAACAATTTTGCTATTTTTCTCATATTTTTTGCTTAAAAAATAATTTTCTAAAAATAACTAATATATGTCAACTTAATAAAAAACTGGTCAGAAATAACAACATTAATTGCAATAATTTTGTTCTTTTTCTCATATTTTTTGCCTAAATTTTTTTTTTCTAAAAACAACTAATATGTCAACTTAATAAAAACTGGACAGAAATAACAACATTAATTGCAATAATTTTGTTCTTTTTCTCACATTTTTTGCCTAAAAAATAATTTTCTAAAAATAACTAATATATGTCAACTTAATAAAAAACTGGTCAGAAATAATAACATTCATTGCAATATTTTTTTTGTTATTTTTCTCATATTTTTTGCTTTAAAATATTTTTCTAAAATAACTAATATCTGTCAACTTAACACAAAACTGGACAGAAACAATGACATTAATTGCAATAAGTGTTTGTTATTTTTCTTATATTTTTTTTTTTAGAAAAATATTTTTCTCAAGTAAAAATATCTTAATAAAAATGTGTATATTTTCAAGATAATATTTGTTTTAGTATGACAATGTTAAAGCCAATCACTTAAATCATTTTCCTTGTCTTAATATCACATTTAACATCTTTCTCAGACAGTGAAATGTATTTATATATGAACATAAATAATATTTGGGGTGCTTAGCATCCAAACGTTTGAAAACCCCTGCTCTCACACACACGCCACACACGTCTGAATAAGTTAATCATTTAGACACTTTCTTAAGTAACGAACAGTGAAAGCGAGCTGACGTTAAAATGAACATAAGGCGGCGCATGCAAACATTATTCCATAATGTGACAACTGGATATTCAAGATTGCACTGACCAAAACGTCTTTTTTCTTGGAGTAACTGATGTGAACATGTACGAACTGTACAAGAACGTACAGAAGGATCATTTAGCCTTCATTTACACAAACTCACCCTCGATGTTCAGAGCAAAAGTGCTGATCTCACCTGAAATGACTCCGCTGGTGAGGCCGGGAATGCCCTGGATCTCCGTGACGTTATTGAGGCTGAAGTACTCATGGCAGCTGGCGTTGAGCTCCGGTCCTTCACAGAAGAGAGACCAAAGCTTCGTGGTCACGGTCACGTTGTCTATCATTTCTGTCTTCAAGCACTTGTCAAAGCCGTGGTTCTGCAGGGTGCGGTTGCCCAACAAACAGACCCTGGAGAGGACAAAAGAGCGCTCAGAAAGAATTCAAAGCACGAGTTGCACATTTAAATCGGACTTTATTGTCAGGAGGGTTGTGGCGATTGAGAAAGCCTGTGAAGCAAACACTGCTGCGGATGTTTGAGGTTCAACAAAAGGCACTGCGAGCTGCCCAATGCTGCTCAAATCTATAAAGAGACTCTGTTTCGTTTAAATAGGCAACACTGTAAAACACACAGTGCAATGAGGATTCAGCATTTTGAAGCAATAGAGAGCAATAGTTGGGTTTCAGAAGTAAAAATCACATTTTTCTCCATAGAGACTGAAATAAAAGTGCTAAAATAAAATAAATAATAAAAAAAATAAAATAATGAAAAATAAAAAATAAAATAAAATATAAAAAAAATAAATAAAATAACCTGCATTTAGATATTTATTTTAATGTCATGCTACAAATTGTTTTTAGTAGTTTCAACTAAATAATATTGTGTATTATATTATAATATTATATAATATTGTATAATATTGTAGTTTCCTCCTTGACAACCTATAAATGTAAAAATTATTAAATATATTACATTTATTTAAAACTTATTAGAATCATAGAAAGCTAGTAAACTCAGAAAATAATGTATGCACAATAGTAGCTACATGAAAATATAACTGGAAATTATGGAAATAAACTCTAAACTTTCCTTTTACTCAACTAAAAAAAAAAATTTTTAAATTAATACACTTTATTCTCAGAATTACAAAATATAAACTCGCAATTGCGTGTTATAAAGTCAGAATTGTGAGACAAACACAATATGCGAGAAAAAAGTCATAATTGCGTTTATATATTTAAAAATAAAAATGTTCTCGCAATTGCAAGTTTATATCCCACATTTTGTGAGTTTATATCTCACAATTCTGAGGGGGAAAAGTCAGAATTGTGAGATAAAAAGACGCAATTATCTTTTAAATTGATTCAGTGGCGGAAACAAGCTTCCATATAATTCTAATGCAGTCCCATGCAAAGCATGCTGGGAAATATAAATTCACTGTCCAGATGGTTATTCATGTAGTCACAAACACAAAAATCTAAATCAGTTAACTTTTATTTTACAATTTTTAAAGCTACACTGTGTAACTTTTTTAGTTTATTCTTAGCTAAAAACACTTAGTTCTTTCAAAAATATATGTGATCATTAATGTAAATTTACTTCTTTCAAGTAATAAAGTATTCTCGTAAGTTTATAATATGCCATTGAAAATACATACGGGTGAGGGGTTCGAATGCGGTTCGCAATGTTGCCCCTCCATCTTGAAAGTACATCAGCCAAAGAGGGACATACCCGTAAATTCAAGCTTCGCCTTTGGCGTTTTAACACTCGATGGCACCGTGTCCAATGTGGACGAGGTCGAGCTGGAAGCCATATTAATCTTGGACTTAATCGGCCACCGTAGGAGTTAAAACGAAATCGGAATTGAGAGGAACAGAAACTAATATTCACTGGATGGTCATATAGCTTTTCACCGCTAGATGGGGGAAAATATCACACAGTGTAGCTTTAAGTAAATTGAACAAAATTGTTACAAATGTTCAAGAATTGTGTTGCTTTAACTCATTTTAATGAAGTTAACAAACAGTTTTATTGAGTGTTTATAAAGAGCTGGTTGGTTTGGGTTAAGGTTTAAAACTAAGGCTCCTGAATAAGTGATCCCTGCTGCATACTATATAATGAACGCTGCTCTCCAACCTTCATGAACTTACGGAAAAACCGGAGGTTCAAAGATGGTTTTGATGACGCCGGCGTAGATGGCCAGGATGGACAGCACCACACAGGCCAGGAAGACCAGCGCCAGCTTGTTGACGTACTTCACCCCGACAAACACCACCACAGCCATGAGCGTCAGACAGCACGTGCCGTACACTCGCATGTTGTTCAGCATGGCCTCGGCCTCCTGCGCCTTCTCCTCCGCCTTGAAGATGGCAGCGCTGGGCACGATGTAGGTCTGTGGCACAACACACAATGAGATGTTCATTTTAAAGAAGAAAATAAAGAGGAAATAATGGGGGGGGGGGCAGGATTGAATTGCGTTAGAGCAATCTGTTAGAGGAACACGGACCCCCATCCAAAAATATTTAACATTTTTAACATATTTAACAACCAGCTAACATTTTTTTTTGCTAATGTTCATATTAAGTTACATTCAAAACGTTCAGTTATTGGTACAGATGTTAAGGAAGCATTCCGGACAGACGGATGGATGGATGGAATAACAGATAGATAGATAGATAGATAGATAGATAGATAGATAGATAGATAGATAGATAGATAGATAGATAGATAGATAGATAGATAGATAGATAGATAGATAGATAGATAGATAGATAGATAGATAGATAGATAGATAGATAGATAGATAGATAGATAGATAGATAGATAGATAGATAGATAGATAGATAGATAGATAGATCTGTCATTCCATCCATCTATCATAGAAGTATGTATTATTTATTTAATTTAAGCATTTAAAAATATATATATATTATATACATGCAATATTATAAAAAATATGTCTATTTACTTTAACTTTATTTTTTGTAAAATAAACACTTCTATACTCACAAATCTTCAATCACAAAACTCGTCAACATATTAGCAATGGTGCTTCATTTTATATAGGCAGTAAAATCGTTGCAAATATGTCATAAATAATGAATATATCACACAATAAACATGACATAATTCCTTAATTTAGAGTCTGGAGTTATTCTTAGATGATCCTTACGTCACAGTGGCTTATTAGCAGTTACTAAAATCTCTCTCTGGATTTTCTGGACTTAATCTGACTGCCCTTTAATTGGACACACACTCACCAGGAAGATCTCGATGGTCCCGAGGATGTACATGGCCCCGGCGAACGTGGTGCCCAGATAGAAGCACAGGCCCACCGCACCTCCAAACTCAGGGCCCAGGGACCGAGAGATCATGTAGTAAGAGCCTCCAGCTGGGGGACAGCACCAGACATAGTTAAATGTGACACGGGACAGAAAAGGGCGTGACACACACACACACAGCAGTGCATTTCTCCCGGTTACACAAACCCCATAATCGACCACACAGCTTGGGTGTTCGAGGTTTAGCATGCTGTCATTTCCTGTTTAAATACAAGTTGAGAATGATAAATGTCATACCTGGAACCACACCGTTTGTAGCAATGGCACTCATTGATATGGCGGTCAACATTGTCTGAAAAAAACAATTATTAGTTGAGACAGAAGAAAGTAAACGCGGTCAGACTCAATAAAGATAACACAGTACAGTAATGACGTTCTCCTTTAGTTTTTCCTGTTAAAGGTCATCTGCATCTGGGCGTTATGCAACACGGCCCTAGTGTTGGAGTGTCCTTGACACTAAATCCCTGCGTCTCTCGCTCTGGACTCTGAAAAGCTGCTGGACTAAAGCCAATTAGTGTCCATGAACCTCCAGCAGGCTTAGCGTTTCAAATAAAGCGCTTTGAATGAAGACGACTGAGTGATCTTTACTAGACACAAAGAGCTGACATTCCTCCTGCCATTATTATCAGCCACACTTTAACGCTGTTTCTGGTTATACTCAGATTCATATCCAGTATGCGTTTCAATATGTTCAGTTTATATGCTGATTATGTAGGAATATGAGGGTTGTAGGTTGTGATTTAAATATAAACAGTAACATAACACAGGGGCGATTCTAGGATTTTCATTTTAGGGATTAACTATCACTATTAATGAGTAGCTTATTAGTATGCATATTAGGATATTAGATGTTTATTATTTCGTTTCGCCCCTCGAGAAAATTTGGATTTCTATGATCTACATTTGTACAAGATGTTCTGAACGGCAAAAAAAATTGATAACAATAGCTTGAAAACCATCTCAGTGGGCAGATATGACTGATTACGTTTTTCCATTTTTGTCAGTGAATACAGTAAAACATATGTTTAACTGATATTTATATGTTTTATGAATAATTTTCATAGACATGTTAATTTACTGAAGGCTAACAAAAATCTAGGTAACTAAATGTATTAAATTAATTCACAATATGCACACATTCATTACTAATCTTATGCCCAATACAAGCTTTTTTATTTAATGAGAGCTATACATGGAATTATTAATTTACAATATGCACACATTCATTACTATTAATTAGGGCTGTCAAAAGATTAATCGCGATCAATCGCATCCAAAATAAAAGTTTGTGTTTACATAATATATGTGTGTGTACTCTGTTAATTATTATTTATATATAAATACACACACAAGCATGTATATATTTAAGAAAAAAATATAATTTTTATATATAAAACATTTATATTTATATATATTATAGATTATATAAATGTATATACAGTATATACATGCAAATATTTCTTAAATATATCCATGAATGTGTGTGTATTTATATATAAATAATAATTAACAGAGTACACACACATATATTATGTAAACACAAACTTTTATTTTGGATGTGATTAATCGCGATTAATCTTTTGACAGCCCTAATATTAATCTTATGCCTAATCTGAAGAACACAACTTTGGTAATATTTCTTGTTTGTTAATAATATTATAAATGACATTACATTGGCCTATTTCAATTCAAAATGGCGAAATTAGACAAAAGTTTATTAATTTGCCTGAATATTTTGTCATTTTTTTTAACATTTCTGACTTCAAGAAGCAGCTGTCAAATATGAAATGTTTAGTTTAGCGATATATCTCGCACTTGACGTCGAGTTGTGCCGCTAAAATTCGTGCTCCGCCTCAGCAGCTTCTGTGAACATAAAGCCCGCCTACTCTGATTTGATTGGTTTTCTCAAATATGTTGACATTGACGAGCGGTGACAGACCAATGAGGCTCAGATCAACACACACACACACACACACACACACACGCACCTCTGCTTCTGACGTGCGCTCTGCTCGCCGCCACAGCGGATTGAAGAACACACTGATTAACAGATTAAAAAACGTGACGAAGCCAAGGCCTGCCGCCAGTTTCATATGTTTGAAAGGTTATCACACAATTTTAAGGGTGGCTGGACAGAATTTTAGGGGGGCTGAAGGGCCTAGTGACGCCCATGACATAACAGTACTTTCCTTCTTCCTTAATTATAGCATTAAAGGATTAGTTCACTTCAAAATGACAATATCCTGATCATTTACTCACTCCCATCTCATCCAAGATGTTCATGTCTTTCTTTCTTCAGTAGAAAATCATTTTTTTGAGGAAAACATTCCAGGATTGTTCTGCACATAATGGAATTCAACGGGAACCAATGGTTGAAGGTCCAAATCAATGCAGTTTCAGAGGAAGGGCTTCAGAGACTCTAATCCCAGATGATGAATAGAGTCTGATCTAGACAAACCATCGGCCATTTTCAAGAAAAAATAAACATTTATATACTTTTTAACCACGAATGCGCGACTTCAGTGTTGTGATTATTCACGGCGTATGATGTCATCGCGTCGGAAAGGTCACGTGTGACTAGGGATGTGACGGTGAGGAAATTTTCCCACCGGTTAATTGATGTGTGACAACCCCGGTAATACCGGTATCACCGGCGGAGGCTTTTAAATCACTAATTCTATCTAACCGAAAGTAACATGCACACGAGCGCTCTGAACTGAAAACGCGCCAGTGCGCACACACCGTGAATGACAGCTCGTCTGTAAATGCGCGCTCTGTGAGGCCATGGGTGCGTCTCAATCAGTTCCCTAGTTCAGTAGTCAGGGCACTGATCAAGCATTGATCAGTCTATGATTGAGATGCACGCCATGAATGAATAACAGTTCGTCCGTAAAGCCTTGTTTATACTCGACGCGCCCGCACGAGCGTGAGGGTGCGCGCGGCAAAAATGAATGCGCGCAGTCAGCGTAGCGGAGGCTCACACTGCGGAGCCAGGCGAAAGGAAACAATGCGCGCTCTGTGCGGCCGTGCACATTTTACTTTCGGTTTTGAATTAGCGCCAATTCGGCTGCGGGTTGCTTGAATTGTGGGTTCATTTGCCTATTATTTTTATATGAAAAACACAACAACAAAACAAATGACAAACTCCCTTAAATAGGCGCTTTTACGTTTCGCTTTGAAACCAAATCTTCCGCGATCATCTCAGTCAAAACTCAAAAATCAAAATGACGGTGGGCGGTGCCACGGTGGGCAAGTGATGTAACCGGTGTTGAGTCTGGACACCGGTAACACCGGCAACACCGACTATCGTAGCAAGCCTACGTGTGACCCAACCCGTTGCCGAAAAACTCTGTCTCATGTTCTTTGTACGGCATCGCTGTTTTACCTTTATTTTTGTAAAGGGGGTTTCCGTATATTTTGTGAAACGGTGATGTCATCACACCACGTCCAGCATGGGAAAGACTAGAAAGGGATACAGCTACGGGCACATTAATACTGCGCTATTTAATTACCGTATTTGCTTTATTGTAAGGGCAGGTTTAGGGTTGGGGTAGGAGTAGGCGCTAATAAAACACTATCTGGCAAGTAGCACATTAATTTATTGTTATGTTATTTTGCCTCACTTCCTGTACCCCTTCTAGCCACTCTTCTTTTCCATTTTTAGTGTATTTCTGTGGCAAGATTACAGCGCCACATACTGGCCTGGCATGTGTACTACATCGTTTTGAGTCAGTTTCAGTGCTCTCGTTTGTACGCGGATATAGGGGAAAAAAGATTGGATTGGGAAAAGCTCTGGGTTCGTGTGGATGGGGCCTTAGTATTTGACCCTGTTCCTCGTCTGGGGTCAGAGTCTCTGAAGCCCTTCCTTTGAAACTGCATTGATTTGGACCTTCAACCACTGGTTCCCATTGAAGTCCATTATGTGCAGAAAAATCCTGGAATTTTTTCCTCAAAAAACTTCATTTCTTTTCCACTGAAGAAAGAAAGACATGAAAATATCAGGACATTTTCATTTTAAAGTGAACTAATCCTTCACGATTAAATTAAGCCTGTTGTTAAACTGTCTGTTAAAAATAACACACACACACACACACACACATTATGTTGTATATACATAATGTATAGATGTATAGTTTAAGTTGCTTGAGATGTGCAAACTAAATATTGCCATGAAAAAATATGCCCTTAAATTCAACATGAAATGTATTGATGCATCTTGTAATCATTAATCCGTGCAATAACTTTCTCCACTTCTATAATGAATAACTTTCCTTTCTGAACTTTTCAACATTTGTCTCACAGAAAAACTTTCACCATCCAATCAATTCCTGAATAATGCTATCAGTCCTGCACTTTTCCTCCCCGTTCCCCTCAAAAATGAGTCACATTCAGGAAGAAAAACGGTTAGTTGCACTGCTTTGATATTGATTTAACATTTTCCTAAGTGAGGAGTGAGAAGATGAGGCTCAATCACACGTCTGCCGTTTATCTCTAATACACATCATTTAAAGCGCCAGCGCTGAGATCTTGATGGTTCCTGTAAGAGCGAGTGAAACGTTTGAAACTTGACCGTGACACAATCACCGGAAACACATAATGACACTAGTCAGTAAAGGTTGAGGTGAATTAGGCGCTTGATCCCATTGTCTGATGTGGTTTATAAATAAGCGTCAGTGTTAAAGACTTCTGAGCACAGGATATTACACACGTGTGAGTTCAGACAAAAGAGGAAGGAGGCTAAACTTAACCGGCAGGATCAACGGACTGAACTGATCGACACACACACACACTCTATGTGTGACTCCAGTATTTGATATGGACCCAATAGGTTCTCTTATGCTTCTAAGGCAGCATCCTAACTCAAATGAACCTCGTAAGTGTCTTATCTAGAACACATTATCTAGGCAAAATCAGATCTTACATCTAAACTAGCAGAAGCTCATTAATGCTTCCTCAGTCACTGTCGGTTTGATCAGGTGGACTTACACACGAGCAGCACATGGACACGATGATAAAGGACTCCAGGATTCCCGCCGTTCCCACGATCCATGTCATTCGCAGGAAGAGAATCACTCCCAGGATATTCTGCAGGCAGGGCAGGTAGACACCGATAAACGTCCCCATCTGTGGACTCTGGACGACACAAAGGAGACAGCATGAGAATCTTTAAAATAAATGCATGCTGAAAAATGACTGTGCATGCATGCAATAATTCAGTGTAAAATATTGTAGGGACATACAGTTTGAAATATAAAAAACAAGACTTTTATTCTTTAGGACAGGTCTTAAAACACACACATAAAGTGACTTATTTTAGTATCATTGATATAACCATATCCTATCATAAATCATATCCCAAAACCTCATTGTATAATATTTTTTAATCCGTTTTTGTTTTGATATTTTCATTTTAAAGTTTTAGTCTTTTTGTTGCACATCATGCACAATCATTTTCAACATTTATTGTTAATTTTCTCATGCAGTCTTTGTCTATTTTATTAGTTTTAGTTTTTTTAGATGAAAATATTTCTGTATAGATTTTATTTCAGTTTTAGTACTTTTTAAGTTCAACTAAATGAAAAGGAGAAATGTCGCATTGCATTGGTTGCACTTTTATTTTTATTTTATTTCAGTTAGTTGATTTCAAGTAAAGAACGTTTGTTTTATAGTTTTAGTTTAAATTAATTAGTTAACTATAATAAACTTGTATACTGATGCTCTATAGACCCAAAAATCTAAATACTGATCTGAAGAACCTGTAATGAAACTATATTTTTAATCTCCAAATGACCATATAGGAACTCAAGAATCATAGTTCTTGATATAAAGAGATTTCTTTGCTGAACCTAAAGTGCTTCAAGAACCCGTTTTAACAAGAGACAAACTAACACGATGGAAACATCACCCGCAATATGCAATGCAAACCGGATTTAGATCTCATCCTTAAGCGCTGTGCATCTAAATGGACATTTAATATCTCAACGGAAGCTTTTAGCCTTAAAAGAGGGATAATCCATGTTATCCATTCAAATTGTAAATGATCCTGAGATTCCCCCTCCAGTGGCTGAGATTCAGTGTTTCCTCCCAAATGATCTGCTTCCATCTTGATACAAAAGAAATCATAACCAATCATTGCACGACCAAAAATCTCAGAAACGAATAAACGCATACCACAGTGAGATGAACGGCTCTTGACTGCTCCCGCTGGAATCGGCAATGGATGAACTTTAGTAATTAACACTAAAATCAAGAGGTTCCTAGATTTCGCTTCTTCACAAGATGACTTGAGCAGTTTGATGCAGTCCGAGGACTAATAAGAGCGCGTCGCCGTCGCCCCGTGGCCCGTTTCACCAATCACAGATGCCCAGAGACTGGAGACTGGCTGGGGACTGTGGTTTTGTGGGTATTGACCGGCCATTGCTTAAACATATTTTACTTACTGCCAGCAATGACCACGAGCACTCAAAATGTTGATGCCCGCTGGGTTTGAAATGGAAAATTGTTGCATTTGTGCATATGTTAAGACATCTTTGCATAAGGCTAAAGACCAACCATAGATGTCATATTTTTTCAAGTGAATAAAAATGAGGCTGAGAGAGACAGTCTGTTCTGTACTGTCAGGGCAATTCAACACGACGTCTATTCAAACAAAAATGTATTGGCTTTCCCGAACATTTCTATAAAGAACGTTTTGTGCAACGGAAATGTTCAATGGATGTTAAAGATTCTTCATGGAACCATCAATGCCAATCTATAACCTTTATCTTCAAGAGCGTGCAACAACAGAATTTTGAGAACTTCAGGTAATTTCCGTAACCAGACATTCCAAACAATCTGACCTGTATTAATTTCCTGTCAAAGGCAGAAAGAATGTAGAGAATGTGATTTGTTTTAGATTACAGGACACAGACGCAAACATCTTTCTGAAAGCTCTGCTTCTTTCATTCATGTCTGCAGATGTAGGGCCCTATCATACACCTGACCAGGCAAGTGCTTTTTGCTAGTTTCAGCTTGACGCAATTATCAATTTCATGTCCAGCTTCACATTGACTCAGTACGTTTACATGGACAACAATACTCCGATTTAATCTGATTAAGACCATACTCTGATTAAGAAACTACCATGTAAACAGCGATTTCTAATTACCTTAATCTGGTTAAAGCCATACTCGAATTAAACAAAAATCGAATTAAGACATGTGGAGTATGCCTGTTTTAGTCGCATTATCTAAGTGCATTGTAGACATGTACACACCTTAATCTAACTATTAACGTCGTGAAGGAGTTTCCGCCGCGTTTTGTGACAGGTCACACACACACACACACACACCAGGCAAGTGCAGAGGGGAGGGCTTTGGGGGCTCGTATCAAAAGTATATAAAGTGCCCCTCTAAACAATCATCAATAATATTGTGACAAATAAAACAGAATTTGAATTATAATTAATATAACCGCACGTACAAAACAATACGCTTAAATTCCCGTTTATCTTTTACGTATCTTTCAGTCTGAAATGTCGTTGCCATGACGTGTTGCTATGGTGCGTGACTGCGTGTCTTGCTCATAGACCGTAAAAACTCTGCTCACTCGGACACGGCCTCCTCAATATTTTTTTTCTTTGTGTTGCAATAATGCTCATTTTAAAAGTAAAATACGATCATTTTGTATCTGTAATCCCAGATTCATATGTGTCTGCTTACAACAGCGGTCGGGAACCTCTAGGCTTGCGAGCCATTTGCCATTCAGTGAACGCTTGTGGCTCGATGGCAGAAAAAAAACAATCCAAACAATCACGATTTTGAAACCTCAATTTTCATCATTTATCAAAGTTATTATTCGAAATGTAGGCTGTCAAGAAGGAGGCAAGATGGGCAGTGTCTTTTCAAAAAAACCTGAAAGACACAATATATAATATTACAAAAATAAAACAACGTAGCCTATATATATATATATATTACATTAAAAAGTATAAAAATCACTTGTTTTTATAAAGGAACACTGTCCAACAGCGACACCCGCAGGTAGCCTAAAGTTACAGCGGTTTGCCTGAGCCCATTGATTTTAACAGACCCACAAAAGTCGCACTATGATTGGCCGTCGGGTGGCATGGGGACGTAATGACGTGCCATTAATCGAACTATGTTCTAACATGTAAAACGGGAACATGAACGGAATATTCTAAAAGCAAATCATGTAAACACCTTGATCAGATTATCGTTTTATTCAGATTAAGGACAATAATTAGATTACTGCTGTCCATGTAAACGTAGTCTTTGTTTAAATATCAAATGCACTGGCGCATCTGTTCACCCATGGGCGTCTGGTCTGAACACCAGGTGTGTTCAGGAGCATTGTTGGAGCGTTGCTATTGTGAGGAACTGAAAACTACTGACCATTAACCAACACAAACCTGCTCTAAAGTCAATAGCAAAGTATTGTTTGTGTTATTTAAAGGGTGTGTTAGTAATATGAGCCTATAGGCGGCGCACAACGCGCATACACTCTGCTTATCACACACACAGGGACGCAGCAGCACACACACATTTTTTTAAATATGAAAAATAAAAGAATTCCTCTCAGTAGAAGCCTTCAGTCTTTCCGCTCACATGTAAAGAGAGAATCCACCATGGTGCGAGCACAACTGGCTTTTAAAGGGAAAGGGAGATGAGACTCTGATTGGTTTATTGCTCGTTACACCCAAAACACACCCATGATTCATTAAGAGACGAGGTACAACCATTTTAGACCATTCGCTTGGCGTGCCGACCATTTTTCCTGCCGTTAAACTAGCAAACTTGGATATGGATAAATATGGCTCAAAATGAATTTAGTCTTTTCACTCATGCCAACTTTAAAGGAAATGGTCTAAAAACTTGTCAAAGTTTATTTCTAAAGCACTTTTTAAAAACTTTTTATCAAAGTGCTGTACACACATACACTAAAATATCAATAATACAAACAATCAATGACAAAGGGGAAAAAAAGAAGAACACAATTAAACAGTAAGAAAGCAGCTCTCAGATGGTGTCAAATGCCTGACTATAAAAATATGTTTTTAGGCTAGATTTAAAAACAGCAAGTGTTTGAGCCTGTCTAAAATAGAGGGGCAAACTATTCCAGAGCTTCGGGGCCGCCACAGCAAATGCTCGGTCTTCAACTTTGCCCGTGGAACAACTAAGAGCAAATTGTCAGCGGACCTTAGAGCCCTTAGCAGAGCATAAAGCATAATCAGGTCTGAAAGATATCTGGGTGCTAAACCATTAAGAGATTTAAAAACATCTTAAAATGAATCCTGAACTGGACAGGTAATTAGTGAAGAGAGGCGAGAATAGGGGTAATATGTTCCCACTTTCGTGTACCCGTCAACAAGCAGCGTTCTGAACCATCTGCAGTCTGGAGAGAGAGGCCTGACTAATGCCAATATAGAGGCCATTACAGACGAGTTGAAATAAAAATATGCACAAGTCTTTGAAAGTCTTTAAAAGACTGAAAACATTTCACCTCATTTGGAAAAACTAGATTTAACTACTAAGTAAATCTGTTTGTCCAGTTGTCTTTATGATGTTTAAGGAATTGAATTAAGTACGTTACCTTGACTGTTTTCTTCTTGGCACCTTCGTCCTCATCGGCCTCCTCGTGCTCTCTGACGCCCTGCGTGAGGTTGGTGTAGTTGGCCAGCTTGCTGAGCAGCGAAGACACCATGGGATTGCTGTCCATCTCCTCCTGAAAGTGTAAAGGTCATGCGTTTGATGGAAAACCACTTTATTCCAAACCAGCAAACACAAACGACTCCTTTCCAACCTCTATAAATGTCTCAAACGGTAAAAATAAATGCAGAGGCCAGAATCAAAGGACGTAATAACAGCTTTGTCCATCCGAAATCATAAAATTATACAAAAATAAACATCATGACCCATGAATTACTTTATTTGTGATCATAAACATGAAACGGGAATGTGGAAAACATAGGCTTGATGACGAATATAGGCTTGAGAATAAACACAAAGTTTGTTCAGACTGAATGTGATATCAAGAACACATCTGGGTCAAAATCAAAAGAAGAATTTTGGCTATTCATATTTTTTAGAATTCTTACATTATTTAAGCTCATTATTTATTTAAGTAATGTAACATATAGTAGTATTTATTGTACTATTAAAATACCTTTGAATTAGCAATTCATATTTTAGATAGCAAAAACTAATAAGTAAAGTAGAGAATCTAATGAGAATCAGCTTTGAGAATAATGAAAATTTAAAAGCACAAAAGTAAAATGTCTAGCGAGGTTGCTGATGAAAATTGTAAATTGTTCCACATACACAAAAATCTTTATATATCAGGGCTCCAGACTAACATTTGAGAGCAGTGACACCAGCGCCTGATTTGGTGGAGCTGGAGGAAAATGTATGATAAAGTTAATTTAATCATAAAACTAATATTGTTTTGTGTTGTTTGTTAATAAGTGCAGTAACTAATAATATTACATGTTTGTTCATTGGAAATTTAGCAGTGAAGCACTGAGCTTGAACTGATATGCAGGTAAAATGAACTTTTACCAACAACAGTAATGTGCAATCTACTGGTTATAGTGGTAATTTCATTAATTTTTTTAAATAAAAGTGCTTGTTTGCCACAAAGTGATAGCCTAGAAATCTAGACGCACCCTAACAGCAGCAAATGTAATTTGCAGCCACTGTCGTCTAGAAACTCTCCGTTGGCTTGCAAGCTTGAAAAACCAAACTCTGGTCAGGCCAATCACATCGTGTACAGAGTCGGTGGGCGGGCTTAACATAATGACGGCAGAGTTGACGGTGATGGTGACGGTTACGCGTGCTACTTCCCTGCTAACAAAGAACGCCACTGAAGTCATTCTTAAGAAAGGAAGAGGAGTTCTGAGTTTTGCCAACCGGATACGGCGAAAGCTTAATCTATCAACTAGCTCCGCTTCACCTTCTTCATTGCTCTGGCTGGTTGTAGCGATATCCTATTGCGTGCAGAGGGAATTTGAAAGACAACCGTTTATCCCGCCCCTCGGATTGAGCCCTGACAATGGTGTGTCCCAGACCAAACATCTTCAAGTGGTTGTGGCTTGTCAAGCTAACAAAGTGGCCTACACTCTAAAAAAAAAAGGTTCCATATGGCACCAAAAATGGTTCTTGGCTCGTAATCATAGGGGAACCTTTTTTTTGTGCTATATAGCACCAATTTTGGTGTTTCAGTGGTTCTTCAGAGGTGCTATACAGTCAAAGAACCGCTGAAGAACCACTGAAGCACCAAAATTGGTGCTATATAGCACTAAAAAAGGTTCCCCTATGATTACGAGCCAAGAACCATTTTTGGTGCCATATAGAACCTTTTTTTTTTAGAGTGTACACATTTAAACTTTTAGTTTTACATCACATTGGAAAATATTTCGAGCTTTTAAGTGCTGAAAAAAAAAAGTGTGAAGCACTTGAAAGCCCTTGAAAAGTAGTCTCAATAGGTCGTAACGGAGATGAATATTGTAAAATAAAATAAAAAATAGTTTTTTGACTATTTCTTTCACTATACCATGGGGATGTTACTACAGTAAATCATGGTGAATGTTGGTGATTTGTGACTAAAACCCCTGATCTTCGCTCCTGGTCTCCACGTCAGCTCTGTTTGATCTGATATCTGTGCTTAATAACAGAGAATTCTGGTCTGAACGCTCCCACTAGATCTCGCAGTAGTCAAGTTATTAATTCTGTGGTGAATTCAAGCACTTTGGATCTCCAGCGCTGTGTAGAAACGGTGTCATGTGATCGAGATCGGCCCGTGTGTTAGCTTGCGCTCTCTATTATGGCTCCGAGCTGAGAAATGGTCCGTGCAGCTCAAACGAGTAGTGCGGTTTAATGTTTCTCACGTGTAACAGAAATGGTGGTCGCACCACTGTTAATCAAAGAACATGCAGCAATGTTCAATCATATTGATACATATAAACATTTAAAAACGTTGAAGTTTAAAGATAGTACCTCGAAAAGTGCCATGTTTTTCCCATCATATAGAGTTCCCTTATAATCATCTGTGTTATGGATGAACGGACTGCTTTCCCTTGGGTTTCCATCACCTGTATTAGAAAGACAGATAGACAGATGGATGAGCAATGGAAAGACATTAAAACCCTGTTTGCTAACAGAACTGTAAGGTGTTTATGGTCTGTTATCTTTGGGGTAAATGAGGAAAAACTAGACTTGACTTCCTATCCATTGCCGTAGGTCAGACCTAATGATTTTCCTATAATTAGAGCATGATGGTGATCGATGTCCTCTACGGTTCAGCGGTCAGACTGATGTTCAGAGAGGACGATGGCATATGGTGTCCTGTCATGAAGAGGTTATAAAACCTGAAACGTATAGCTTAAAACATGCAATTACTTGGAGGTGGACTTCGCTCACCCACTGATCCGCCTGGGTTTTGTGGTTATATATAGATGTTAAATTGCAGTGATTTTGAATAAACATCTGGACTGGGCTGGATTTATTTTCAGATTGCATCGCTTTATTCATTTCCTCAGACCTATCATTTCAGGGAGACACTGTTCCAGGAGTTTCTTAGCTTAAACTAAGCAATTTTCACTCTGAAATCACGTCAATTTGACAAATAATGAAAAGTAACACATTGAATTATATATGACAGACATAGAAGAAAAGGTACTTCTTCTATGCACTGTAAAAAAAAAATATGATTTTGACAACATATGTTTTAAATTGCTTTAAATCATTAAAATAAGTTATACAAGATTCAACTACTTTCAACTAAAGTCAGTTTAATGTATTTTAAGTGGAAATGACTTAAATTTTTAAGTACAATCAACTTGGATGTTCAAGGCAGCAACTTTTTTTTACATCACTGGATCATTTTATGGACTTTTTTTTATTTTAAATTAAATCTGTGAATTAAACAGCTCATAAACATACATCACCACTAGGAAAAAAAAGTAAACAACCCACTAACATGAAAGCAATATGTAATCATTTATGACATTCCACCTTAAATTTAAGCTTTTTGGCATAAAGGGTTCTTTAAAATGGAGTCAAGAACCCTTCTAAATGTGAAATAGTATTTTCTTATTTATCCTACCTCTTGTTTACAACTTCAAAAACTCCTTTTTTACAGTGCAATGGTACAAGATACTAAGTTAAATATCTTCAAACTGTTTACCTTTGTAAACAACAAAGTCCAATCGTATGTTTAATGGTAAACTTTTAAAAAAAAAGACAGCTTTTGGAAACCTGCCTGCAAATACAAATGTGACCAGCTTGAAGATCCATCAAAATCTGTGTATGATTATGCAATAAACCCACAAGATGCTCTAATGTGGATGTGGACTTTCTAATACAGCTTGAAACAATAGTGCATTTGCAAACTGGTCTGAAACTATTATTTTTGTGTCTAAAGTACTCAAAGTGATGCTAAAATCACAGCTCACACTGAATACACGGATGGATTTGAATGATTTGATGATTTCTACAGTACAAAACATCCTGGATAAGATGGTTGAGTTGAGGTGTTCAACTGTTAACTGTATAAGCTACTGTACCTGTTTAAAAGATACAAGCCCTAAGACAACAAATGCTCATGAGAGACCTGATATCTCACACAGTTCATCAGAAACGAGGATGTGTCAAGAGCATTTCAGACCATGTACCTTTAAATTCAAAGGGTTTTGTGTCACTCTTTGTTATCGTCGATGATCTATGGTCCACTTTAGACATTCTATTAACTATAAGTAACTTTGCAACTGCATGTCAGCCAACTCTCATTAGAGTATTAGTAGACTGTCTGCTTAGTATCTGCTAACACTTTATTTTGTTGCTCCCTGACAGATATTCTGCTGACTATAACTTTGCAACTGCATGTCAATTTATTCTAGTAATATATAATCCTAACCCAACAGTCTACTAATACTCTAATCACTGCTAGTTGACATGTAGTTGCAAAAGGTACTTGTAGTTAGTAGAACGTCTCGAAATGAAGTGTAACCCTGTTTTACATGAGAAATGTTGAGCAACTCTTTGTGTTCAGAACTGCAGCTGCTGTTATAGTCAATAAATCAATCACAATTGCAGTTTAAAACCTATTTCACTGCCATAATCCGATGCATTTCAGAATGACCAGATATTTAACAACAAAAAAGTTAGACACAACTTCGATTTTAAGGACTATGCATTAAGAAAATGCATTAAAGGGGTTGAAGTTTTAGCCCAAAATACCCCACTTAAAATTGTCACTTTTTGAGGGTGAGCAAAAATGCGCCATTTTGTGTGTGTCCCTTTAAATGCAAATGAGCTGCTGGCCCCCTTTCAGGAAGAGGGCGGAGCTTCAAGAGCTTGTGTTAGCAGCTCTAATAACCTCACGCAGACACACACTGAAAATATCAGAAACTGTTCAGCCTTTTATGATCAAACCGGGGTCGGACAATGATGGAGAGACTCAAGAAGAAGAGACAACATGTAGAATAAGATGTTTCGGAAGGGTTAGTTGATGAATTTATGAGTTAACTATCTTCATATTCTGTCATGATAATCTATAAATCGCTTGTGTTTGAACTGTTGTAAGATTCAGAGCCAGAGAATATCTGCTGCATGAAGAGAGAATCAGTATAGTTTAGTTTTATTACGGTTATAACTTATGTTGTCATCTTGCTTTATGACATGCTATCGCATAACTCTTTCTCCACCATTGATTTCAGTGTTTTCACTGTTATGTTATAGGGGGCGCTATTGCACATCCTCTGAAAGAGTACAGAATCTCCTGATCAAAACACAGGCGAAGAAGCAGCAGAAACAAGCAATATCACGGAATCATATGCAAAAGTAAAATCAAAGTCATTTCACTCGGCGGCCATCTTAGAAACGCCTCCCTCTATCTCTTTGAATGGGGAAACTATATAACTTATGTTGTCACATGCTATTGCATTTGTGTTCGTACTGTATTAATAAATGTGAAAGACGGACGACTCCCAAATGTGCTCGACTACAACAACTTTTCCTCTTCTCAACATGCCATTGTTGTGTGTTCCTGGGGGCGGGGTTTATGTAAATTTGAGAATAAGCTTGTTGTAGTCCCTACCAGCCGTTTGTTGTAGTCCTTAAAAAGCGATTTCTTTAAAAAAAAACATCTCCCTTTGCTTTGAACTTTGAGCACCGTAACTCTGCAGATGTTGTTTATGCTCAAACAGCAACACTACACACGAACTAAAGTTAAAAAATTAAAATCATAATCAACCCCCTGTACTGTTTAAATGTAAACAGGACATTTTGATTTCATGATTACTTTCTAAACGTTAGCAGATAGTATTTGGCAAAACCTTTATTTGGGGTCTTTTCCACGTTTATTGACAGATACTGTAGTGTATATTGTGGAGATCTGCGGACGATGTAATCAGGACAACAAAAGTCAGACTTGACCTTCAACCACATTTTGACGATGATAATTATATTCTACAATACGTTCACATTTGCATTATGACAGCAGACACTTGATACAGTATGGCAAACCTCACGAGACGTGATCCACTTTCATCAGAATGACCCAGATTACAGATGTGCTTATATCACTGAAGACGTCACAGTCCTTCACTTAGCTCTTCTTTATCCAGCGACGGAAACACACGGATAATGAGTGAGTGAGCAAAATTGAAAGCAGGAAAGAAACAATGAATAAACAGATGGACATTTGGCTCCAGGCGTTAAAAAAAGGCTTTTTTTTCCATATCTGCAGAGGACATATTGCTGATCATTTGCATGATCAGAGAGAGGAAGATAAAATATATGCAATTCATCTAACCTTTCACCACATGAATTGCCAAAACACACCATGCCAACCTGCCATATTCATAGCCAATTTACGCATGGATAACCTGCACAACATCTCCCAATGTTTAACACTGGTTGATAATCTAGGAACGTTGTTTAGTTCCATTAGTCAGTCTCAGCTTAAACCCAAGCAGAACTAGACGGCGAAGATGGTACCAGCCAAAATTACCAACAAGATCATCAAGTTCATCCAATCAGCAGCGAATCACTGCATGTCCTTTAGCTTAAGACGATTCCTTTTCTAGGCATGACGGTGGCGGCGCTCCGAACCGAGAGTTTACAAACACTCTAATTGTTGACATGGAAATCAAAGATCAAATATAGCAATAATCTGGCAGAGAATTCAGCCGCCTTAACTCCTGAGAATACACCGGATGCTGCTGATCACAACAATGATGGATTATCAATTGATCCTAATAAAGGTGACCTTCCTTGAGATGGCCAGAGATCATGCCTTCAGCATCACACAAACAAGTCAATGGTCCTTATTACTGTCAGTTATATAGTGTTAGTGATCTACACGAATCATTCTGCAGCATCTGTATCTCTCTTGCTGAGGAGACTGTGCTATTACTTTACTCAATCTGTTCACCTGAGGCATCATAAAACAGGTGAAAAAACCTTGAGGGGACTCAAATGTGCTCGAATAACAACCCTTCCTCTTCTCAACATGACCAGAGACAAAGCTGAGGGGAAAAACATTTAAACTGAAAATAAAATGAAATATCAAAATGAAACGGAAGGGAAAAAATAATAAAAGAAAAAAAAAAAGAAATCCTGGGGGGACCTGCAACATATTAAAAAATAAAATAAAATAAAATAAAATAAATAAAATAAAATAAAATAAAATAAAATAAAATAAAATAAAATAAAATAAAATAAAATAAAATAAAATAAAATAAAATAAAATAAAATAAAATAAAATAAATAAAATAATAAAATAAAATAAAATAAAATAAAATAAAATAAAATAAAATAAATAAAATAAAATTCAAATTAAATATAATAACAATTAAATATTTAAATTAAATATAAATTAAATTAAAAAAAACGAAAATAATGAAACCAAATAAAACAAAATAAGATAAAATAAAATAAACAAATCATTAAATAACACAGAATAAAAGAAGATCAAATAAAAAAATAATTATAAAAATAAAAAATAAAAATAAAATAAACAAAATAAACAAAATAAAAATAAATAAATAAATAAATAAATAAATAAATAAATAAATAAATAAATAAATAAATAAATAAATAAATAAATAAATAAATAAATAAATAAATAAATAAATAAATAAATAAATAAAAATAAAAATAAAAAAAATAAATAAAAAATTGTTAAAATTAATAAATAACAAAAAAATTAAAAAATAATAGAATAAAATTAAAAAAAATCCTGGGGGGACCTGAAACATTAAAATATAAAATATTTAAAATTAAAATATTTAAATTAAATATAATTAAATTAAAAACTAAATAAATAAAATATACTAAAACCAAATAAAACTAAATAAGATAAAATAAAATAAACAGAATAAATAAATAATAACAACATAAAAGAAGATCAAATAAAAAATATAACTGAATAAAATTCACAAAATAAAATAAAAATAGTTAAAAATAATAAACAACAAAGTAAAACAAAACACAAACCAAAACATAAAAAATAAATAAATAAACCCCTGCACTTACAGCTCATAATCACCCACCAATGCTGACTCTCAAGTGCCCTGGAGTTCCCCAAACCCTTCGACCCCTACGAACAACCGCCGGAAGGATGACACACAGCGGAGGGATTTTTATTATTGTATTTAACAAAAGAACAGAAAACAGCTCCACCTGAACATCACCTCATCTTCATGGACCAGTGGCCCTGACGTCCACCACAGAGAGACCAATGAGAAAAGCAGATGCACAGGTGCTCAATACAGACTCAAAGCTTTACCCTTCACATCAAGGACTTACAGCAATTGTTTCCTTTCCAGGAAGAAGAACAACCAAAAACTCTCTTTTCAACCTTTTAAAACTGACGCTAGAAAGGTTGAAATGTACATGTCAGACATTAACAGTCAGGCACCGTGAATCACGGTCTCTATGGTAATAAATGACCACACACTCTATTTATATCGGCTAAGCTCTCTCTCGTTCTGATCTTTAAGCGGCCTACGGTAGCTATGTTTTACACCGGCTGACTGTGCAAGAGACGGAGGCAGAAAGAGTCACTCCAATCCCTTTATCCAACACGGACGTCAAGCAATTAGAAGGCCCAAAGTCTGGCAAAGTAAATAAGCCCACGTATAAACGTCTCCATCAGACGATAGCAATGCAAACGCTCTGGTCACGACAACATTAAATGACAAACTATCCTGTTTCTAGATATCATTCTAGATCACAAATGTTACCTAACGTCCATTTAGAAAAGGTTATATTCTCGTTGGCAACATTAAAAAGTCCAAATATCTTGTTCCAAGCTCCAGCATGTTTACTAAAGTAATAATACTGTAAGATGCACTGTAACTCGATGCATCTAGACACAGATGTCACGCAATATCAGTTTAGACTCTGCTTGATCTCGTTCTAGACGATTGCACTGCAAAAAATGCTTTCTTACTTAGTATTTTTGTCTTGTTTTCAGTCCAAATATCTAAAAAATCTTACATTAAGAAGCATTTACTAGACAGGCAAAAGTTTTGTCTTGTTTTGGGGTAAAATAACTGAAAATTAAGGGAGTTTTTGCTTAAAATAAGCAAAATAATCTGCCAATGGGGTAAGCAAAATAATCATGAATTAAATTTGAATTAAGATTATTTTGCTTACCCCATTGGCAGATTTTTTTGCTTATTTTAAGCAAAAACTTCCTTAATTTCGAGTTTTCCCCCAAAACAGCAGATTATTTTGCTTATTTTAAGCAAAAACTCCCTTAATTTTCAGTTATTTTACCCCAAAACAAGACAAAACTTTTGCTTGTCTAGTAAATGCTTCTTAATGTAAGATTTTTTAGATATTTGGACTGAAAACAAGACAAAAATATTAAGTAAGAAAAGCATTTTTGCAGTTTGTGAGGTTTCAACCGCAACTTCACATCTAATAAGACTAGCTCAACACAACTACAATAAGCACTTCTTGAGTTTTCGACTCCTTACGAAAAATCACGTGTTATATTCCAATCATCTGCTAAAATAATAAATGTAAATGTCACAAAGTCAGCTCTGGTTGACAGCATTAAAATGGCGAAATATCTCATTTTAGCCGATCGTGATGTTCAGAAACGGCAATTTCACGTCTACTAAAGTGAGAACTAATCACATCATATCCTTCAAAGTTTTGGGTAAAACATTAAAATGGCAAACTCTCTCCCTCTAGCAGATTGTGAAGGTCCAGAACATCCACTTCATTCTTGGTTGACAACAGTAAAACATCTAAATATCTTTGACGCAAGACGAGAACTAGCTCAACACATCCTTCAAAAAGTCACTTCAAATCAGTTTACACAAACTATGCTGGTGCTATATTAACATTAAAACACTGATAACCCACTTAAGGTAGTTTTTTGAGCACGAGCGTGAATCCAGGGCGCCGAGCCGCACTTACCCCGCGGGCAGGAGCTGGACCCCGGCTCCATGCTGATGGAGAGAGAGGGTGAGATGGGGTCTCAATGGGGTCTCCGGTGTCCCCTGCTGCCTGAGGAACAGACGCCGCTAAACTATGGTGTGCTCTGATGATCAGCGCCTGTCGCGGTGCCAATAAAACGCACAGACATCAGTCCCTGAGCGCTTGATCCCTGATCTAAACCACTCACCCAGACACGGGGGAGGAGCGGAGAGACACACAGAGAGAGAGAAAGCGAGGGATAAAGGGATAGAAAGGTAGGAAAGTGATTGATGGAGGCAGTACAGAGAGAGAGAGATGGCATTCCACCACACTAAAGCTACGGTCAGTATGAGTGTAAACGCATCCGGAAAAATATTTCACTTTCTAAAAAGCATATTCCATACAACGGAGCGAGAAATATGATATACACTGGCATGTGTTGGGTTGCCACTCAATGTTCATCACACAAAAGTAACAAAAATGTACCTAAAAATAAATCAAATTATGATGAATAAATCATTCATTATATATTACATTAAATAACGTATTAAATTCGTTAAAATATTGATTTATTTAGTAATGAAAATTGGTAATTCATTGGTAAATCAACATTAAGATTTTAGGTTAATAAAGTTTTTCATTATTTTAATAATCGTTTTACCTTATAAACTAAATGGTTATTATATACACTCACCTAAAGGATTATTAGGAACACATACTAATACTGTGTTTGACCCCCTTTCGCCTTCAGAACTGCCTTAATTCTACGTGGCATTGATTCAACAAGGTGCTGAAAGCCTTCTTTAGAAATGTTGGCCCATATTGATAGGAGAGCATCTTGCAGTTGATGGAGATTTGTGGGATGCACATCCAGGGCACGAAGCTCCCGTTCCACCACATCCCAAAGATGCTCTATTGGGTTGAGATCTGGTGACTGTGGCGGCCATTTTAGTCCAGTGAACTCATTGTCATGTTCAAGAAACCAATTTGAAATGATTGGAGCTTTGTGACGGTGCATTATCCTGCTGGAAGTAGCCATCAGAGGATGGGGACATGGTGCTCATAAAGGGATGGACATGGTCAGAAACAATGCTCAGGTAGGCCGTGGCATTTAAACGATGCCTAATTGGCACTAAGGGGCCTAAAGTGTGCCAAGAAAACATCCCCCACACCATTACACCACCACCACCAGCCTGCACAGTGGGAACAAGGCATGATGGATCCATGTTCTCATTCTGTTTACGCCAAATTCTGACTCTACCATCTGAATGTCTCAACAGAAATCGAGACTCATCAGACCAGGCAACATTTTTCCAGTCTTCAACTGTCCAATTTTGGTGAGTTTGTGCAAATTATAGCCTCTTTTTCCTATTTGTAGTGGAGATGAGTGGTACCCGGTGGGGTCTTCTGCTGTTGTAGCCCATCCGCCTCAAGGTTGTGTGTGTTGTGGCTTCACAAATGCTTTGCTGCATACCTCGGTTGTAACGAGTGGTTATTTCAGTCAAAGTTGCTCTTCTATCAGCTTGAATCAGTCGGCCCATTCTCCTCTGACCTCTAGCATCAACAAGGCATTTTCGCCCACAGGACTGCCGCATACTGGATGTTTTTCCCTTTTCACACCATTCTTTGTAAACCCTAGAAATGGTTGTGCGTGAAAATCCCAGTAACTGAGCAGATTGTGAAATACCCAGACCGGCCCGTCAGGCACCAACAACCATGCCACGCTCAAAATTGCTTAAATCACCTTTCTTTCCCATTCGGACATTCAGTTTGGAGTTCAGGAGATTGTCTTGACCAGGACCACACCCCTAAATGCATTGAAGCAACTGCCATGTGATTGGTTGATTAGATAAATGCATTATTGAGAAATTGAACAGGTGTTCCTAATAATACTTTAGGTGAGTGTACACCGATCAGGCATAACATTATGATGATCTCTTCATCACCTGTTAGTGGGTGGGATATATTAGGCAGCAAGTGAACATTTTGTCCTCAGAGTTGATGTGTTAGAAGCAGGAAAAATGGGCAAGCGTAAGGATTTGTGCAAGTCTGACAAGGGCCAGATTGTGATGGCTAGACCACCTTGCAACTTACAGGACTTAAATGATCTGCTGCTAACATCTTGGGGCCAGATACCACAGCACACGTTCAGGGGTCTAGTGGAGTCCGTGCCTCGACGGGTCAGGGCTGTTTGGGCAGCAAAAGGGGGACCAACACAATATTAGGAAGGTGGTCATAATGTTATGTCTGATCGGTGTCGTCTGTCCGCTGTGTGTCGTGCCTTTAGCTACAGTCACAGTATCTCGTATCTCATTGCTTCATTGCAGGAACTGACTGTACGCCTCCCGCATTATTTGCTGGTCTGACTCTTCATCAGCTTGTGAACTGGGCAGTAATCACTTAACCAGATTAACCAAATCCTGTCCTTTTTATAAAGCGGGAAGGCCCACGCATGACACAAACCTTTCATTCACGACACTGACCTAAAAATGAGGGAGGTTGCAGATGTTAGAGTGTGGGAAACAGACACGAACCCTGGTTTAAATCCAGGGACAAAAAAAGTGAACTCTTCGCAAATGCACACATAAAAAGTCTGACGTGTTGAACTGAGGGCTGGTGTTTGCTGGCGGTGGTCAGACGACTGGGCTGTAAGCCAGTAAAGCTTCAGGTAAGGAGCGCTGCTTACGCAACAGAGCATGCTGGGATTGCGTGGGCCGGCCGGGCTCAAGACCACTTCACACACAAACCCCCCGTGTGTCTTCAGCTTTATGAGTGTGAACCGCTGCATTTCATCAGGCTTTGAAATGACATCTCACATGAACTGCATCAGCACGACATAAACCACATCAAATCAGGATTTAAAACATGTTTGATTACTTTTTTGATCAAAGATAATCTATATGATCATCAAAACTGCCAACAAATAGATATTCCATCTATGTGTGTAGAAATAAATCCATCTAAAGGGGTCATATAATAATCATCATCATCATCATCATCATCATCATCATCATCATCATCATCATCATCATTATTAAAACAATAATACTAGTAACAATAATAAAAACTATTTTAATGTTGTTATTAATATAAACAAAACAACAATAATAGTACATTTTGTTCATATAATATTGTTATTATTATTTAATTTCAAAACAATTATAAAAGTAACAATAATTAACAAAAATTATATTATATCATTTTAATATTAATATTATAATATAAATAATAATATAAAAATTTATATTATATTTGTTCATATAATATTGTTATTATTATTATTATTATTTAATTTCAAAACAATTATAAAAGTAACAATAATTAACAAAAATTATATTATATCATATTACTATTAATATTATAATATAAATTTAATATAAAAAATATTAATAAATAATAATAACAACAATAACATTATATACTTTTATTATTATGAACAAAACAATGATAATCATAAAAATAATACATGAATAAAAAAGTTAATTTTATTAATATTTATAAAATAATCATAATTGTTGCTATTACTATTATTAAAAACAACAATTATAAAACAATTGTATTTTATATTTTTATTAATATAATAAAATACATATAATTAATAGCAATAACAATAATAATAAATATTATTATTAACAAAACACAACAATAATACTAGTAACAATAATAAAAAAATAATATTATATAAGTATTATTCATATAATATTATTAATAATAATAGGTTAATAATAATAATAATGATAATGATAATGATAATGATAATAATATTAATATTATATAATTGTATTATTATTATTATTATTATTATTATTATTATTATTATTATTATTATTATTATTATTATGTACAAAACAACAATAGCCATAACAATAGCAAAAACAACAATAATAGTATGTTTTATTCATATTTATAAAATAAAAATAATTATTATTATTATTACTATTATTAAAAAGAATAATATTATTAACAATTATAAAAACAATAATGTTTTATAATTGTATTAATATAATAAATAATAATAATATAATTAATATAATATAATATAATATAATATAATAATATTACTATTACTATTAACAAAACAACAATAATAATAGTAACAAACAACAGTAAAAAACAGTAGTAATTTGTATTAATGCTTTTAATAAAGTGATGATAATAATAATAATGATTATTATTGCAAATAATATATATAGTTATAGCAATAGTAATAATAATTAAGCAATAATAGTAAATTGATATATTATGATTATTTAACAACAACATTTATAATAATACTACTACTACTAATAATAATAATAATAATAATAATAATAATAATAATAATAATAATAATAATAATAATAATAATAATAATAATAATAATAATAATAATAATATAGTTGTAGAATATGACCCTTCATGAGGATCAAGACCGATTTAAAGCTTGCGATTCTTTAATAATAATAATCACGTGGCAAAAACACAAGCTGTGGTCTGAAGCTCAACACTGAGGTTCTGATTTCTGTCTAACAGTCATTATTCCCGTCTGTCACACAGTCTCACGCTCACTTCCTCTGACCCTGCACAAAACATGAGGATGTTATTTCATACACAGCCTCCTTTATAAGAGCTGTACATGAAGCACATTATCAAAACCACACAGTGTGCATTTCAACCAAAGAAGAACGAGGGAGGCCTAAAGTATCTGCACAAAGAGATTATACATCAGTTATAGACATTTATTCACAGAAGCCAGGTTTGTCCAGCAGAGGGGGTCAGTAAATCACTGAGGAATGATGGATGTGAGGAACCAGTGTTACCTGAGCTCAGAATAGCACACTACTGCTGTAGTATATAGTGTGTGTGTATGCAGATTGTCTGTATGCATGGATGATCAAATGAGCTTGCCATCAAAACTGATCTTTTCCTTGACTTAATTTTTGAATGGGCTGGGGGGAAAAAAAGATGCAAAACACCATTTTAATGAACCATATAACATGTTTAAGTTCAACTTATACTTGAGTTTTACACTCCAGCATAAATGTGTGTTCATTGACGATTGCTAATTGCGTTTGTATGGACTCCAGCAGCAGCAGCAGCTGTGTTTCCAGCCGAAGATCTCTGTGCGTCAGCCAGAGCTGTTAAAGTGAAGAGCAATTACATCTTGATGCAATGGCAGCAGTGAATCAGCGCAGCGGGGAATAACAAGCGCAGATTAAACCCACGTTTGAAAGGAGAGCTACTGGCGGAGAGGACCAAATTACAAACACAACGTGTTCCCTAAAAAGTGATTTAGCGAGTCGAGGGCTTGCTCTGGCCGTTATGTTCGGTGTGTGGAGACGACGGTCGGTTAACCTTACATGCATCACGGACACTCCTGTCCACAAACACACTGGATCTCTGTGTATGACTGGATATTTAAGATCGGATTACAGACATGACACCGCAGGAATAAGTGGCGTTTTGCATGAAGTGCGCCAAAACAAACTTTAGAGAAACCTGCTATGATTTATATTTTTATGTAAAACACATTGAATTATCATGACTCATTTGTGTTGCCAGATCTTGTTCGAAAAAAACTGCGAACATCAATAAACACATAATAATCCGAGATAAATCCAAATGCTTTATATTGAAAACACGACCAAAATATCCAGATTTTTAGATATTTGTACTGGAAAACAAGACAAAAATAAAGTAAAGTAAGTGAAAAACCATCAAAAATCATCATAATATAATCCATAACACAATAAACGTTGGTCTGTTGCTCACATAAACCTGCCGTCCGGCTTCAAAACACATACAATCCTCCTCTTGTGATCCACAATTTAAATAATGTGAGTATTTTCACTTGTGTGTGAACTCTCTCTTTAAGTAAAGCTGGCAGGTGTGTAAGGAACAATTGGGGAATTATTATGAAATCCACCATACAGTGAGCGCTGGTTTATCTGATGTATGAAATGCATGGCAGGGAAGTGGAGTGCATAATAAAAGCCCATAACAAACAGAGATTAATTATAATGCTTCATGTTGAAAACTACACCCAAATATTGTGACTCCATAAATTGTGTCACTTTATGAGCCAAGCTCAAACAACAAGCCCAAAAATGCTTATAATATGAGCTTGGCTCATAAATGGAGTTTATGGAGTTAATAAAGTAGGCAGGTGTGGCTCGTGATATTTTGGTCTTGTTTTCAATATAAAGCATTATAATAAAGTGGACATGGCAACACGTCAAGAACACTCTGTAGACGGTGGTTTAGTTGAAATCCAAGATTTTGCTTTAATATTAATTTGGTCAAAAATACGATAAATATTATGGTTACCACAGAGTCAATCACGGTTTCGGGAGTGTATCGTGTTCCATACAATTCATTCAGTCCCGTATTTAAGTTTAAATCACTCCTGAAACTTGTGTATGTGGCCTATATTTAACAAAAAATACAACTATAAAAATATTTTCATCACTTTCAATGTTTTAATCTAGCTTCTAAAGCAACACTTCTCATTTTCATTTAGTTTAACTTGATGCAGTAAAATAACTAAAACTGAAAAAAATTATTAATAAAAACTATATAGACATATTTTAAAAAATAAAAATGACAAAAAAACTCAACTAAATTACTAAAACTTTAACCAAAGTTAAAATGAAAAATATAAAAATAAAAACGAATTCAAAATATGAATAATAACAACAGTATCTCAGTGATACTCAAACACTGAACAAGTACCAATGTTTGGAGAACCTATTTTAAAGACGCACTATGTAAGTTTTCCGTCCGCTAGAGGTCGCCTGTTCAAAACAAAGGTGTAGTTTGATGACGCCACGTTTGAGCGCAGAATCTTGGGACATGTGGTCTTCACCTCACAGCCGGTGGAAAAGAATCGGGATAGGACTGGGGCAGAAATCATGTTGATGGATGTGATTATTAACGTTACTGTAGTGAAGCAGAGCAGGACGAGTGTTGTGGAGCTGAGGAACCGCTGGAGCGACTGTTAATAAGAAGAGCGGAACACATGCCTCGAGAGCAGCAGGACTTTTATTATGCCACAGTCGCCAGCGCCACCTCTGGTTTTCCGGTCATTAGTGTGAGGTAACGCAGCTCTGTTGATCATATTACACACATCTGAGTGTGTTTAATTGTTATGACGTTATCTCTGCGGCTGCTATGACACTTGTTCACACTGCAGTGAGAGTAAAGCGTTTCTGCAAAATAAAACCAGAAACCGAGGGGAATGCAGATATGATGTCATCGACAGGCCACGCCCTCACACGTCCCGGTTCCTTGGGTAAAATAGCAATTTCTCACGATTTACAAATAGTTGGAAACTTTGTAAGTACTCAACTGAACAAAATATATAACACTGGCCTGGTGGTTTTTGGATATTATACTGCAAAAATGTTACATATTGCAGCTTTAAATGAATGCTACAGTTTTAAAGTAGTTAATGTACATAAAGTCATAATCTACACACAAGGCCTAACATTAGCTTTTTTGCTCACCAGTCACTGTGGCTAGTGATTTTCCAAAGTTACAAGCCACTCAGCATTTTCACTGGCCACAATTTTGACATCGATACCATGAGTAAAAACAGCCTTATAGGTATTTTTAATATTATCTCATAATTTGTCAGCAGGAATATTAGGCTGCTGTCACTTTAAGAGCTGATGCACAGATCCATTATACTGTTACACATGCGTTTTCTTTCTCAACTCTTTACACTGTAAAAAAAATCCAGGTCTCCAATTGAAAATTTTCTAGTGACCGATCACATCTAAAATTTTCAGTTGGCCAAATTGAATTTCTGTGAACTGATGCAATTTAATTCAATTCAAATTCAAGAAATTCAATTTGGCCAACTGAAAAATGTATATGTGATCGGTCACTAGAACATTTTCAATTTTTTTTTACAGTGTACGTTCACTTAAAACGTGTTTACGTGAATACTCACCAAGACTGGCTTTTTGACATTATTTCGTGTGTTTGACTGTTTAAGCGCAATAAGCAGCGAAAAACAACTCACTTTAGTTCTGAGATGCGGCTTTATGTGCGCGCGCTTTGGGTGTGAGCACAAAATCTGCCGGAATGAGTAAAATTAGGCGCAATTTTACGCGGAATTCAAGCCTTGTAACAGCAACAATATTCATCCGGAGCAAATGAAATGAGTGAGTGAGCGAGCGGAGGCGGGTTTGTGTGTCAAGTATTGGAAGAGTTTCAGATTTGAATTGATATGCATCGAAAAATCTAAATTTTTGACAGTACATTGCACTTAGTATATTATTTCAGATGCCTTTTTAAAAGACTACAACTGAAAAATGTATATATTATATATAAATGTCAACCCGCCAAAGTGGCTAGTAGGAGTGACTGTGTTACACGCCACTGCTGAAATACACACTCATGTGGTGGGTGTTAATGTCAAGCCCTGACTACACAAACTACTCAATAAGAGAAATTAACCTGCATACAACACCGGTAACACTGATGTGCATGACCTGACCAATGTGTGAACAGAAAAAATAATCCAGGCCTGTAACACATTCTTACCAGACAGCAGGACCTTCGGTGTGTCTTATTATTAGTACAGGCACAGTGTTTAGAAGGCTGATTGTGAACTGTTATCTGATTTAAACGCTCATAACTTTAAGGTTATTTCAGGCCGTTGGCTTCTTAGGAAGCCGCCAACACGTTGAAGAGAAGTGCTACATGCTTGGCCATTGCTTTCTCAGACATTTGGGCTGTAAAAATGAATGATCGCATAGAAATCTCTTCTCCAGAGGAACTAGAGCTGGGAAAGGGAAAGTGGACGGCAAAGGATGTGGAGCCGGCAGGTCAGCACTCAATGTGTGTCACACAGGGAAACACACACAGGTTCTTATCGGCCACAGCACATGGTGAGCGGGCCTCGGCCTGCCAGGAAACAGGAAGTGCACGATTCTGAATGACAACAGACCAGCGAGAAATGAGCTCAACAATCCTGAGAGAAGCTCCATCTCCTGCCTCTGCATTTTATCCAGGATGCACTTGTTATACGCTGATTCTTAGCATTGCAATGTTCTTCCTCAGCGTTTTTGTCCTGTTTACAAATTTCTAAACATTCTTAAAGGGTTAGTTCACCCAAAAATGAAAAATCTGTCATTAATGACTTACCCTCATGTCGTTCGACACCCGTCAGACCTCCGTTCATCTTCAGAACAGAAATTAAGATATTTTAGTGTAAATCTGATGGCTCTGAAAGGCCTCCATTGGCTCAATGGCACTTTACACTCTCAAGACCCTTAAAAGGTACTAAAGACGTCGTTACAAAGTCCATCTCACTACAGTGGTTCTAAAATAACTTTATGAATCTGCGAGAATAGTTTTTGTGCGCAAAAAAACCCTAAATAACAATTTACATAGTGATGGCGATTTCAAAACAAGGCATAATGAAGCTTCGAAGCGTTATGAATCAGTGAGTCGATTCATGATTCGGATCGCGTGTCAAATCGCCAAACTGCTGAAATTTGGCGATTCAAACCGCTGAATCGACTCACTGATTCATAACGCTTCGAAGCTTCATGATGTGTGTTTTGAAATCGTCATCACTATATAAGTCGTTATTTAGGGTTTTTTTGCGCACAAAAACTATTCTCGCCGATTCATAAAGTTATTGTAGATCCACTGTAGTGAGATGGACTTTGTAACGACGTCTTTAGTACCTTTTAAAGGTCTTGAGAGTGAACCGTGCAGAGCCATCAGATTTACACTAAAATATCCTCATTTGTGTTCCGAAGATGAACGGAGGTCTGACGGGTGTCGAACGACATGAGGGTAAGTAATTAATGACAGATTTTTCATTTTTGGGTGAACTAACCCTTTAAATCAGATCAATTTACTAGATTTATCAATTTAGCTTAATTTGTCTTATTTTCTGAAAAATGTATCAAAATTCTGTGAGTTTTTGCTTAAAAACAAGACAATAATATTTGCTAATGGGGTCAGAAAAAGTATTTAGTTTTTCCTTTGACACAAGATAATTTTTTTACCCAATTGGCAGACATTTTTCTTGTTTTAAGCATAAGCTTAAAGAGCACCTATCATGGAATTTTGAAATGTACCTTTCATGTAGTGTGTAACATAGATCTAAGTGAACAAAAACATCCTGCAAAGTTTGAAATATGACAGTGCACCGTATATATAGTTATTTTCTTTCAAAAGTAAGAGTCGACTCTGAGTCATTTTTAAGAATCGCTAGAAGACCGAAGCTTTTTCTCTGACTAGATGACGTCAACTTGTCAAGTTATTTGAATACGATAAGCCCACTTATTGCGCTCCAAGACGCCAGTGAAAACTAGAAAACATCATGGCGACGAGACGCCAGTGAAAACTAGAAAACATCATGGAGACGAGACGCTAGTGAAAACTAGAAAACATCATGGAGACGAGACGCTAGTGAAAACTAGAAAACATCATGGAGACGAGACGCCAGTGAAAACTACAAAACATCATGGCCACGAGACGCCAGTGAAAACTAGAAAACATCATGGAGACGAGACGCCAGTGAACACTAGAAAACATCATGGCCACGAGACGCCAGTGAAAACTAGAAAACATCATGGCCACGAGACGCCAGTGAAAACTAGAAAACATCATGGAGACGAGACGCCAGTGAAAACTAGAAAACATCATGGCCACGAGACGCCAGTGAAAACTAGAAAACATCATGGCCACGAGACGCCAGTGAAAACTAGAAAACATCATGGCCACGAGACGCCAGTGAAAACTAGAAAACATCATGGAGACGAGACGCCAGTGAACACTAGAAAACATCATGGCCACGAGACGCCAGTGAAAACTAGAAAACATCATGGAGACGAGACGCCAGTGAAAACTAGAAAACATCATGGAGACGAGACGCCAGTGAAAACTACAAAACATCATGGCCACGAGACGCCAGTGAACACTAGAAAACATCATGGAGACGAGACGCCAGTGAAAACTACAAAACATCATGGCCACGAGACGCCAGTGAACACTAGAAAACATCATGGCCACGAGACGCCAGTGAAAACTAGAAAACATCATGGAGACGAGACGCCAGTGAAAACTAGAAAACATCATGGAGACGAGACGCCAGTGAACACTAGAAAACATCATGGAGACGAGACGCCAGTGAACACTAGAAAACATCATGGAGACGAGACGCCAGTGAAAACTAGAAAACATCATGGAGACGAGACGCTAGAGAAAACTAGAAAACATCATGGCCACGAGACGCCAGTGAAAACTAGAAAACATCATGGAGACGAGACGCTAGAGAAAACTAGAAAACATCATGGCCACGAGACGCCAGTGAAAACTAGAAAACATCATGGAGACGAGACGCCAGTGAAAACTAGAAAACATCATGGAGACGAGACGCCAGTGAAAACTACAAAACATCATGGAGACGAGACGCCAGTGAAAACTACAAAACATCATGGCCACGAGACGCCAGTGAACACTAGAAAACATCATGGCCACGAGACGCCAGTGAAAACTAGAAAACATCATGGAGACGAGACGCCAGTGAACACTAGAAAACATCATGGAGACGAGACGCCAGTGAACACTAGAAAACATCATGGAGACGAGACGCCAGTGAAAACTAGAAAACATCATGGAGACGAGACGCTAGAGAAAACTAGAAAACATCATGGCCACGAGACGCCAGTGAAAACTAGAAAACATCATGGAGACGAGACGCTAGAGAAAACTAGAAAACATCATGGCCACGAGACGCCAGTGAAAACTAGAAAACATCATGGAGACGAGACGCCAGTGAAAACTAGAAAACATCATGGAGACGAGACGCCAGTGAAAACTAGAAAACATCATGGAGACGAGACGCCAGTGAAAACTACAAAACATCATGGAGACGAGACGCCAGTGAAAACTAGAAAACATCATGGAGACGAGACGCCAGTGAAAACTAGAAAACATCATGGCCACGAGACGCCAGTGAAAACTAGAAAACATCATGGAGACGAGACGCCAGTGAAAACTAGAAAACATCATGGAGACGAGACGCCAGTGAAAACTAGAAAACATCATGGAGACGAGACGCCAGTGAAAACTAGAAAACATCATGGAGACGAGACGCCAGTGAAAACTACAAAACATCATGGCCACGAGACGCTAGAGAAAACTAGAAAACATCATGGCCACGAGACGCCAGTGAAAACTAGAAAACATCATGGAGACGAGACGCTAGAGAAAACTAGAAAACATCATGGCCACGAGACGCCAGTGAAAACTAGAAAACATCATGGAGACGAGACGCCAGTGAAAACTAGAAAACATCATGGAGACGAGACGCCAGTGAAAACTAGAAAACATCATGGAGACGAGACGCCAGTGAAAACTACAAAACATCATGGAGACGAGACGCCAGTGAAAACTAGAAAACATCATGGAGACGAGACGCTAGTGAAAACTAGAAAACATCATGGCCACGAGACGCCAGTGAAAACTAGAAAACATCATGGAGACGAGACGCCAGTGAAAACTAGAAAACATCATGGAGACGAGACGCCAGTGAAAACTAGAAAACATCATGGAGACGAGACGCCAGTGAAAACTAGAAAACATCATGGAGACGAGACGCCAGTGAAAACTACAAAACATCATGGCCACGAGACGCCAGTGAAAACTAGAAAACATCATGGAGACGAGACGCCAGTGAAAACTAGAAAACATCATGGAGACGAGACGCCAGTGAACACTAGAAAACATCATGGAGACGAGACGCCAGTGAACACTAGAAAACATCATGGCGACGAGACGCCAGTGAACACTAGAAAACATCATGGCGACGAGACGCCAGTGAACACTAGAAAACATCATGGAGACGAGACGCCAGTGAACACTAGAAAACATCATGGCCACGAGACGCTGTTCTGAAGTGCGACTCAAAAGCAAACTTTTCTCATCTGCCCAAGGATGAGCATTTGAAGACTAAGTGTCTTGAAGACAAACCATACATCGTCGCGATTGTGTGTTTATTATCTTCAAATGTCTCTATTTGCATGTTTCGCGATCTCAGGAAGCTTTTATTATTGACTTCTATAATGGCACATGGTTCTTCTTCGTCTGTCTGTACCATATATGGACTACATGTGCACAGAGCGCCCCCGGCTGCCAGGATGAGTTGAAAACAACACATAAGAGACTTAATCGCTCATGATTAGGTGAGGAAGTATTGAATAAAAAATACTGCTCTGTTTAGAAATTTGACACAGACATTTGAGAATCTATCAATATTTCTCCTCATCTGCACACTTTTGAACTAAAAGCCCTGAGGGATGTTGATTTGTCACGAGTCTTCGTGAGGAGAATAGAGGAGTTTTTTTATGAATGAGATCAGCTGAGGCTCATATTACAATCAAACGGTACCGACGCGGTTTTCATATTCATAACTCCTGACACATATTAACAAATTACTGTCACTGTAAGACTTTGAGAATAAAACAGAGGTAAAAAAAGGAAGCTTGACTCTTAGATCTTTTAAATGGTGTATAGATTGTCATGGTAATTACTTACATCTAACACTCATTTGAGCTCATTTAAACAAATAAAGCTTGAGGACGAATGCGCCCTCAATCCAGTTAAAAGGTTCCGAAAACCATTTATGGTGATGTGCGTTCCGTTTCCGAAAATATCTGCACAGACTACACCAATCACAACTGACTGGGTCATCGGACCAATCACCGCAGATTAGCGTCACGTAAAGGCGGGGTTTGAATAGTGAATCACTAAAGGAATCATTTGAGAATCGCTGTCAAAACAGGTACAAATAAATGCATATTATAAGAAAACTAAAGTCTTTTTTGTCATTGCATGCATGCAAAACTGTTGTTGGGGACTTCTAAAACAATATTTGGAACATTTTAAATGCCATAATAGGTGCTCTTTAAGTTTAAGTCAAGTATTACTATAATGTCATTTTGCTTCATTCAATAAAGACTGTAAAACCAGGACACAATGTACTGTGTTAATATGAAGGAATTTCCCCCTATTGATTGAAAATTTAATTATGCATTGCATTGTATTGTGTTTTGGGGTTAAAGGAAATTTCCATAAACTTAACGGAAAATGTCATGCCAGAAAATGACCAGAATCTTAATGAATGTTTAGCTATTTATACTGGAAAACAAGATATAAATACTAAGTAATAAATAATTTTCTGCAGTGAAAAAACACTAAAAAGCACCATAAAACTATCATAATATAATTCGTATGACTCAAGCTCTATATTTCTATAGCTTTATGTGGAACAGGCTGAAATTTAAGTCGTTATTCATTAAAATTCAATAAACCTGCCGTACGGCTTCAAATGACATACAATTACCTTTTGTGATCCACCAAAAAAATAACAGCATGAGACTGAAATGACGTGGGTGAGTATTTTCACTTGTGTGTGAACTCTCTCTTTAAGTGAAGCAGGCGGGTGTGTGAGGAACAATGGGGAATTATTATGAAATCTAACACAAAGCGAGCGCTGGTTTATCTGATGTATGAAAGGTACGAATGCAGGGCGTCTGGGATCGTTCTCATGTGCAAACGCAGCAGAAGCCGGTGATGTTGTGTAAAGAGGGTGTGGTGTGAACGCTGACACACAAACACACAGGAGGACTTCTACATTTTCCACATCTGGTCGGCGTTACAGTCGTCAGTGGTCGAGGGGGAGAAAAATGACATGGATCATGACGTCATGGGAAGCAATGCTGGAAAACATTTTACAAAACACATCCTAGAAAGATGAAAAAGTCACTGCTGATTTCGGTCTATAAGAGTAGGACAAGAGGCTTCATACAACCAACAGGCACTGAAAGAATCCAACAGGAATATCCAATAACTTATTAAATCACATAAAGCTGAAAATCAGGCCTTCACTTGATTAATAACATTGCCTCTGCCACATTACAGTTCAAGTTGGGCTGGTGCAATGCTATAAATGTGTCAACTGATATTTTGTAACTTTTAAACTGTGGTAGATATATTTGCAAGGAAAACAACAGAAGAAACATGGAGTACTATGAAAATATAGAGTATGACATGTCCCGAACCAGTCAAGATACACGTTTTTAAAGCCGTCCTATAATGCCCTTTTCATGAGGTATTACTGATGTCCCAGAATGTGTCTGTGAAGAAGTTTCAGCTCAAAATACCCCCGGATTATTTATTATAGGATGTTTTAAAAGCCCCTATTTGGGTGACAGCAGCATGCTGTTTTTGTGTGTGTCTCTTTAAATGCAAATGAGCTGCGACTCACAGACCCCTTTTCAAAAAAGGGTGGAGCCTTTACAGTTCACACAAGTTTGGATAAACGACATCAACAACTGGAGTGTGTTGAACCTCACACAGCGTGTAGAATTCACAAAAATGGATAAATACCAACTGTTTGCCCAACTTCATTTTCAGAACATGCAAGTACTAGGGGTGGGAGAAAAGGTTGATGCATCGATGCATCGCGATTCGTTATCTAACGATTCAGAATCGATTCTCAAAAGTTCAGAATTGATTCTGTGTTCAATTCAAACTGCCACTTCAACACTGTGCGCGCGGTCACTGGGCAAACAGAAAACCCTGTTTCGTATGCTGGTGTATTGACCGTTCGCAAAGCCCCGCCCCTTTAGTTACTGTTTCTACGTCTGACACGCCATGGCGCTCTCACGCCACACACACACACGTTCTCAAGTAGAGAAAATACATTGCAGAGCAAAGAGGACACTGACAACACGCCGACAGACAGGACAGAGCAAGTTACTTTTTATATATGAAACAAAGTCTCAACTTTAAAATGTTGTCTTTTTTAAAGAAATGTAAACTACAAATAGCGTTTTGTGTCTCTTTAATGTGTGGTGATCGCTGTAGCGCCTCAGTTAAAGCTGCTCGTGAACCCATCATCTCTGAATCTAGTTCATTGATAAGCATCAAATAAACATGAACACTAAAAGAAATGTTGTTTCAACCGTGGAAAGACGTCAGTACACACCGTTTGTCAAGTTTAAGTCCACCGACGTTAATCTACTAACTCTCCTGACTGCTTTGTCGGACAAACAGGCAGATACGGCGATGTGATTGGTCAGATCCCCTGTCAATCAAACTTGCGGGAAAGGGTGAATTTGAAGATAAAATGGACAAACTATGACCTGCTTACCTGGCGTAACTCTGTTGCTTTATAAATCAAATTTGACTTGAAAGGAAACTTTTTTTGGTTTAAAGACTTTTTTTTTGTTAAAATGTTCTAAAGAACGTGAAAAAGTCACACTTAGTTGTAAATTGAGAACTGTTTATTCTTAATGATTGAACTCACTTAGCGGAAGTTATGGCTGAGCTCAGAGATGATCACGCTCGTCTGATAAGAGGTAAAATAATATCATAAATACTGCTGGGTTTCTCACAGAAACTGATGGTTTGGCTAGATAAGACCCTTATTCATCATCTGGTGTCGTTTAAAGCCCTTTGAAGCTGCACTGAAACTGTCATTTGGACCTTGAACCGTTTGAAAGTCCATTATATGGAGAAAAATCCTGGAATGTTTTCCTCAAAAACCTTAATTTCTTTTCGACTGCAGAAAGAAAGACATGGACATCTTGGATGACATGGGGGTGAGTAAATGATCAGCAAAAGTTTATTTAAAAGTGAACTAATCCTTTAAAAAGCGATTTCTGTAAAAAAATAATCTCCCTTTGCTTTGAATTTTGAACACCGTAACTTTGCAGATGTTGTTTATGCTCAAACAACGACACTACACACTAACTAAAGTTAAAAAAAGTCAAATCATTATCTAGGAAGTTTGTTAGGCACAATGTGAAATTGAATTGTGACGTCAAGTTCTTTGAAAGTGTAACTTTCAAACTGTGGTAGATAAATTAGCATGGACATCAGTCGTAAAGACTGCTTTATAGAGCGTGATGTGTCACAAACCAGTCAAGATGAGGAAAAACATGTTTTTAAGTTTGTTAGGCACAATGTGGAATTTAACTGTTTACAATTTCCCGTGCAACACAGCTCGTCCAATCACAACAGAGTCTGAACAACGGTTTTAACAAACAGCATTCTCTGAGCTTTCAGTCTCAGCCTGACACAAACGATCATCTCTTCAGAAAGCAGAAATTCAGAGCGCCCTCAGTGTGACTTCAAGCGCCAGTGCTTTCGTAACCGATCGTTGACACAGAAAGATGAAGCCTCCCTCATTACACACACACTGTGCATGAGAACTGACCTTTAAATACGAGTTCATCTAACCATCAACCACTTCACATCCATATGGCTCATTATTTGACATGCATATTTCTAAAATCCTGTGCATTAAACAAAAACTGCACTTGGAGACTAAACATTTCTGCAGCACCTAAAATGTGAGTTGTGTTAAAGTCCATGCGATAAAGGGTGGAATCGTGAATCACTGCCTGATATCATCAAAAATTATCATTTTGGGACCCACTAACAACGGTTATCATGGGCACAAGCTGCTGTTCTGGTTAAATACGCACTAGGACGTGGATGATTTTAATAATCATCTTGCTTGGCGCTGTTGAATCAGCAAGAAACCACAATGTGAATCGAAATTCCTGTTTGTCTGCTGATATCAGTGTCATAAAACATCACATGAGCGCTTGCATTTCTCACCATAACATTTAATAAAGCTCTACAAACAGGTAGTTCATATAACTGTATTTATTCTCGCTGAGCTGGGCGCTTTGAGTAGATGAAGTGCATGCTGAGAGGGTTTACGGTTACTGTTATTCAATGTCAGGTTGCCTTTTTCATGGGTGGAGATCGGGAATAATTGGACACAGATGTCGGCCGCAGTGCTGTATCCTAGTAATATGTAATCAGGCAGAAACGCAGGGAGTGAGAGCGCCCTTATCTCGAAGGAGGCTCCTGCGGTTACGACGAGGACTGGCAGGTCTATATGGACACGGTGGGCCTTCATCTGTCAAGTCCAAAAAGAAATAAACACAAAGAAGAGCTCCAGATATTTCACGCTGGATGTGAAGGGTGGAGTCTTAAACTCCCACCGGCGGGAACCAACAGGAAGCGAGCAACATGACAAATCAATACGGCACTGACTGGAATCTGAGTCCGTGTTCATCTCACAGGAGAGACGGGGAAGAAAAACAGCCGTTGCACAACAACAGAAAACTGCCTGCTTACATAACCCTTAATATGCATTCAGTTCCTCTACTGAGCCTGTAAAATTTGGGCCGTAATTGTAAGCCAGGGTAGCAATTAGCAGGAGAAAAGCCATCGGGCTGGAGCACGACGTGTAACTACAGCTCGTTTCTCTAGAACATTGTTAGAGATGAACTCGATGACCTGTGGTCGTTACAAGCTGCAGTTTATAACAGAGAGGTAAAAACTAAAGAGAAATGCCACGGTCACATCTTCCATAATTATGTATTTGCTCTAAAATGACTTATTTTCAGCCAACATGTACGCAAATAAATTCTAAATGTTTAATGCATTAAACGAATACTTTTTTAAAATAATCCATGCCTCTTTTCAAGTTTTTTTTCACTACATGAACACAATAATTATATTTAATCAATGGAATAATGCATATAAATAAATAAGTAATCTTAACCATGTTATTTTTTTTGTTAAAACTAGGGCTGTCAAAAGATTAATCGCGATTAATCGCATCCAAAATAAAAGTTTGTGTTTACATAATATATGTGTGTGTACTCTGTTAATTATTATTTATATATAAATACACACACAAGCATGTATATATTTAAGAAAAAAATATTATTTTTATATAGAAAACATTTATATTTATATATATTATAGATTATATAAATGTATATATACATGCAAATATTTCTTAAATATATACATGAATGTGTGTGTATTTATATATAAATAATAATTAACAGAGTACACACACATATATTATGTAAACACAAACTTTTATTTTGGATGCGATTGATCGCGATTAATCTATTGACAGCCCTAGTTAAAACATTTTAAAAGAAGTCACAGCAAACGTTTTTGAATCATGATGCAAACAAATCACCGAATCAGAGACTTGATTCACTGAAATTGATTCGCATTAATGAATCAAATACTACACTCTAAAAAATGCTGGATTAAAAATAACCTAAGTTGGGTTGAAAATGGACTAACCCAGCAATTGGGTTGTTTTAAGCAAACATTTAACCCAAACGATGGGTTAAAACAACCCAATTGCTTTTTTTAGAGTGTATATTAAACACTGGAGATGTACAAAACTAAAGAGAAATGTCACTGTTTTCCAGCCAATATTCAATATACATCTCAACAATTATGTATTTGCTCCAAAATGACTTATTTCCCAAATATCTTTTCAACCTACATGTAGGCAAATCAATTCTAAATGTTGAATGCATTAAACAAAACACTGCAAAAACTAGTTTAAAATAATCAATGCCTCTTTTCAATGTTCTTTTTCTCAACTGAATAACGCATATTAATGAATAAGCAATCTTAATTATGTTATTTCTTTGTTAAATTTTAAAAAAAGAAGTCCCGGCAAACATTTTTGAATGACGATGCAAACAAATCACTGAATCAGAGACTCGATTCACTGAAATTGATTCACATTAATGAATCAAACACTATATTAAACACAATCATAAACATTTCTGTCTTAAGACAAAACAATAAAGTCTTTTAGAAAATGTAACCTCCGAATACAAAAGTGCATTAATACATTGCAATATCACATACAAAATTAATTTATCAAGAATATTACAATATGAAATGCTAGTACAAACATTTCTAATGCCCCCAAAAGACAATGAGTCTAATGATAAAGTTTGCTATGATGCTTCATTGCCAGTTTAATTCAGTGATTTTTTTCATGCATATTCAATACATCCCTCTGCCAATGTGCCAATGAATGTAGAAATAAGTCCACACTGCTGTCATTTATGCTATAACTGCATAAATACTAACTAGATTCAATACTTCTAAAGTGATAATGTGCACTAATAGAAGCATTATGAATAAAAGAAACCACAAAAGATGCAAGAAACAGCACATGCTCCTCAGCACATGTGAAAAGAGGAAAGAGAGAAGGCGTGTTCGCTCAGCACGGAGAGAGAGAGAGAGAGAGAGAGAGAGAAAGACAAACAAACTACGAACAGTGACCCGTTGAGTTAACCTGAAGCCGCACGTTACACTAGCTCCAGCTGGGCTGTTTGGATTCACACACTGCAGTCTGACAAACTCCCAGCCTCACCTACGGTTTCTTCATCCTCCTCCTTCAGGACGTTGTTGTCATCGGGGTCTTCCTGAGTGGACTTTCTGCCATCATCCACGGGGACCACGGTGAAGTTGGTGGGCATTTTCTCACCATGTGTCTATCTGCGAGACGTCTGTCTTGCTCCTTATCTGTCTCTCTCACACACTCTGACTCTCCTCCTCTGCGCTGGCTTGTTTGAGTTGTGGTTCGAAGTTCTCAGTTGTGCTCCTATCTCTTTGACACCGGCGTGACCATGTGACCAGCCTTCCTCCATATAAGGAGCAGGAAAGCTCCGCCCTATGGGCCGTCCTTACTCCACACTAGAGCTGCGTCTCCTGCTTTCTCGCCTGCGGCAGTATGAGCCTCCACAGACACAACAAGACACCAGATAAAGGAGGCTATTGATTAAGAACTTCCTCTAGGTCAGCAGGGTTATTATCGATAACTTAAACCAATTAAAATAAAAAAAACAAAACAAAACTTGAAATAAAACAAACGAAAAAAATAAATAAATAAAAAATTATATATATATATATAAATGTAATTAAATAAATAAAAAAATGTCATTAAGTAAAAAAAATTACAAATAAATTAAAACATTAAATTAAAAAAATATATAAAAAATGTAATAAAAACTAAAATAAAATATAATAAAATAAAAAATAAATACAATTAAATAAAAAATGAATAAAATAATAAATAAAAAACTAAATAAATAAATAAAAAATGAAATTAAATAAATAAAAAAATGAAATTAAATAAATAAATAAAAAATCAAGTTAAATAAATAAAAAAATCAAGTTAAATAAAAAAAAAAAAAATAAAAAAAAAAAAAATAAATAAATAAATAAATAAATAAATAAATAAATAAATAAATAAATAAAAACTACATTAATTAAATAAAAAAACTACGATTCATAACGCTCCAAACCACTGAATCGATTCACTGATTCATAACGCTCCAAACCACTGAATCGATTCACTGATTCATAACGCTCCAAACCGCTGAATCGACTCACTGATTCATAACGCTCCAAACCGCTGACTCAACTCACCGATTCATAACGCTCCAAACCGCTGAATCGACTCACCAATTCATAACGCTCCAAACCGCTGAATCGACTCACTGATTCATAACGCTCCAAACCGCTGAATCAACTTACTGATTCATAACGCTCCAAACCGCTGAATCGACTCACCGATTCATAACGCTCCAAACCGCTGAATCGACTCACTGATTCATAACGCTCCGAACCGCTGAATCGACTCACTGATTCATAACGCTCCAAACCGCTGAATCGACTGATTCATAACGCTCCAAACCGCTGAATCGACTCACTGATTCATAACGCTCCAAACCACTGAATCGACTCACTGATTCATAACGCTCCAAACCGCTGAATCGACTCACTGATTCATAACGCTCCAAACCGCTGAATCAACTCACTGATTCATAACGCTCCAAACCGCTGAATCGACTCACCGATTCATAACGCTCCAAACCGCTGAATCGACTCACTGATTCATAACGCTCCGAACCGCTGAATCGACTGATTCATAACACTCCAAACCACTGAATCGACTCACTGATTCATAACGCTCCAAACCACTGAATCGACTCACTGATTCATAACGCTCCAAACCGCTGAATCGACTCACTGATTCATAACGCTCCAAACCACTGAATCGACTCACCGATTCATAACGCTCCAAACCGCTGAATCGACTCACTGATTCATAACGCTCCGAACCGCTGAATCGACTGATTCATAACACTCCAAACCACTGAATCGACTCACTGATTCATAACGCTCCAAACCACTGAATCGACTCACTGATTCATAACGCTCCAAACCGCTGAATCGACTCACTGATTCATAACACTCCAAACCACTGAATCGACTCACTGATTCATAACGCTCCAAACCACTGAATCGACTCACTGATTCATAACGCTCCAAACCACTGAATCGACTCACTGATTCATAACGCTCCAAACCGCTGAATCGACTCACTGATTCATAAAGCTTCGAAGCTTCATAATGCTGTTTTTCGAAATCGGTCAACAAACCGGGAAACTGCTTTGCTGGCTCTTGTGTGAAGTAAACGAAAATTTTTAAACTTTCTGCTAATATATATTACTTTTTTGCAACGAAAATGCGGGGATTATGAAATCATGCTAGTCACGCATATTTTGCACGCGAAAATAGGCAATTTACGCGGCGAAAGTGCGGCGTATTTGAAAAAATGCAGCCCCCGCATAAATATGCGGACTTTGGCTGATTATGCATTAAATCATGCGATCGCATAATCACGTTTTTCTGGAGGGACTGCTAAATGAATGCATGTAAATGTAAAATATAAAATGCTTAAACTTATTTAAATTGTAGTTAGTTCCCAAAGCAACATTACAAAACCATGATACATTTTTCAGGATTTGTTGATGAATATAAAGCTCAAAGAAGTAGAAATAACATTATAAATGTCTTTATTGTCACTTTTGATCAATTTAATGCATCCCTAATTAATAAAAGTATTAATTTCTTACTTACTGACCCCAAACTTTTGAACAGTACTGTACGTCACATTACAGATGACAGGTTGCAAACCAATTTGTGGCCAAAAAGCTTTTACTAAATGAATTTGCAAAATCTACAAGACTTCCTTAGTAAACCTGGGATAAAGAAAGTATTTTAACATCAAAGCAGCGATGGGAGCCCATGTGCACAATGCAAACACAAGGCCATAAATACAGCAGCCTGTCATTAAAGCAGACAAACAGCATTGCTCTGTGGTTCGACTGGGGAATTTATTTTAAGGAGCGCTTATTCCACACGAACAATACGAGACTCCACATACTGTACGGTGGGATCTTTTGGCTGCAATAGTTGTCATGCTTCACAAGTCATGAGCCGTTTTTTCTTCATGACCTTTGACGTGCAGTTTAGTTCAGTTTAAAGACAAGCCTGCACTGGCTGTGGCATTTCTAGATTCCTACAAGTCTAGATTCTAGATTACTTTTGGTTGCTGTTGTTTTGTGGCAAGACGGTTCTTGGAATCAGGAAATCCTGCAGCATTCTTAAATATCATTCATGCTGATCAGACATCACTTGTGAAAAAGAAGTACACTTTGGCATACTTTTAAAATCAGTAGTTATTAGGGAAATAATATACTTTATTAAAAGAAGATATACCTACAGAAGATATATGCAACTGCAATTAAATAAAAATATAGTTTAAATTTAAATTAAATGCAATTATTTAACCTTAAGAGTCTTTAAGTTAGGACTTAAGTGTTTATTCATATGTAATTACATAATTACTTGTATTGTCTTTGACGTTTGGTTACTTTCGGATGTACTGAAAAACCTTTATGGTAAACTAAAATATACCTTACTTTTTCATTTCTATTGAAAGTTTCATGTCATATTTAAATATATTTGCAGTTTCATTTTTGTAATGATGAAGTTTAATTTAGTACACTAAATCATCTGCAAGTACAGTTTTCTATATACTTTCGAGATTTGAAGTGCAAATAAATACAATTAAAGGGGTCAAATTATGTTTTTTAATGTTTTCCTCTTCCTTTAGCGTGTAAAGTACACTATATTGCCAAAAGTATTCACCCCTCTAAATCACAGTTCAGGTGTTCAATCACTTCATGGCCACAGGTGTATAAATCAAGCTCTAGGCCTGCAGACGCTTCTACACACATTAGTGAGAGAATGGGCCGCTCTCAGGAGTGTGTGTGTGTGTGTGTGTTCGCTTCTACACACATCAGTGAGAGAATGGGCCACTCTCAGGAGTGTGTGTGTGTGTGTGTGTGTGTTCGCTTCTACACACATCAGTGAGAGAATGGGCCGCTCTCAGGAGTGTGTGTGTGTGTGTGTGTGTTCGCTTCTACACACATCAGTGAGAGAATGGGCCGCTCTCAGGAGCTCAGAGAACTCAAGCGTGGGGCCGTGATCGGTTGCCACCTGTGCAATAAGTCCATTCAGGACATTTCCTCGCTACTAAATCCTCGCTCCTCGCTGAGGGTCACAGAAGTCGGCAACTTTCTGCGGAGTCAATCGCTACAGACCTCCTTCTGTGTCCTTCAGATGAGCTCAAGAACAGTGTGAAGAGCTTCATGGAATGGGTTTCCATGGCCGAGCAGCTCATCCAAGCCTTACATGACCAAGAGCAATGCAAAGCGTGGGATGCAGTGGGGTAAAGCGCGCCGCCACTGGACTCTAGAGCAGTGAGACGTGTTCTCTGAGTGACCAATCACGCTTCTCTGTCCGGCAATCCCATGGACGAGTCTGGGTTTGGTGGTTGCCAGGAGAACAGGACTTGCCTGACTGCATTGTGCCAAGTGTAAAGTTTTGTGGAGGGGGGATTATGGGGTGGGGTTGTTTTTCAGGGGTTGGGCCCCTTAGTTACACCAAGACATTTTGGCGAATTTCATGCTCTCAACTTTGTGGGATCAGTTTGTGGACGGCCCCTTCCTGTCCCAGCATGACTGACCAGAGCACAAAGCGTCTCCATAAAGACATGATGAGGAGTTTGGTGTGGAGGAACTTGAGTCCTGACCTCGACCCGATTGAACAGCTTTGGGATGAATTAGAGCGGAGACTGAGAGCCAGGCCTTCTCGTCCAACATCAGTGCCTGACCTCTAGAAAAATCCCCATAAACACACTCCTAAACCTTGAGGAAAGCCTTCCCAGAAGAGCTGAAGCTGTTAGAGCTGCAAAGGGTGGAACTCCATATTAAACCCTACGGATTAAGAATGGGATGTCATTAAAGTTCATGTGCATGTAAAGGCAGGCGTCCCAAAACTTTTGGCAATATAGTGTATTTGTTTATACAATCTGCAAAGTTAATAGTCTCTTCAATTTCAATAGTCTCCTCATCACCAGGTTCATTTTCAGAATGTGACTCAGGCTCGAACTGATATGGTAAAACCAACCACATTATTTTTACCCGTGTGTTTACAAATGCTTTAGAAGCCTTAGAGGCTTGCGATAATGGTAAGCGGCATTCCATTTCCAACACACACTTGACGTGTTTGGCCAATCACAACGCACTGAATCTGGCCAATCAGAGCACTCTGAGCTTTTCAGAAGGAGGGGCTTTGTAGAAATCAGCGCGTTTCAGACAGACTGAGAATAGAGGGGCCGCAATAATGTACAGTATGTGAATAATGAGCTTTTAAAATAGCCCCTTTAAGCATTTCTTTTTCACAAGTGATGACACTATTCAGGAGAGAAAAATAAAACAACACTTTAATATCTGAGATGAGGTGTATCAGTGGGATTTTTTCCCCTGTTTTATGGTCCAGCACGTTACAATGGTGGATCTGCTCACTTAATAAAGTACAGCTTTCCTCAACATGACACATGATTTGAGGAATCATTGATGTCTGAAGCACAGACACTGCGGGACAACACACACACACACACACACTAAAGCCATAAAAGATTAACAAAGAGGAAGTCAGCAGCGCAGATATGAGCAATGTGAGTTATTTCACATTCCTCATGATCAACATGACATGTGGAATTCCTCTCCTAGAAATACCAAAAGGCTCCAGTTTAATATGCTACTGCTCTCGTGAGGTAACACACACACACACACACACACACACACACACACAAAGGATGCAGTGATGTGCAGGGTGTTCTGGGAGTCGAGCACTTCAGATTGAATTACACTGCAGTGCTCAGAACAGACAGACTCAAGAACACAAACGGCCCGCTGGAGGATTCAACGGTCAAACCGGTCAGGTCATAGTGATAAAAATAACATGCACTACAATAACATGGACTAATGGACCAAAAGATTCTGGGACGTACTGTGTTTTTTTTTAGTTTTTTGCATTATTGCACAACACTCTTTACTCTTAGTTAAAAACCTTCACAGAGTTAGTAAATTCCATTCCTATAAATCCATTCCTGCATTAAAGTCGGCATGAAATCAACATTTTAAATGATTTATGTGTGCATATCATTACTTTTTAAAAGTCATGTCCCCCCTAATAATCCTCAGAATAACTTCCCCTCCCTCTCTTCTCTTCTCCGATGACGAGGGCGGGGCAACCTGTCACTCACGTGAGATCCACCAATAGCAAACCACAACCATCCAAACAGCCAATCAATTCCCCACAGGCAAAATCAAGGCCCGCCCTACATCTGTTCTTCTTCCAGAAGCTGTTTCATTCAATTATACGTCACAATCAGGAAGAAAAGACTTAGAAACTTCTGTTTCATGCTTTAAGGCTGGGCGGTGCAATGTATTTACATGTGGAATAAAACGAGTTCACAGAGATTCTGTTTATACCAGTTTAAGAGAATTAAAGTTAACTACACTGCAAACTGGGTCTAAAATGAGCATTTCACGGATTATAATGGGCTTGATTTTATGCCAGGCTTGGACACTGTGAGCTGCAAGTTGTTTATGGTGCCATTTGACAGTGTGCGTCACAGATATGAGTATTGACTACAGTTGTTCACTTTCAGGTAAAGGAGCAAAGAGATGAAGGCATAACAGCTGAAAGGTTTTGTTTTGCTCAGTTATCTCCATAAGGAATTTCCAATTATGATGGACTTTGGTTTGTGTTCCTGTTTATGTCCATCTGCACATGTTCGAACAGCCAGAAATATCATAGGTTTAAAACTAAAAATGTTATCTTGTTCTAAAGTTAAAATTATAAGAAAGAGGATTTTATAGCATAAATTACAGAAACGCAGTTATGCAGGTACATTGTCTGGACAAATGACCAAAAACGGCACGATGTGTGACTATTACAATTATGTTATATATATATATATATATATATATATATATATTAAAAATGTTATCTTGAGATATATATATCTCCCAAGATAAAATTTTTAGTATATATATATATATATATATATATATATATATATATATATATATATATATATATATATATATATATATATATATATATATATATATATATATATATATATATATATATATATATATATATATATATATATATATATATATATATAAGGGCTGTCAAAAGATTAATCGCGATTAATCGCATCCAAAATAAAAGTTTGTGTTTACATAATATATGTGTGTGTACTCTGTTAATTATTATTTATATATAAATACACACACATTCATGTATATATTTAAGAAATATTTGCATGTATATACTGTATATACATTTATATAATCTATAATATATATAAATATAAATGTTTTATATATAAAAATAATATTTTTTTCTTAAATATAAACATGCTTGTGTGTGTATTTATATATATATATACATACAGTGTTGCCACAGTTACTTTGAAAAAGTAATCTGCTTACGGATTACTCCTTTAAAAAGTAATTTAGTTACTTTACAGATTACTTGATTTTAAAAGTAACTAAGTTAGATTACAAGTTACTTTATTAGTTACATTCAGCAGTTGCCGACAACACCCCTGCCGCCTCAATATAAAAATGACAACCGTTTTTGCCAACACTCCCTTTATTGGAAGTGCATTTTTAACAGTAACGTTCAAAAAATGTATCTCCTGACATTTTAAATTGAAATTAGAAAATATTGATGTAAAAAAAAATGTAATAAAGACAGTCTTTCTTGATTTCACTTAATATAAATACTCTCCCCGAGACGCAAGAAGAAAGCAAAAATATATATTTTTACTATGGAAAATGACAAAAATAGTAACTCACAGTGACTTACATTACATTAAATTTACATTTATGCATTTGGCAGACGCTTTTATCCAAAGTGACTTACATTGCATTCAACACATTTGACATTTTATGGACTTGGATAAATTTAATCTGATTACTGGTTTGGAAATAGTAACGCGTTACTGGCATCACTGTATATATAGAACTGTAGTGTTATTCAATATATATTTATTTATTAAATACTTTTGCCTCATTAAATCATTTCACTTATATTATATATAATTATGTAATATATACTTACAGTTTGTCACAATAACGAGGTACTTATAAATTCTCATGATGAGGAATAATTCTGGAAGGCAGACTTTAATCATCAAACACTGAGGAACGCAGGAGAAACCCGCATTACAACAAATGAGAACCGACAGAGACAGAGCGAGAACACGGGATATATATACATGAGACCAACAAATGACCTTAACAAGATAATTAACAAGACACAGGTGAGAAAAATGTTAATTACACTAATTACACATACTGGGAAAAACTAGGTCACAGGGAAACTAACCAAAAACACAATGAAACACACCAGGAGAATAATAAAAATGCAGTGGAGGCAGTGATGCTTTGGGCAATGTTCTGCTGGGAAACCTTGGGTCCTGCCATCCATGTGGATGTTACTTTGACACGTCCCACCTACCTAAGCATTGTTGAGCCCATGTCCAGCCTTTCATGGAGACGGTATTCCCTGGTGGCTGTGGCTCTTTCAGCAGATAATGCGCCGCCACAAAACACAAATGCTTCAGGAATGGTTTGAGAAGCACAACAACAAGTTTGAGTTCCATATTCCCCAGATCTCAATCCAATCGAGCATCTGTGGGATGTGCTAAACAAACAAGTCCGATACATGGAGGTCCCACCTCACAACTTACAGGATTTAAAGGATCTGCTGCTAACTTCTTGGTGCCAGATACCACAGCACACCTTCAGGGGTCTAGTGGAGTCCATGCCTTGACGAGTCAGGGCAGTTTTGGCAGCAAAAAGGGGAGCCGACACAATATAGGTCATAATGTTATGCCTGATCGGTGTGTATATAATATATATATACACACACTGAACAAAATTACAAATGCAAAACTTTTGTTTGTGCCCCCATTTTTCATAAGCTTAACTCAAAGATCTAAAACTTTTTCTATGTACACGAAAGGCCTATTTCTCTCAAATATTGTTCACAAAACTGTCTAAATCTGTTAGTGAGCACTTCTCCTTTGCCGAGATAATCCATCAACCTCATATGGAGGTCAAGGCATATCAAGATAATGATTAGACAGCATGATTATTGCACAGGTGTGCCTTATGCCGAGTTCAGACTGCCCGATTTTAGCCCCGATTTTGACTCACCGACAGGTTTTGTGAAAACGCCGACAAATCCCCCGAAATCTGTGCTCGTGCACGTGAGTGACAATCACGCAGTGTGAATGATCAAAGACGCGATCAGAGAGAATCACAGATGAGTCGCCGACACGGCAGTGTTTGGGGAAAGTTACTTTGAAAAGTAATGCATTACAATATTGCGTTATTCCCTTGAAAAGTAACTAATTGAGTTACTTAGTTACTTTTTAAGAAAAGTAATGCGTTACGTTACTTTTTCTGACCTGGGCTGGGCTTGTTTTTGTTTGTTTTTTATAACAAAAAATATATATTTTTGTGCAACGGTAAAGACCTCTTCATACCAAAATTGAAATAATTATTAAATAATTAAGCCCCAGGCTGAGGTAAAAATGCAAATTCACGCATGAACAGTAGAGGGCGCAGCTCTGGATAATGGTAGAATAGGATGCAGGAGAAAAAAGTTTTACCAATAAAAACAAAAAATCTAGTAATTTTCATCATCAAAGGTCAGCAGCAAGACATTGGTAAATTAAATATAAAGGTAGATTAAATGCATAAAAATAGTTGTTTTATTTAACATTTAATTATTGGAGGTTTGCATAGTATTCTGATTTTGCATTTGACTGATTTTATTCATTTTGAGGAGTACAGAATCTTTATTGTGCAAGTGAGATAAATAAATGCTCACATTTGGTCTAGAACTACAATAACCATCATGTTTACACACACGCCTCTGCACTTATTTTTCTCAACATGGGGGCAGGAGAACTGTCAGTCAAATTAATGTGAAAAGTAACTCAGATAATTTGTTGTAAATTTTAAAAGTAATTTGTTACTTTACTAGTTACTTGGAAAAAGTAATATTATTACGTAACTCAAGTTACTTGTAATGCGTTACCCCAACACTGCCTGTGAGATATTTGGCATTTGGGCTGGGTAAAAAATATAGATTTCTCGATTTTAATCGATTCTCACTTTTAACAATATCGATTCTTAAATCTCAAGAATCGATTAGTCATCCTGTTTCAGTTGAGGAATGAACGGGACATTACAGCACGCCTCCCATCCAATATATCACAATAATATTTGTGCTTTATTACTATTGATATGAAACAAAGTTTCAGATTTCAAATTACGTCTATTTTTTTTTTTTTACGAAATTCAAAAACATAAATATTGTTTTGGCGCGGTGGCGTGAGATCGCTCTGCCACAGCTCCGCTCAAGAGAAGCCGCAGTGCGGAGCAAACATGAACGGATCTTCTCTTCCGCCTTAATACTAATTACAGCACAAAATAAACATGAATGAGCTTCTGAAAGTGTGTTAAAAGATACAGGACAACTTACTGAAATCCGTATCATGTCACATAGAATAGCTCAAGTGTTTCAACCGCAGAAAGATGCAAGTAAAACAGCTTGTAAACAATGTCACATTTTCAACAGAAAAACATATCCAGTGTCCATAAACTCGTTAGTCAGCTAGAAAAATTAACTCTAGAGAGGAGCATTTTGCTAATTATATGCACCACATTACATAGGATATTCATTGTCAATGTTCTTCAATATTTAATGTATGTATGAATAAATCTGGCAAGTTTTTATGACAGCCACCATTTAAAGGAGCTATATGCAACTTTTTCCCCAAAATAAACGTAACAATAGCCTTTTTATTTTACCATTTATGACTCAAACATCTGATGAGCATACTGACACCTTGTCCGCTCACAGTGGGTGCACCTATAAGACTGTATCCTATTTTTCATATTTTCTGGCGGGTCGTCTTTTCCCGCGCTGTCTGCGGATGTGACGTCACCACCGCTGCGAGAGCGAGCAGAAAATAAGAGCAGTTCTGTTTTTTGGCCACAGGTGTCAGTCGCGAGTTTAAATTTCAGAAAAACGCATATAGCCCCTTTAAATGTTGATATTTCAAAAAACTAATTGGAGTAGAATTATGATTATGTAATTGTAAAGTTAATATTATAACTTTATTATTATATCAAATAAAAAAAACATAATTTAGCGTCATTTAAGTGTTTGTATACAAATCCGTTAATTTTATCCTTCAATATTAGTAGGCTAATGTAGTACAACTGACTGCCATAGTTTACAACATTAGTTCAGAAAATTTTCCATGTATTATATACCTGATACATATCCAAAATAATCGATATTGAATTGAATCGAAACAAAATGAATCGAAAGCTTGTGAATCGAAATCGAATCGTGAAATTTGTGTCAATACCCAGCAAGTTTCCGACGAGTTTGAAAATCGTGCAGTGTGAACTCGGCATTAGGCGAGCCACAATAAAAGGTCCAAAAACCAGTCAGTATCTGGTGTGTCCACCATTGGCCTCATGCAGTGAAACACATCTCTTTCACATAGAGTTGATCTGGTTGTTGATTGTGGCCTGTGGAATGCTAGTCAATTCCTTTTCAATGGCTGTGCGAAGTTGTTGTTTATAATTTTATATAGGCATCATGATAAAATAATTATAATGAAATCAACTAAAACCACACAAATAAAAATGTGCGATCAATGGTCAGGACAGACGTGATCTTCTCATCTGTTCTCGATCGGCTTCCCCAGGAATGACTAAAGAGCAACAGGAACATGTAAAAGCAGGAATGTGTTCCAATGAATTGGTTCCACCTGTGCAACGACCTTTAAATGGCAAAATGTCCAAAGCGTTTGGATTTACTGAGCAGTGTAAACTACAGGACGCACATTTTTTGAAGGAAACTAACTTCCTCCAACAGACTAATCCCAGATACAGTCGTTCTGCCAGGTGAGATCAACCACAGTCTCAAAATCAGATCCGGTCAGAAACTGTGTGATTTAGACATCCAGCTGAGTCGATTTATGAAGTGGATTTGTTTAGTCCGGTCTCATTTCCTGCACTTTGAAGGCTGGACTGCATCTAAAAGCTTAGTGACGCATTAAGCCATTAATAAAAAAAAAAAAAACGATAACAACTTGCACAGTCTAACACAATCACAAATGTGCAATACAAACACCGACAATCGTGAGAGATTTTGAAGACGTCAGAAGGGTCAAACGGTCAGAATGGGTATATAATGTGGAATCAAAATCATATAATATATATTTTTCTATTTATATACAACCCAATGTACATCGTAGACAATTAAAAAGAAACATTTAAACTATTTAAAAATAAATAAAATGATCGAATGTGATGAATTGCACATTTTAGGTATTCCATAGTATAGTTTTTTCCTCAAAAAATAATATTTTTTATAATAAAATGACATTTCTTATATAATTTGTGTAACTGTACTGTACATTTACAGTACACTGCTAATTTTCCCTGTAGTGTTTTACTAATTAAAAACATCATTTTAAAGTGAGAGCGGTTGTCTTTTCCAATAAAAACAACCACAAACTGTCATGTTGCAAGTTCAGTCCCAATTAAATACAGCACTAATGAGCCTGTGAGCAAAGCACATATTATCACAGTGTGCTAGACATTCATTCACAACAATTAGTGTCCTATTAGAAGCTTTAATTGGTTAAAGTTGAGGTAACAAGTGTGCTGGGTATTTAAAGCGCTGTTATGCAAGGAATGCCTCAGGAGGAAATGTGCTGCCATCTGCTGAATGTCTTTGGTAAAGCAAGCATCTAAACATCTCTCAAAGCATTTCTGTATGAGATTCTATGCATGTTTGACATGACAGTTCAGTCCGATTGAGGATTTTACACACGATCACGCTAACGAAACAACAGTGTGTAGGGAGACCGCAAAAATGCACTGGAGAAAACCTTTCCTGGCATCAGGACATCTACAAAACCCAACTTTCCACTTGTTGACAAGTTTTTACACAAAGATTCTTTATACCTGCAGTAACATTTCCATGCTACATTTATAGAGCAAACAAGCAGACTCATTTGTCCCGGTTTAGACCCTGAAGGAGAACTAAAGCATTTTAGTTATGCATCATCTTGTGGTTGACCATTATGGGGATTTTTACGAATGTTAGCTATACGAATGTCGAAACTGGAAGTAGGTGACAATGTTGCTATCGTTAACTAAAACTAAAACCATAAAAAAAAAACTTGTTTTATTTCAGCTGGACTGTGCAATTTTTGGTGTAGAAACTATTTTCACTCAGAAACTGCACAATTAACTACAAAGAAACAACAAGGAACACATTAAAATCAAATCAAAACTAATGATATTTCAAAGTAGAAAGACTAAAAGAATATTTTCTTGTAAAATATACTCAGATAATCTGTTTTATTTACAACATTACAATGTAGTTGCCAAGGCATCATTTCTCATTTTTGTTTATTTTAACTTGAAGTACTAAAATAACTAAAAAATTAATAAAAACTAGATGTATTTTTTTTTTAATTAAATTAATAAAAGTCAAAACTAATTTAAAATATTAGCCTAATAACTACAATAGTATATAAATGATACTAAAATAACACTGGTGGTAGGTGAGTAATGATGACAAATGTGCCATATGCACATTTGCAAGCACATATTTTACAATATATATGCCAAAAATGCACATTTTCCACAATGCTACTGGCAGATTTGTTGAACGGGTACCATCAATCAAGCCATAGACTATGAAAAAGATGGATGATGCACATATATGATCTTCTACTGACATCTTGCACTGATTTGAGACCCTAGTCTGCGCAGTAGAGAACAGGAAGGCCCTGTCCCAAATGGCACACTTTATAATCACTTTCGTTCTTGTGGACTTACAATGGCCTCTGCGTGTGTTTGTCCGTTAAGTCCACGAGACCGCAGGGTGTCCCATTTGTCATTTTAGGTCTCAGAAGGATACTCGCGAGCGCCCCCTTCGAGGTCGATATGCGCCCTTGATGCGCACTTCTGCCTAGTCCGCACTGGTGCGGGTCCTGCAACAGATTTCTTCCCGACAGTCAAAGCGGCGTTATGTCAGGAAAGTGCGGACTCAGAGGAAGTTTCTATGTTTCTTCCTACTCAGAGGAAGGCCGCAAGGGTTTAGGGGGCCATTTGGGAAAAGGCCGAAGTAGAGCCGCAATATCAAAACCCCTCCTACACTCCCGCCGTATCTGAACAACTCATTATGCCGGTGTGAAATAAACAGTTGTGGAAATGTAGAAGTTAAAGCTTCAATCTCCCCTGAAAAATCTTGAAAAGAATCTGTTGGTGCTTCAGTGACATCGCTCAGAGAAGCTGTCAATCACAGCTGTCAATCATGATGTCACACCCCCAACCAACCACTTGGGGCGATCGAAACGCGTCTGCTTCACTTTTCAGGACATGTGCGGCACACTTGGTTCAAGCAAACAAGATTACAGGTAAGTACCCCAGCAATCAAAAAAACGTATCTTTGAAAATCAAAATGACATGAATGTATTTCCTGCCATAAAATAGCTTGAATGTAACTTAATCTAATATACATGGTTATGCAAATTAGTCTCCGCCTCCACTCAATCACAGCAGCTCGGATTACCTGATCCACTCGCTCAACTGTAGTAAACGCTACACAATGGCAAGTGGAAATATTGGTTTAATTAAGTTATATATGTTTAAAATAGAAACTGAGGAAGAGGAAGAGTGAATTATACAGTCGCTGTATCAGAATGGTAATGTGTTTTATGCATCGCTCTCTACAGCGTCAGACACATTACGGTGATTGATGTGATTAGCCTTTGGCTTGACTAAATTATCAATGTGTTGCTAATGTTATAAAGCCATGTTCCTGTTCACCATCTCGGCGTCAGACAGATGCTTTCTAAAACCAGCATCCTTCGAGACGCTTTAAGCATCATAGAAAGTCAGAGAAGAAAAGCCACGCCCACACCCTGACGGGATTGGTCACATGTTTGATGATGGTTGGAAACAGGGGCAGTTTTGAGACTGTCTTTGGTACACTTCAATTTTAAGGAGAAAATACTCAGCAATGGTGTTGACTGATGAATATGTCTTAAAGCATATTAAAAACAACTAATCGATAAAATTGATAATGAAAATCATCGCCAACGATTCTCATTATCGATTAGTCGGGTCTGCCCTCTGTTCACGGAAAACTTCCACCAGTCACACCAAATTACAGCACTAAAAATGCCTCTAGAAATAGTAGAGTGGAAATAGTAGAGCGCCCAAAACATCCAGATTCTTTATTTTAAGCTTCAAGCGAATGCATTAGCTTTTAATCCTGTCATGCTTTGACAGATGTGTGTGCATCCTGCGCAAAATGCTCATTTTACAGGTTATTTGCTTATCTGTAAATGTTACTAATTCACACGAGTATTTCCATTTTGCATGAACACTTCACTGAACGAGCACCTGCGCGTCAAACAGACAGAACACAGTTGAGAGGGAGACAATTAATTAAAACATTAATTTAGCTGAAATATCTGCTTTAGGTGCTAAATTTAGGTTTAAAAGTCAACATGTAATTCACGTATTTTATGAGAGTAGTAACTGTAAAGGGATAACAGCTTGTAATTGAATATAAATGTAAGAAATGACAATAACAGGATACTGTGTCCAGAGTATGGATACACCGAATCCAGGATTCGGTTTCAGACGAATATTGGGCTTTTTGACGGGATTTGGTTTCTGCCGAACCTTAGAATTTTTTTCCACCGAACCCTAAGCTAGCACTACGCGCGCTCTGCTGGTCGAACGTAATGACGCCGCCGTTGATTATGGGAAGGTGTTTACTAGGTGGATCGTTCGAATGCAGTCGGCTGTGAGAAAGTGAAAATGGAACTCGTGAACAGAAAACGTGTTGTTTGTCAGTACTTTCAGTCAAAAGAAGGCGATTCAAGTCGAGCTACATGTTCAATTTGCAATGCCGATTTGTCGCGTGGTGGCAAGGACCCTAAAAAATAGCCGCTGTTAAAACATTTGCGTATGAAACATCCGAAAGAATATGAGCTGTGCATGAGGGAATCTACAGACAGCAGCAACTTCAGGTACGGCAAAGGAAGGACAGTCATCCTGGCATAATGTTCCCTATTCTGAATTAAAATAAAATAAAATGAAAAATACACTGCTGTGGATGTTGTTCATTAATATGTTTACTGTGATAATGGAGTGCGGATGGGAGTAGGATTCGGTATTGGGTTTCGGATTCGGCAGAATCTTAACCAGTGGATTCGGTATTCGGCCGAACCCCAAAAATCTAGATTCGGTGCATCCCTAGTCCAAAGAGAATGTGTGTGTGTTCCTGCAGAACATTCCTCTGCTAACACTGAGTTTGTGTTTTTTTTGTGTTTTTGTTTTTCTTTAATAGTTTAATGTAGGGATTTAATGTAGGGATTACTTTTGCTTAGTAACTTGTTTGCACATAATGTATAGCACAGATATACCCTTATGAAAATTAACCATGTTTTTATTATAGTAAAACAATGTTTTTTGCTGTATTTATGACCACTTGTATAACCACACAAATACCATATAGTTAAACTATGGATTTGAAGCAAAACCATGGTTAATTTGTGGTTACCATGGAATAACTACAATAACCCTGGTTTATTTATTTATTATAATTGTGGGGGTTTTATTCATTGTAAAACCATGGTTAATATGGTATATATGTAATGGAGGCCAGCTAGTAGTTGCTGTGTGAGTAAACCTCACTCCTCTGATCTCAAGAGGTGCTCTAGCGACTTTAGCCTCCTTGTTAGAGCATCCAACTCTCATGCCGGAGGTCCCGGGTTCGAGTCCCGCTTAGAGCGGGGCAGTTCGAACAGGTGGGGTTACATATATTCACCATGTTTGTTTTCATAGCACTCAGCTGACACATTTGTTTGAAGGACAGTATTGGGCAGGATGTGAAATAGTGTGTTTTGTGAATAAAAAAGGGGCTTTTTATCCGATTAATCAAAAAAATTATCAGCCAATTAATCGATTATCAAAATAATCGTTAGTTCCAGCCCTAATAAATAACATTTAAACATTTATTTTCACCAAAAGGGGTCTTTAAACGGACCTATACTGTAACTGTAACACACACACAGATTGCATGTCTGTTACAGTAGAATTTCACCCCCATCCAGTGCATGTCCCTGTTTCTAAAACGGAAATGTTACTGGGAGCTTAAGAACAGATACCAGAGTGATCACAAAAAGGCTCGCCATAGCGCCAAGACCTCTCTGACACGTGAGGAATCTGCACTAATCCATTTTGGCACATATAAAATAATTACTATAAACAACTTTCAACACATTCAACAGCTGGAGATGGCCGGTTCTTCGGTTCTAAAGCGAAGCGACTGTAAGCAGGTGATGACAGATGCTCAGGCGCTCTGGCAGAGACGCCCATCTCAAGTGTCGGAGCAGATGCCCGGCTCTGCTTCAGCTGTCCGTCATACACCACCAGATCAGGTGACACCTTTTTTTGCTCCTCTGCAGCACGAGACAAATATCCAGAGAATTCTAGATTATCCGAGTGTGTCGTTTGATCCTGGTGTCCGTGAGAAAGTCCTGAAATGGGAGCGTGGGCCAACAAACCCCCCACGGTGCCAGGAGCTCAGTTTATCTAGATGATTGTGAGGGTTTATCGCCTTAGATTTTAAAAGACCGACATGACAGCGGCCACCAGACACCAGACAATCTGTTCCTGTTATGGACACAGAGTCTGACGGCCCACAATTAAAGAAAAGGTTCTCCCAAATATGTCAATCTGTCATCATTTCCTCACCCTCATGTATGGAAGCTTGTTTCCGCCACAGAATAAAACATTTAGAAATATAATTGCGACTATTTATTTCACAACTGCGAGTTTACATCTCGCAATTATGACTTCTTATTTCTTTTGTAAGAGTCGGTTTTGGTGCTAAGACAAAAGCTGAGATACATACCTCAGCAATTGAACAATAAAAGTCACTAATCTTGAGGAAAAGATCTCACAGAAACTGTGACAACACCCTGACAAACATTCCTCCCCCCTCCCCATTTTGCCCTCTCCTTGTCCTGGTTTCAAGTCACCAAATGCAGATATATCAGTGATGATGTATTTTGTAAATCTATTGTTTTATCCCTTTCATGTTTGATGTCTTTTTAAAGGTCTCAGTGCGAATGGTAAAATGGTCTCAGTTTCACTGCAGTCAATGGTAGTGTTAGAAAGATTGGAAAACTAATGAGAATTCAGTTCTCCTTTGAGTAGTCTCTTCAAAGATATCTGATCCACTCCCCCAAAACCAGGTGAGGGTGTTGCAAATATTTACAGCCCTTTTGTTCTAGTTGGAGTATTTAAGGCTGGATGTTCTAACTCTCTGGGGGAATATTCTGCAATCAGACCCCCCGTGCAAACTGCATGTAGATGTGCCAGACATGATGACTCTTTTAAATTATTTTCATATTGCTTTGCAATTGTGTTTTATGTTTTTACGCTGATCAGTTGTGTACCATGGATTCTTGTTTACTTAATTACTTTTCCGGTCTGGCCAAAATAAATGTTAATCTTGATTTATTCTGTATCTTTCTGAAATCATTATTTTATTCATGTCCATGCGGGGTTTGTAGGGGTTACCGCAGATCTCTCTGCCAGGGCAGGCCATACTGGGAACCCCATAGCGGGAGCATTGAGCCATGCATGAGGGAAAACCTGATTTCTGACCTGCCACTGTTATTATAAGTTGCAGTTTCCGTGACTATCACTAAAATTACATGTTTCACATGTGTGACTCACTTAGAGGTAAGATAGTTCACCCTGCAATCCTCTGTAATATCAGAACTGACTAATCTGTGACCGTTAGAGCAAGCGAAATCCGGACGCTTAGCCTATTTGAGACTCCGTGTCCCATGGAGGATATTAATATTTGAAAATAAGTGATACTACGAAAAATCATTGATCTAAATTAAATTGCAACTAATCTTCAAATCAGCTGATAAACTCTAAATGTAACACACTTTATGGAGTCAGATAGAATTGGAGTCAGATAAAATTATTAATGGAGTCAGATTTAAAATGAGATATCAATAAATTAAAAGAACTTCACCGAAAGGCTGAAAAGGCTTACACGCAGAATTCCTTTTGACCACGTCATTAGTTTTCGGGTTTTGGGCTAATGGATGGAAATTTACAGTGGTGACCTGTCCTCCGTGATCTCCCGGTGGCGAGTGTCTTTTCAGCTAAATATTGGGATGCCACAAGCGAGAGGTTTTATCTTCTTCTCTTTCTTCAGCTGTTATGGTAAGTCCATTCTTATTTACCTTTTAGAAATGTTGGGAGTGTATAGTACTGAATACTGTATAAATCTGATGGGGCGTGAAAAGAAGACAACCATATTGCTTATCAGGGACATGAAAGCAACAGCGTAGAGTAGAAATGATATCCCTTGCTTTAAAATTCTCCTTGTTTGCACACGCAGCAAGAGAGGAAATTTTATTTCTGTACTCAAGAGAGCTCTGTAAATTAAAACCTTGAATTCTGAGGAAAATGTCCAGTTACATTTGTTAATTTGCTTTGCTGCAACAACGTGACAAAGAAAAAGAACAAATGGTCACGTTAACTTGTGAATGAAATCTTGTGAGTAGATGAGCTAAAATAACATTGAAACGATCTCACTGGAATCCTTTGTGTGTAAAATGTGAAGGTGGACAAAACTGGTTCAGGTCTGATGTCACAATTATAAATGTCTTATAAAACATAGCGTTTTACTATGGTCTTACTTCAGACTTTGCAATCACTGCACTTTTGTGTGTTTATTAATGTCTCAGAAGAGACTGAGAAAATTAACAGACCAAGAGAATCTGTGTCTTTCTCCATCAGACCTGTGCTTGTCAAACCTTCCTTTTCATATGCAAATAGATTCTCCAAAGAATGCAATTGATAACTTCTCAGACTTAAACAAGAAAATTGTGCCCAATTCTATATTGTGTAGTCACAAAAATCTTTGAATTGAGCAATAATTTGATCTGTGCTCTCAGTGTTTGCAGTTTATTGAGTGTTCACAGCAACTAAGTTTATAACTGGCGTCCAGTTTGGTCTTATTGCTGTGCACCCAATGATCAGGCCAGCACAGCAGCAGCTGCCAATCTAAAGATCAGTGAGATGATAACAGATTATTCTGGACAAATGACTCAGCAGAGATCCTCTTGAGACCAGCAAATAAAATGATTATTTAATTCATACTATTTTAATATAATATGATTTATATTATGATTATAGTGTAAATTATATTATAAATGCCAGAAATGGTTTTAATCTCAGGATAATTCAGCATTATTTAGAAGAGGAAAGAAGGTTGGGAAAGTATGAAAAGGATTAGAATGGAGAAAGAGGGGATGTGCAGGGAAAAGCTTCCTGAATGGAAATAAGATGGCAAGAGCACTATTAGTGTTGGAATGATGGGAAGGAGAATATAAATGGTTAAGGAAAGAATTGTGAAGGAAGAAACTGAAGAGGGAAAAAACCTAAAGAGAAAGAACTTCTGTACCTTCTATTTGTGCAATAATTTAAATGAGAAAAATTACAATGCCCAGTTAAATGAGTAACCTGACTGTTGTAACTTGAATAGGTTGAATTCAGGCAAGGCCTAACAATTTACATTTCATTGATCTCAACCCAATGAGAAAGGGGAGGTACAAGTTTTCCATTGCAAAGAAACTCGCAAGTGTTAGCAAATTCCTCTCTGGGAGCAGCAGATTACATGGAACCTGATTGGGGAAGTCATTTTACTGGGAATGTGATGAAAGTTGTGTGTTATGTTAACTAAAGGCATTCACTCTACAGGGGACACACAGAGATCCAAAGGGTCAAGAGTTCAAATGACACCATAAACACCTGGTGACCTGATGCTCTAAACACAGATCTGACTTGTATAAACAGCATCATTTAATGAGATTGCCCCAGGGGACCTGGGTGTGATAAAATCACAATGCAGCAGATTGTGTAAACACAACTGCAACAGCAACTTAAGGTGCAACTGGTCTGACTGCATTTACACACAGTCAGATCTGACCATTATAAATCAGTTTATCTGGCCTTTTCTTCACAGAAACATGATCATGATAATGATACATGTCTTTGTAAACTACAACAAATTTTCTCCTAATGGCATAAAACCGTAACAGGTTAAAGTCATCTACAACAATCTATCTGGCTAAGACCAGTAAAGAAAAAATAAGATAGCCTCATCTATCTTAATTAAATTTGTGTAAAGGTTCAAGATTAAACTGTATTTCGCTCTGTGCTTGTTTTCCTTTCAGGTGAATGGCTGCCACCCTTCAAATCCAGATTCCACTGGGTCTGAAGTCAGGACACACACACACAACTTAACATCTAGGAGATGGGTGTGAAAAGACTTCATGAAGCCATTCACACTTCACAGCACACATAGTTACATGGCTTCCCAGTATAAAAACTGGAATAAAATTATACAACACAGATTATGGTAGGATAGACACCACCCATCTCCTATACACATCCATACACAACACACATCCTTAATTCTATCACCGCACAACACATTTTTCCTGGCATAGATCATGGGACTATCCAGGCCAAAATCATACACATAATGCAAATTTATCATACACTATTAATCTTCATACATACAGGACAAAATGAATTATTTTTATAATTACCTTTTATTTGGTTTGAATAATTTTAAGGCTTACAGCCATGTCAACTTCCTGTATGTAAACACTGCAAGATGCATAAAACATGTGCACGGCTTTGTCACACATTAATTAATGGACAATTAATTGATCAGTAAACTGATGGACAAAATGTTTAATATGTCCAGTCCTTAGCATTGTTGAAAACTGGAAGGGCCCCTAGTTTCCAACATATGACTAATGACAATAAAATATATCTAAAGACTTAGATATGGGATGCAGGCATTTCTATAAATTAAGTAAACAATTCTCAGTCAGACCTGCATCATTGAGTGTGACTCCGCCTGTACATCAAATGCGCAGAAGATGAGTGCCAAAGTTTAACTAAAGATTTTAAATCTCTTTTTCTGTAAATCTCATTCTCTAAGTAATCTGATTGAAACATAAGAATTCAATAATGATTTGCATTTAAAACAACTGATAAACAATTTTATAATGGCAATTATTCAATTGTGTATTTCCATGTTTAATTATGTGATATATTTTAATTATGCATACTGCTGGTAAACCTACTGTTCTATTGACGGTTTTGATACCCTTCCTTCAATTCATCCAGACCATGTTTAAATTCCACTTCAATATCACTAGTGGTATTGAAGAATCTGGCGATCAAATGAGACTTGCTCACTAAATATATGACACTGAGAAATGAGACCGTTTTTACCACTCGCACTTCTGACAGGAGTTTATCATGTGTTGTTATTTTGATGTTCTTGTGATTATCCAACAACTCTCTTTTTCCATCTCACAATAACCACAAAGTCATCGGTGTTCAATTATTGCATGGTTATTCAGAATTTGTTCAGGTGTCTCGCACACAATGGAGCATCATCAATGAAATGATTCCTTCACCCATGGAGATCTGACCTGCCCGGCATACCAAACCTTCTGCTTGAAGGTGACCGAGGATTTCTCTAAGGGTCAGCTATTGATAAGTATCCTGGAGAGGACACAGATGTTTCCTCAAAGTGTAAAGACACTTTCCACTGACACTTTCTGCTCATGCTTACTAACGCAACTGACTTGGGACAACAAATCATTCTACAGACTGAAAACCCTCACAATCATCGGCAGGTGGAAACAAACCTGACCAACGGGATAACATATCCTGCCTAATTGCTTCAGCATCCAATCAGCACAGTACGCCTACACCTAAAGGGACTGTGCCGCTGAGGTGTATTTCAGCAGTGTTTTCATCTTCATGTTCAGCCTGTCTTAATGTTGTTATTTCAGGTGACTGCTTGACTCCGGCACCCATTGATTTGTGCTGTTAACTCCAGGATCAGCACCATGAACACTTCGGAAATTACATCCAAAATATGGAAACAAGGAATGTCCAAGTATGTCCCCTTGGGAACTAATCTGAATTTGTCCCAATGGGCCAGGGGCCGCCTGTAAGAGTCGGTTTTGGTGCTAAGACAAAAGCTGAGATACATACCTCAGCAATTGAACAATAAAAGTCACTAATCTTGAGGAAAAGATCTCACAGAAACTGTGACAACACCCTGACAAACATTCCTCCCCCCTCCCCATTTTGCCCTCTCCTTGTCCTGGTTTCAAGTCACCAAATGCAGATATATCAGTGATGATGTATTTTGTAAATCTATTGTTTTATCCCTTTCATGTTTGATGTCTTTTTAAAGGTCTCAGTGCGAATGGTAAAATGGTCTCAGTTTCACTGCAGTCAATGGTAGTGTTAGAAAGATTGGAAAACTAATGAGAATTCAGTTCTCCTTTGAGTAGTCTCTTCAAAGATATCTGATCCACTCCCCCAAAACCAGGTGAGGGTGTTGCAAATATTTACAGCCCTTTTGTTCTAGTTGGAGTATTTAAGGCTGGATGTTCTAACTCTCTGGGGGAATATTCTGCAATCAGACCCCCCGTGCAAACTGCATGTAGATGTGCCAGACATGATGACTCTTTTAAATTATTTTCATATTGCTTTGCAATTGTGTTTTATGTTTTTACGCTGATCAGTTGTGTACCATGGATTCTTGTTTACTTAATTACTTTTCCGGTCTGGCCAAAATAAATGTTAATCTTGATTTATTCTGTATCTTTCTGAAATCATTATTTTATTCATGTCCATGCGGGGTTTGTAGGGGTTACCGCAGATCTCTCTGCCAGGGCAGGCCATACTGGGAACCCCATAGCGGGAGCATTGAGCCATGCATGAGGGAAAACCTGATTTCTGACCTGCCACTGTTATTATAAGTTGCAGTTTCCGTGACTATCACTAAAATTACATGTTTCACATGTGTGACTCACTTAGAGGTAAGATAGTTCACCCTGCAATCCTCTGTAATATCAGAACTGACTAATCTGTGACCGTTAGAGCAAGCGAAATCCGGACGCTTAGCCTATTTGAGACTCCGTGTCCCATGGAGGATATTAATATTTGAAAATAAGTGATACTACGAAAAATCATTGATCTAAATTAAATTGCAACTAATCTTCAAATCAGCTGATAAACTCTAAATGTAACACACTTTATGGAGTCAGATAGAATTGGAGTCAGATAAAATTATTAATGGAGTCAGATTTAAAATGAGATATCAATAAATTAAAAGAACTTCACCGAAAGGCTGAAAAGGCTTACACGCAGAATTCCTTTTGACCACGTCATTAGTTTTCGGGTTTTGGGCTAATGGATGGAAATTTACACTTTTTATATCTGTTGTGAGATATAAACTCGCAATTGCGAGCTATAGTCCAAGTTCTGAGAATTGTGAGTTTATATCATGCAATTCTGTAGCCTGGATGCCAGCCGAACTTAGCTCCGCCCACAACATTTTAACTCGGGCAGTTCGGTCTGTACTTGATCCGTAGAGGAGTAATTATGCCCGAATAGAAACTGTTCGGACCAATGAAATTGTTAGGGCGGGCTTTAGACGATGATGGACAGATGATCAACAGTAACGTAATCATCCACGTCATCAAAGGCTCTTGGGTTGAATTTGTTCTAATCCTAAATGGAGAACTTGTTCGTATATGCATTCACCTTTACTATTTCTCTCAGAAATGATGATGGTGTTGGTCAGTACTCTGTGTATCCTTAAATTATTTTTTTACAACACCGGCAAAGATCATTTACACAAATTTTTTTCTTCTAACGTTACTTATTCCAGCATGCGTGCAGACAGGGTTGCCAAGTTTTTACAACAAAACCCGCCCAATTGCTACTCAAAACTAGCCAAAACAAGCCCAATAGCTTTCCGGGGGGGTTCTCCGGAAAAAAAAGGCATTTGAGGGGTAAAATATGTGTTATTTTGGCAGGGCTGCCTGCTAAAATTCGCATTCCTGGGTCTGTATATCACATAATTGGGGTCGCTTCAACCCGCAGACATGGAAAAACCCGCGGACTTGGCAACACAGTGCAGTTGAGTTCTGTTGACAGCTAACGTCATGCGTCGCTCCGTTGCTCTGATTGGTTGTAGGTCTATCCAATTGAGGTCTTTCCTGGTTCGGTTGAAACACGCCCCATAATCACAGCCCAACGGAGACTCAAATTCTGACTAGAATTGAGTATGACGACGTCAGGCTAGCAATTCTGAGATAAAAGTTAGAAATGCAAGATGTAGGGCCCTATCACACACCCGGCGCAATGCGACACCAGGTCGCAACGCAAGTGTTTTTTGCTAGTTTCAGCCGGACGCAGTTATCATGGTCATGTCCAGCTTCACGTTGTTTAAATATCAAATGCACTGGCGCATCTGTTCGCCCATGGGCATCTGGTCTGAACACCAGGTGTGTTCAGGAGCATTGTTGGAGCGTTGCTATTGTGAGGAACTGAAAACTACTGTGCCATTGACCAACACAAGCCAACACAAAACTACGTGCTTGTTAGTAAAAAGGTTGTGAACTAGTGTTCAATACGGTGACAAGTCACGTGGCAAAAGAACGGATGACTCAAACGTCAAACCCGAAATACTCGTAAGAACTAATCTTTTCTGTTTCCGTTACTGACAGCATAGACTCTATGGGACTGACAGGAAGAACAAAAGACTCAAACCCGAACTCGAGACTCGAAAGATGAACTATTCATTCTGTTCCCGGACCTGTGTCACATGGCCCAGCCCAGCCCCAGATCAGAGTCAGACACAGACGAGTCGACAACTAACGTCTCAAGGAGTTCGAAGACACGAGAGGCGGAGAACAAATGTGATAAATATGAAGTTGCAAAAGAAAGAATGTCTTGGATCAGGAGGTGAGGTGAACTAACAGAGTTAGACTGCAATAGCCTGACCCAACAACTAATCAATTAATTAAACGTTTCAGTTTCTTATCATTTGGCTTTGGTTGCAGTACCCTGTAGTTTATTTTTATTTAGTTTTACAAATGTAATCAACATTTTCATAAGTACTAGATGGGTTGGGCTATTTAACATGTCATTTTAATTATATTTTGCTGAAATGAATGAAATGACTCGAAATGACTCGAAAAAAGATTAGTTCATTTTGCTGAATGAGACTCAAAAATCCGAGTCAGTAAAATGATCCGAACTTCCCACTACTACAGCACACACACACACACATGCCAAATATTAAAAATAAAAGGATTCCTCTCTGGAGAAGCCTTCAGTCTTTCCGCTCACATGTAAAGAGAGAATCCGCCATGGTGCGAGCACAACAGGCTTTTAAAAGGAAAGGGAGATGAGACTCTGATTGGTTTATTGCATGTTACGCCCAAAACACACCCATGACTCATTAAGAGACGAGGTACAACCCTTTTAGACCATGTGCCGTTTTTTTCCATTGTTAAACTAACAAAAGTGGATTCAGACACGCCCTAAGTGCACCTGCACCATGAGCTTCAATCCATGGCTGCGTCCGAAACCTGGAAAATGCTGCCTTCGGAGGACACATTTCAAGGTAGGAAGGCATCAAGGCACGTCCGAATCTAATGTTAGCTTCACTTCCTGTCTCCTGAGATACCTTCATCTGATCAAGTTTTGAAGGCAGCATATATGTATCCTTTGCTGCCTTTGATATCCCACAATCCTGTGCGTTGCATTGTGACAGTTGAGCTGGAAAAAAAAAATATGGCGTCCGAAAGTTGCATTTGCTGGCCAGTTTGTGTGTAAATTAACATTTTCCTCTTCTGATGTCATTTCTAGCGAGACATTTCTAATGTAGTAATTAAATATTTGTTTAGTTCTCATCAAAGCTCTCTCTATTTTGCTGTAGACCATTAAACGGTTACATTGCCTAAGACGTCTGTCCGAAATTAGTTTGTGAGGTGCCTTCATCCACAAACAAGGCAACGAGTCACCTGCCTAGCTTTTCAGACGCTGCTCAAAATAGGGCCCGTCACAATTGCGAGAGAAAAAGTTGGAATTGTGAGAAAAAACTTCGCAATTACCTCATTTCAAACCAGTATGTCTTTATTTATTTTTCTCTAGAATGCTAAAGGAGTTTTGCAAAATGTTAACACTACACTTTTCTATTGAATTACAGACACTATCAAGATCCAAATCTGCAAAAAACACAAGAAAAGCATTTCCAGCAAACATTAAGTTATGAAAATATTATTTCTGAATGTTCACTGAACAATCAAAATGTCCAGTTTTTAAATGTTTTAAAAATGTTTCTTGGTTATGCAAGCATTACAGAAAACATTAAGAGAACATTTGATCAATTTGCAAACATATTTCTTTTGAATGTCACTGAATGCTCTTAAACAAGTAGTTAGTAAGTTTAAAAATGTTAGACAAACATCCATCTAAAAATATTAAGAAAAAACATTCTATGAACGATTAATTAATAATGTTTCTTGTGCCAACAGTGATGTATTAAAGACCAGATAACTTTGAATTATTATTCTATTAACGTTACTGGAGGAACGCATGTTCAGAACTTTGCTACAACGTTAGCCTAAGTTCCATGAATGCTCCCGGTTAGCTGGGATAAATATAGTCCACAGACACATCAAGCATTATATTTTGTCTTCTGAAGTCTTATGTCAAACCTCATTAATATATGCGCATATTCAAACTTGGTGCAGCATGATATAAATATTAGTGTGAAACAATATCATTCACCTTTTGGGTCCTAATGAAACTGAACTAAGTCTTACAGGCTTGCAATGACATTTGGGTGCTGACAACCTTTGAATGAATTATTCCTTTAAACATTGACCTGATGCCGTTGGTTCTTCACGCAGGTCTCAAACACAGATATAACACTAAACTGATTCTGACTGCCAAAGTTTATTTAGCATTAGGAGACCACCTGCTACTTTCAACGCCTGAGCAATGTTAGAGAGACGGAGCGTGATGACATGAAAAACACGAGGCGTGAGCCAAGAGCACACTGTTCTTTAGCACGGGGCTGATGGGAATGGACACTCCACACAGAGGATAACGGACAGGAAGAGGAACCCCGCACTTTAAACACTAATGCTCAAAATAATTCATTGGTTCGAGTAGAGCCAACTTAAATTAATCAAATTAGTTCAATCAAATGAACTTTTATGAGTATTTAGAACTTTATTTTTCTTTTGAGTTCACAAAACTGATACATTTTAAATAATTGCTTCATTGTTTTGAGTTTTATGGACTTGTTTCTTTTAATTTAAACTAACTTAAATTTACCTGAAATTGGGCTGGGATTTAAATTTCCCAGCATGCTTTGCCATGACACTCAAAATGGCGAGTAAATGCTAAAATTAAGTGTTATATATGTGTTGTGCAAGATTAATGTTAAGTGGGAAATTTCGTAGCGTTTAATGTTAGGCTAATTTAGAAGAGTTCTGTTATGTTGGGTTTTTTGGAGAGAATGGGAAAGTGTGTCCAAACTTTTAACTGATAGTGAATATTGTCGTACTCATTCATCAATTGCTATGCTGATGCTATTAAAGCATTGCATTACCTATTAGCAGGTTAGCATTTACTGAATTAGCTAGTTAAAGCAAGTTTGCTGTATTACAGGGTTCGTACAGATACTGTAAAATGAAATTCCAGGACTACTTTTCAAGCACTACAATCAGAGATCTCACTTATCAAACAATATCTTTATTACCTTTCAAAATAAATAAAAAGGTAAATAGATAAAATAAAAAATAAAACAATAAAACAAAAAGGTACGAATAAAGTGCAGCACAATGACTGGTAACTTTAACTATTGAAATATACTATGACGAAAATATTGATTTCTTTAATCAAACATTTCTTTTTTTTTTCTCTCTCATGAACATATGATTGACCTGAAGAATGAAAGCTGTTACATATACAATCATATATATTTATTAGTGGTGGGCCGTTATCGGCGTTAACTTGCTGCGTTAACGCGAAACTCTTATCGGGCGATAAAAAAAAAGTATCGCCGTTAATCTATTCTCAAAGTTGGGTTGGGAGCTGGGTCTATACTTTGCAAGCTATGATGACTAGCGCGGATGTATACCTAGCCGAATTGCACTGTAGGGGGCGAGAGAACGAGTCTTCGAACCTGTGTGTATGCCTACTGGTGTACTGGTGTGACCGGTCAATTTCGCGTGGGGTTGCACATAACGTTAATTCTACCAATTCCCGCAGATTTTGCACTCGCATCTGAAGCGCACACACACATACCGTAATAAAGCCGCCTCTGACATACAAGTGCAAAAATGAGCTCCTTTTTCCAGCTTATTAATGGTCAAATACACTCAAAAATGTCTCAATGCTCATTTTGGTGAGTTTTAATGTAAACACAGTCGTAACCAGCTCACAGGAACAGTGTTTGGGATCCATGCGTGCGTCAGGTCTTAAAGGGACAAAAGTTAATTGTTATTCAAACTACAAAAAGACAAACGATCACTTACAAGCGCACACATTCTGAATGCCTTCGGCAGAATTCAGATGAGCCATTTTAATCTAGATTAATCTTGGAATTAATCTAGATTAAAAAAAAATGTATCTATGCCCACCACTAATATTTATATGAGCAATATCACGCTCATTGTCATGCATTAGATGGGCTGCAGCATTAATTTTGCATGAAAATATTGTTGTATGAATAAAATTAAACACTAATTTTACATATTGTCTTTCAATAATGTAAGCACTTTTCAAGTACTTTTCACAAATATGGCTGTTTTCAAGGGTTTTCTAGGACTTACATTTCAAAAAGTCAAATTAAAATACTACTTCAAGCACTGCAAGCACCTTGTACCTGGTACTAAAAATATTACAGTATTCCAGATAAAAATATTAAAATATTATTATCAAAAGTTGAGATTACATAATAATTTTAAGTTAAATGTATGAATTGGCTGTTCTGCTTGCTTAAACTTTGAATTTCTAAACTAAAAAAAATTATGAAACTGATTATCAAATTTATTTTTTCTTTTTAGTTTTGCTAACCTTTTTGGGTTTATAGTGCGTTTGAGTCCAGGGTAGTTTCTCACAGCATAATCAACAAAGAGTCGTGCAGCGATTGGGTTTAATGCATTGCTGCGTCCGAAATTAGTTTGGAAACTTACTGATTTTAAAAAAAGTATGTTCTATCTATAGTATGAATGTGTACAGTATGAATAAAATTTGAACATGCTACATCTGCCATGTTGTCATGTGACCTTCAATGTCAGTTGCGTCGCTTCACCTCCATTCACAAATCCTCTCCCATGGCATCATGGGATAGGGATAGTAAAGTGTCCATCGGATCTCAGAATCTTTTCACCTACTGCTTTATGAATACTATGAATTCGGACATACTACTTGGCTTACTATGATTTTCACCTACTATATAGTATGAAAGTAGGCATAATCGGACCCAGTGCATGTCCCCAAATCCTCTTACTCTCAGCTGTATGAAAACAGTGCACTCCTGAATAAATGTAAAAAGTATACTCTAAAAAATGCTGGGTTAAAACAACCCAATTGCTGGGTTAGTCCATTTTTAACCCAGCATTTTTTAGAGTGAGTAGTAGTAGTAGTTGTATATTAATAAAAAAGTATATTAATAATACTAAAACAACAGTATAACTTTGCTTCCTATGTTTGGAACATGTTTTTTCATCAGAAGCATGGTTTCAAATGCGGTTTAGGTGAGCAGTTCAAAACAGGCATCTGAACAAGAGCACAAAGTCACATGATTGTCATCTTATGATGCCAATTAGAGCGATAAAATTACAAATGAGTCCTGAACTCTGAAGCTAATTACTGCTGCACGGAAGCACAGAAACAAACTGGATGACATGCATCGTGTTTATATGCTAGAAGAAGAGAAGAAAATGTGTTTTGATGATAACTGGAAACATAGAAACACGCACAACTGTTGTTATGAATGTGCAGACAAACAGCCAACACAAATAGGACGGTGTTGCTTGAGTCAGCTGTTCGCAGTGTCCTGAAGGAGAAATGTGCTAAATAAAAATCCCCTCTTCTCTTTTTCATCCGCCCTGACCCTGACTGAAGACCACCCTCCATCACGCGACCTCCAGCCTCTGAGATCAGACCACAGAAGGGTGGATGTGCAAACACACCCGACACGATGCTTTAACCTCTGTGATCATGTTTGCATCCAAACCTCCAGCTGCAGAAAAGTTCAATTCTAACATCATCTTGATGTTTCAGTAACAGCGTCAATATACAGTGTGACCCCACAGACTCGTCTCAGATCACATAGGCTATAAAACGTGGGTTGAAATATACACTTTCAAGAACTTTGCTGTAGATCTGTTGACTCTGCACTATTTCTCTGCTGAAATATCATGTTATATTTACTAACACTAAGTGTACAGTATCATATGGCCTATGAAACCCCTTCAACAGCAACTATTCCAAGTTGAATATAAATACTATATAAATACAGAACCGTGGAGGAGGATTTGTTGTGCAAAAGAAGCGTCAGACGAATGTCGTATCTTGTAAGATATGCGTTAAGCATCACTGCTCCCTATTCACAGAGTCCGCACAATCGCTCAATTGAAAGTGAAAGTAAACCCGAGCAAACACGATTTCAAGTTTCCGCTGTTTGAAAGCGTACGAATATCTCCCAATATGAAAACTATCTTAGGCTGGGCTGAGGTGTAACCTCTTCACTCTGTATCATGCTTGAAGAAAACATTGGTCTCTATTTGCACTTTGAATATTGAGATAGTACTTTGATTATGGTTGCACTTATTGTTTGCAGTTAATATCCATGATCAATTTGTGGGAAGGAGTTCAGTTAGGAGGTCAAAAGAAGCTCATGTGCAGTTCTAAGGTCTGAAGAGACAATCAAACAGAAGCCAGTCAGTTGAGTTTGTGGCAAAACCTTTACAGTGCTTGTTGTCTTTTCCTGCATATGATAATTAATATTCATAAAGTAGAACTGATATGACATTCATTACAAGCTGATTAGTTAAAACATTTCAAAATGCACCTGCTGACTATTTTTCTAGTCATGCATTTCATCATTGTGGATTTCTTAAAAATACTGTGTAAAAACCTCATCTCGGTTCGTTCTTGTGAGATAAGTGTCTCGTCACAGCCCTACCAAACATACAAGAGTACATTTAACCAAATATGTGAGTATATAAAAAAGGAATTAAAAAAAAAGAGAGATTTTACAGAATGCATAGTTTGTATTGCTTTCAAGTTTTTTACTTTTAGATATTGTTTTCAAACATGGGCGTCGGAACCATTGTATGTGGGTGGGACAAGACTTGTTTTGTAAAAAGACTTTGTTTTGTTGACTTGTAAAAAGACACTTTTTATGACCAATGATATTGGACCCACTCACTTTTACCATCTCTAATTCAGCATATGTCTGTTCACATACCCCTAACCGATAAACACTTATTATTAAACACGTTAGACGCTTTATTTCTACTTTTCTAATATTTTCATAATTTTTATTGAAAATAAATGCCTTTCCGGTCTGATATGTGATGGGAAAAGGGAGTAGAGCGAGTTCGGCAAAAGGCGGATTTCAAACTGTCAAAACTTTCTGCCATGTGTCTTACCCCTACACTATTGCCACACTAAATAATTCACTGATTTCCATTCATTTGTCTGGCCCAACTAGACATTTAGTAAACAAGGTGGTATATTTGTACTCAATGTAAATGGCATCTACTCCAGTAAAACATTTCTGAGAGAGGACCACCCTCTTTTTTTTTGCTTCCGACACTCATGTTTTCAAATATTTGAATGTCAAATTTGAATTGTTTACAATGTGGGCACCTTTTCATTCTAATTGACTTCATGAATATAATACAGAGCAATTAAAACAATTAAATATACATTTTTAATCATTTTAACATGACATCGGCTTCCAACAACAAACTTTTATTTGTAAATATTTTTAGTTTTCTCCAAGAAAATACTTTCAATTTGTTCCTCAGTTTGGACATTGTGAGTGAAAAGACTTCTGCATTAAGTGCATACAGTAAGTGTCAATGCTTTTTGTTTTCAAATACTTAGGAAGTCTGTGATAATTTGCCAATTTGTATTTAACTTGGAGTATTTCTTTAATTTCCCAGACAAATGGGATTTTTATTTGGTTGCATTTTGGTTTTTAACTAGGCAATAAACTGCAATACGCTCCTAAAATGAAAATCCAACATCATGACTTTGCACTGGACTGCATTGTTTTGGAACAATGCTTTTGCGTTGGGTTGGGTTTGGGAGAACGGCCTTATTTAGTAATATTCTGGTTCTGTAAGACCTCAAAATTGCTTAATGTTTGGGAGCAACTTTGTGCTCAGCATTGTCTGGGAGTGAAGGTCATAAGAGCATCACCACATATATGAATAGAGATGTTCTTGACTCCCATAATGAGTGTGTAACCCAATCCAACGCTCCCCAGCCCAACCATCTGGAAGACGACTCCCATTTGCACTTCTCCAAAGGCTTTACACGCCAACAAATGAAACTAATGTATCTGTAGGTCTGATCACGCTCTCAGGATCATCAATGCACTTCTGATAGAAGCTTTGGAAAGCACATCACAAAAACTTTCCATTTGCTCTTAACATGATTAACACCGACTCTTAAAAACAAGACGTTGAGCAACATATTCAATTACTGCACCTCGAGGAAGAGCTGTCTCCAAATCATCCAGACCTCCTTAAGGACTTCCGCAACTATAGACTTCTTTATAGACTGTGACTGGTGCTGAAGTATATAATCAAAGGTACTTTGGCTTTAAGAGTCCTTTGATTAAATTGCAGGCTAAATATAATTAAGGGCCTACAATTGGCTTTCACATCCATCAAAGATAAAACGGGTAGCATATAGAGAGACCCTCAAACGCATTACATTAATGTGGTCGGTTCTATAAATATCTTTCCTCATGTCCATATGGACATAGACCTCACTAAATAAATGTGATAGTTATTTACTGATTCAAAGAGAAACTATAAAAGGCCTGGAAAACAGTAGTAGATTCAGATGTAGGTTGCTAGATCGCTAACCCGGGAAACAAACAGATGTGTCATGGTAATTAATGAAGACAGCTGAGCATGAAAAGTGTCCCAAGACACGTCTAGACAAGCCCCTGAAATCAGGCAGTCATGTAAAACCAAAAGGGCATCATGTTGCATGAAACGCAATCACCTGGTTAGGTCAATGCAAAATGAAAGGGGTAGAAATAAATTACAATCATTCAGCAAATGAACATTATAGGGACCTACAAAGCATATCAGACTGCACTATTCAACCTCTTATTGTGCTAAATTTAATAATAAAGTAATTGCAAAAAAACAGCAACATGTCATGCAAATACACAGAATGGTAAAAATATAAACATGACACCTGCAAAATGCAAAAATTCCAAACAAGGACATTAAAGGAGACATATGCCCCTTTTCACAAGATGTGATATAAATCTCTGGTGTCTCCAGAATGTGTCTGTGAAGTTTCAGCTAAAATAGCCCCTTGATCATTTATTATGGCTTGTCAAATTTGCCCTTATTTGGGTGTGAGCAAAAACACGCCATTTTTGTGTGTGTCCCTTTAAATGCAAATGAGCTGCTGCTCCCCGCCCCCCTTCCAGAACAGGGCAGATCCTTTACACAAGCTTCAGATACTCTGTCAACAACAAAACAGGCCAATCTCACTCAGTCAAAAGGTCAGAAATAATTAGTTGTGGAGTGCAGCCTTACATGTTTGAACCGGAGTCGGACACAGACAAGAGACTCATGGTACGTTCACAACAGATGAAGCGTTTCGCGCAAGTGATTTACATGTTAAGTAAATGCCAAGATGCGAATAGACATTCTGCGCCACGTTAACCAATCAGGAGCTTGCTCTAGTAGTGACACCAATGAGGACAAAATACGATAGATCTTCATACTTTATAGAAACAGGAATAAAAAGGATCTTGCTTGGAAGAAAGTGAGTGTCTGGTAAGTTGTAAAAAAACCCTCTTTACTCAATTTGAGCTGTACATAGGGTGATTTCAGGGTGACTGGGACCCTTTTTGCCATTGAGATGACTTGGAAAAAGTGTCCCATTCACCCTACTGAGATTACAAGCTAGTTAAAGCCGGCAAATTGAGCTTATTCATCGTATTTTAAAACAATATGTCAGCCATTTCGCAACGAGACGAGCCAATTCACGTCTGTTGTGAAGTGAATGTCACGCGCGAATGAAGCGAGTAAACTCAAAAATGTTCAAGCGTGCGAATAGCGTGATTTATTCGCTTCATTCGCATCTGGTGTGAACGCACCATCAGGAAGAGGTCGACACTTTTAGACTGAATGGTTAGAGGATACATTTATTTAACATTAGTTGTTGTGGAGTTACATTGATTCAACTCATCGGCTAGCATGTACCGTCATGTTAATCTATAACATTTTGTATATGTGCTTGTGTGGAAATGTAAAAAAGTCTGTCACCTGACTATAAAATGCATAATAAATGTGCGTGTATGAATTACGCAGACGATGAGCTTTTTCAGGATAAAACTAACGACAGCTCTAATCTCTGTGAATACAGTCAGAGACGATGCTAACTTTAGTCATATTAGCCGTACGGCATTCTAGAAAGATCATTCAGAAAGGACATTTGCAAACATTCACAAAATACAAAGTGCCATCCTCCCTTGTTCTGGATATGAAGTTAGAGTATATACCAAGTGGCAACCTCCCCCAGTTTCTCTTGAAGCCGATACGGAAGTGACTTAAACTGCAGTTCATGGACTGGCCACTAGAGACAGACTCCAGAAGGAGCAGAATCTCATTGAGCTCATGTTAAAATGCCCAACTTTACAGCAGAAGAACACGTGTTTACAGTCTGGGACACATTGTGGTTTTGGTCTATACGGCTAATTTTGCCCTTCATGACGACTGTGAGGGGGTGAATTATTTTATTATTTTAATTACATTATAAAAAGCATTAAAGTTCTGCAAAATTAAGGGCGTGGCCACTTTGAGTGACAGGTAGATTGCCGTTTGTCTGCCGGGAGTCTATGGAGACTCGTATGTTGGTTGGTGCATCCAACAACAGAATATTTGTAATGTTTGGCACAGACATTTTAATCCTCTAGCGCTGATACAGCGAGTAAACATGGCGGTCTCTGTGTTTGTCACTCAGGGGTGTGTCTATGCTAAAAGGGCAGGGGCTGTATTCACAAAACATTTTATCTTAGCACTAAGAGTTCGGCAAAATAGCAGTAAAAGTTATTTTATCTTAAAACCTACCAAAGCTGCTGAGACCAACTTTTACTAGGGAATAGAGAGAAGTCTTAAGCTAAGGGTAAGGGCGAGGTTTGACTTCCTGTGGATGATGTCATCACGCTTATTAACTTTATACCATAGACTGTAAAAAAAAAAAGCTTTACACACAGTGATTGGCTGATGGGGGAGGAGTCTCTGTCAGTGATAGAAATATTGTCAAACGTATCATGTTACCGCTAAGTGTCACTAATTAAACAAGTATATGTCCAGCTAATTATCAGCCTAGAATTCAAGCGATTAATTGACAGTTCGCAAAGACCCGCCCCCTTTAGTTACTGTTGCTATGTCTGACAAGCCATCTCTCACACCACACACACATACTCGCGTAGAGAAAATACATCGCGGAGCAAAGAGGACAATGACAACACGCCGGTTACTTTTGATATGAAACAAAGTCTCAACTTTAAAATTTTCATTTTTTTAAAGAAATTTAAACAACAAATAGCGTTTTGTGTCTCTTTAATGTGTGGTGATCGCTGGAGCGCCTCAGTTAAAGCTACTCGTGAACCCATCATCTATTCCTTCTAGTTCATTGATAAGCATCAAATAAACATGAACACTAAAAGAAATGTTGTTTCAACCACGGAAAGACGTCAGTACACACCGTTTTTCCAAGTTCAAGTCCACCAGCGTTAATCTACTAACTCTCCTGACTGCTTTGTCGGACAAAACGGCAGATTGGTCAGATCGCATGTCAATCAAACTTGCGGGCGAAGGGTGAATTATGTTTTATAAACAAAGTTCAGGAGGAACACTGCACTATCTAAGTTAATAAGCTCGAGAGGAGACATATATACAGTAGGGCTGTGCAATATATCGAAATTATCGAAATATCGCAAATGTACATATCGCAATATGCATATCGCAAGGGTACGCAATATCTGAATGATTTAAATTGGCTACTTCAACATTGTGAAAAGTGTACGTTTTAGGTCGACGCATATAGCAGAGAATAGACTGGGCACACGACTGTTACTTATGTGACTTGCTTGACGTTAAAAACAGTTATTAAACACAATAACTTGCGAAAAACAACTCCTTGCAGTCTCGCGCTGTCTGACACACACACTGAAACGTGCGCACAAGCCGTTCTTTTTGTCGTGTCTTGTTACACACTCGAACTGTCAAATACACACACAGTTATGTCAAAATGGCAGTCCCTCCAGAAAAATGCGGCTTTTTTTTGTGATTGTTGCGGGCAAAAATCCTTGATTATGCGGCATGTTTTCTTAAAAAATGCGATGGAAAATGCGGGATATTTATGCAATTTTATGCGATGAAATTGCGGGAACTTGCAAAAACTGCGGTTTGATGAAAAAGAGAAAAAAAGCACTACAACACAGAAAGTGCTGGGAATATTTAAGTTCCCATCTTGTTTTATTGAAGACCTTAATAAACACATGGCTCAAATTTACAAAACATTGAGTCAAACAAGTTCTGTAGCTTTACGAAAGGAATATGCTACTACTTGAAAAATGAATAAATAACTTCCTGTTTTACAGAGATAGCTACACAAAACAGACATTTGAGTGCTTCCAATGCACAAAGTGCAATCTCTTAAAGGGTTAGTTCATCCAAAAATTTAAATTCTGTCATTAATGACGTCCCCTCATGTCGTTGGACACAAATGAAGATATTTTAGTGTAAATCCAATGGCTCCGAAAGGCCTCCATTGGCACAATGTACACTCTCAAGACCCATAAAAGCACTAAAGACATCGATACAAAATCCATCTCACTACAGTGGTTCTACAATAACTTTATGAAGCAACGATAATAGTTATTGTGCGCAAAAAAAACTAAATAACGACTTATATAGTGATGACCGACTTCAAAACACAGCATCATGATGCTATGAATCAGTGAGTCGATTCATGATTCGGATCGCGGGTCAAACTCCTGAAATATATGACTTTGGCGATCCAAACCGCTGAATCGATTCATTGATTCATAACGCTTCAAACCGCTGAATCCACTCACTGATTCATAACGCTTCAAACTGCTGAATCCACTCACTAATTCATAACGCTTCAAACCGCTGAATCGACTCATTGATTTAAACGCTTCAAACCGCTGAATCCACTCACTAATTCATAACGCTTCAAACTGCTGAATCGACTCATTGATTTAAACGCTTCAAACCGCTGAATCGACTCATTGATTTAAACGCTTCAAACCGCTGAATCGACTCATTGATTTAAACGCTTCAAACTGCTGAATCGACTCATTGATTTAAACGCTTCAAACCGCTGAATCGACTCATTGATTTAAACGCTTCAAACCGCTGAATCGACTCATTGATTTAAACGCTTCAAACCGCTGAATCGACTCATTGATTCATAACGCTTCGAAGCTTCATGATGATGCTGTGTTTTGAAATCGGTCAGCACACCGGGAAACTGCTTTGCGCGTCTTTTGCTGTTATTTTTGTTGGCAAATGGGAGTTTGCGCTTCATCATGGTTTCACCGATATCCATGTTTCTCCACGGGGTTTGCAGCTTTTCGATGACTTTCACGTCAGGTAATTACGTCACTTCAAAGCGTTCCCATGGCAATAGGGGGGAAATGGAGGCTCTTGTGTGAAGTAAACAAACATTTTTCAACTTTCTGCTAATATATATATGACTTTTTTTGCAACGAAAATGCGGGGATTATGAAATCATGCTAGCCCCGCATATTTTGCATGCGGAAATAGGCAATTTATGCAGAGACAGTGCGGCGTATTTGAAAAAATGCGGCCCCCGCATGAATATGCGGACTTTGGCTGATTATGCGTTAAATCACGCGATCGCATAATCGCGTTTTTCTGGAGGGACTGAAATGGCTGTTGACGAGTATTCATGTAAACACAGTCGGTTATGCTTTAAGTGAAAGATATCAGTTGGGGAAAGAAATAGATTTTACACACTTAAAGCAATATCGTATCACATATCGAATATCGCATTATTTAACAAGGATATCGCATTTTTCTTTAATATATTGCACAGGCCTAATATACAGTATACACAGCCGAATCACCTCAACAGTTTTCTGCATCCCTCCGCCCCCTTGACTCCTCACTCTTGGCCCAGTCGGAGATATAGGGGAGAACTCTGGGTTTGGGCTAAATTCCCAGCTCCTCAATCCTCTCAGACAACACGGCAAATACGCTTATTTTATCATTTGTAAGTGTGAACTCGTGAAAAAAATGCCACAGGTAATCAGACATTATTATAATAAATAGTAGTTATTATTTTTGCCATTTTTGTTATGATAGGACAGTGAGTAGACAAGAAGCGAAGAGGAAGAGAGAAAGGTCTGTAACATCCATTAGGATTGTTTGTGATTTGGTCTAAGCGACTTGATTACTCTTAACGTTTCGCAGATTTAGGAGCTGGTTTTAGCGCTACATGAAAATGAAATGAAATGAAAAGATTGAGGCGTTCCGTTCAAATATGCCTTTGTTTAGTTATAATTTCCAGTCTAGCAATAATTCAACATTTAGCATCAATTGTTAATGTATTCTTATTAGTCAAAGGGCTGTTTAAACTAAAATGTTAACATGTAGTCTTAAAGTACAGCTGTGTATTATAATGAAATAAATAAATAAATACCATGCTAAAAATAGGAGTCCTAAAATTACAGCGGGCATACCCATTATTTTTAAGAGTTTCTCCTATATCAGTTAGTTAGGAGCTACTTTTAGCCTTAAGATGTTTCGTGAATACGGTCCCTGATGATCAAAAGTCATGGGGGAAATATGAAACAGCTCATTATGAGAGATTGATAATGATTGATGGAGGTTATTAAAAAAGTATTTGGTGGATTTTTACCATTTTAGACTGGTTGTTTACACACACTGTGGACACACATCTGTGTTCAAACCACTAAGATACAATCTTACAATAGATAATGCTATTAATAAAGTAAATCCATATATGAATTCCTGTCTTTTGGGGACATTGGTAACAAGTTGTCACAGCTGTAACTGTTAAGTACTATTAGTACTATTAGTATTAGTATAATACTATTTAGTACTATTTTTACCATGGTATTTATTTATTTATTTCATTATAATACACAGCTGTACTTTAAGACCACATGTTAACATTTTAGTTTAAACAGCCCTTTGACTAATCAGAATACATTAACAATTGATGCTAAATGTTGAATTATTGCTAGACTGGAAATTATAACTAAACAAAGGCATATTTGAACGGAACGCCTCAATCTTGTGTAGTCTATACAGTCATTTTACTCATGACATAAAACATTTCAATACACACTTTATTAGTGTTACTGAACGTTTAGCAAAACTAAAGAGAGGAGGTTAGCAGGTTAACGGCCCTGAGAGAATTAAACCTCCTGAGAGAAATCTATAGTAAAAACAAACCGTCTACAATAAATCATATTCCATATCTTCGATGGACTAACGTTAAATTGATTCAAACACACTGTTCATATGTAAACGTTAGTTTGTATGTAACTTCATTCATTAATGCCAAAACAACGATTAAGTTTCCCTTCACTTGTTTACACTGTGAGTGACGCGACGCGCCAAACTACTGACTGAGTTCTGGACGCGCGCGACGCTCCCTTTATAATAAACATAACGGCTCTTCATTTATTATAATACAATAGTTCAGAGCGACACTTTCTGCCCGTGTGAACTCAACCCGTCTCACCGTATTTGTTGGGTTCTCTGCTGTACTGGAGAATGGGCACCGATCCCCGCCGCTCCGCGCGCTCGCCCTCACCGCCACCGGTGTCAAACACGGAGTCGCCGTCCGTCTCGTCTCCAAACGCGCTCTCGTCGGCGTGCGCCACCGGCACGACCCTAAACCTCTCGCTCATGTTGGTCGTCTGGGGGTCGGTCCTGTCCGGTGTCTGATAAACTTCAGCGGTCAGACAGACGGCTTACGCCCGTGATTCATAGCCGGTAATCTGACAGTTTGTGAGTGCGCGCGCACAGAGGCGTGAATGTGTGTGAGGCGCGTTCGTGCAGAAGGCGCTGCGCTCATTGGCTGAGAGCTGAACGGGGCTTCATATAAATAACAGAACCATCCTGGAGATCACAGTTTTTGATTTAAGTGCTCATAGTCCCATCAACGAGGCTTAAGTCTAACTTTACAGGGTTTTTTTTATTCCCTTTGGTAATATTTTCACAAACAAGGTGTCCATTTTCAAAACTCATAGTACTTATATCACAACAGATCATCAAAAGTACACTTTTTCCAACATTTCAGCAAATTTTCAATTGTGTCTGGTAAACTCTACTTTATGGGGACAAAATTTCCCCATAAAGATAATATCCTAAATACTTGTTCTTGCTGGGACATTTTTTGGTCCCCATGAGGAAACAAGCTTATAAATCATGCAGAATGAGGCAGAAAGATTTGCAATTTGTGAACATAGAGCAGAATAGAGTATAAGGGAGAGGAAATAGTCAATGACGGTGTAACATCAGACTGATCAGAAATGCATCTGAAGGGAGACAGGTGGCATGAAAAACAGCATTTTACATTACAGTATGTTTGCCATGTGATACTGCAACATTACTGCAACTCCCCCTTAAGCTCAACTACAGTAGATTCAGTCATATGGTACGGTTTGAAAATTTACTGTATTGGCAGCGAACTCTGTTCTGTAGCCCAGAACCTCATGGCTGTGTCGTAACTTCATCTCACCTTTTGATAACACACTGAATAGATACTATCACAAACATTATGAATTCAATAACATAAGTTAGGTAATGTAAGTGTTTTTTTCTTATGGCATCTGTAGTCTGTGTTACTGTAGATAATTCAGTAAGGATGGTGATTTGAAACATGTATCTTGCCTTGTTTGCTGTTGAATGAACTGTACTAAAAAAGTACTAAACTGAAAGAAGATCACACTGTTGTGTTTCGGTGATTAAACCAAATGTTCTCATTACATATTACAACAAACTTGTTGTTGAAACAATGATTATGTGGACTGAAAATATGTGCAACTGAATTAAAGCATTACATCAGGTTTTGAAAGATGTATGTATGTATATTTGTATGTATGTATGTATGTATGTATGTATGTATGCATGTATGTATGTGTATATGTATGTATGTATGTATGTATGTATGTATGTATGTATGTATGCATGCATGTACTGTATGTATGTATGTATGTATGTATGTATGTATGTATGTATGTATGTATGTATGTATGTATGTATGTATGTATGCATGCATGTACTGTATGTATGTATGTATGTATGTATGTATGTATGTATGTATGTATGTATGTATGTATGTATGTATGTATGTATGTATGTATGTATGTATGCATGCATGTACTGTATGTATGTATGTATGTATGTATGTATGTATGTATGTATGTATGTATGTATGTATGTATGTATGTATGTATGTATGTATGTATGTATGTATGCATGTATGTATGTATGTATGTATGTATGTATGTATGTGTATATGTATGTATGTATGTATGTATGTATGTATGTATGTATGTATGTATGTATGTGTATATGTGTGTATGTGTGTATGTATGTATGTATGTATGTATGTATGTATGTATGTATGTATGTATGTATGTATGTGTATATGTATGTATGTATGTATGTATGTATGTATGTATGTATGTATGTATGTATGTATGTATGTATGTATGTATGTATGTATGTGTATATGTATGTATGTATGTATGTATGTATGTACTGTATGTATGTATGTATGTATGTATGTATGTATGTATGTATGTATGTATGTATGTATGTGTATATGTATGTATGTATGTATGTATGTATGTATGTATGTATGTATGTATGTATGTATGTATGTATGTATGTGTATATGTATGTATGTATGTATGTATGTATGTATGTATGTATGTATGTATGTATGTATGTATGTATGTATGTGTATATGTATGTATGTATGTATGTATGTATGTGTATATGTATGTATGTATGTATGTATGTATGTATGTATGTATGTGTATATGTATGTATGTATGTATGTATGTATGTATGTATGTATGTATGTATGTATGTATGTGTATATGTATGTATGTATGTATGTATGTATGTATGTATGTATGTATGTACTGTATGTATGTATGTATGTATGTATGTATGTATGTATGTATGTATGTATGTATGTATGTATGTATGTATGTATGCATGTATGTACTGTATGTATGTATGTATGTATGTATGTATGTATGTATCCATATATGTATGTATGCATGTATGTATGTATGTATGTATGTATGCATGTATGTATGTGTATATGTATGAATGCATGCATGTACTGTATATATATATATATATATATATATATATATATATATATATATATATATATATATATATATATATATATATATATATATATATATATATATATATATATATATATATATATACAGGGAGTGCAGAATTATTAGGCACGTTGATTTTCTGATCATATTTTTTTTCCAGGCACATTTGACCAATTCCAAACCACAGTAATCCTAATAACTACTATTGATTTAGTATTTAATAATGTATAAGTGATATATAATTGTTCATGAAGGCTGGAAATGAAAATCACCTTATATTCAGGTGTGCAGAATTATTATACCCCCACTAGATAAGAATCACAAGCTGAAGTGTTGTAAAAGGTTTTTTTATAGGCTTTATGGACAGATAGGTTGAGAGTGACTCTTGAAGGACCAGCACCACATCCTCTAGTACCACTGTTTGAAGAATTCATCTTCCAGAATCTGGCAGTACGTTTTGGGAGTTCATTTTTAGTCCATCTCTGCAAAACAGACTTCAGGATGGACTAAAATGAACTCCCAAAACGTACTGCCAGATTCTGGAAGATGAATTCTTCAAACAGTGGTACTAGAGGATGTGGTGCTGGTCCTTCAAGAGTCATTCTCAACCTATAAAACCGATAAAAAAACTGTCTTCTGTATTCGCAACACTTCTTCATGTATTTTACAACACTTCAGCTTGTGATTCTTATCTAGTGGGGGTCATTTTTTAGGATTCTTTACCTAACTGAAGTCTCTGAGATCCTGACACCTTCACTTCTGGAGACTCCAGGTAGGTTGCAGCTCTGGAAAATGGTGGCGCTGGAGACTAAAGGGTTCCTGATGGTTTCACCCTTAATTCTTCACCTTAATTCTTAATTATTTTGCAGTTAACAGGTGTCTTTTCTTCACCACCTGTTTTTGTCAGATCCTGCTGACCCAACGAGCATTTCACTGTCCAATGGTCATGCCTTAACTGCAATGTCTAGTATTGCATTAGTATTGCATCCTTCTCATGGGCATTTAATACTTTTTGACTTTTCAGTCTGAGTTAAATCTCTTTTTTGGCTCAATTTATCTGTAAAAGAAAACATGCCTAATAATTCTGCACACCTGAATATAAGGTGTTTTTCATTTCCAGCCTTCATGAACAATTATATATCACTTATACATTATTAAATACTAAATCAATAGTAGTTATTAGGATTACTGTGGTTTGGAATTGGTCAAATGTGCCTGGAAAAAAAATATGATCAGAAAATCAACGTGCCTAATAATTCTGCACTCCCTGTATGTATGTATGTGTGTATGTATGTACTGTTTGTATGTACTGTATGTATGTATGTATGTATGTATGTATGTATTTATCCATGCATGTAGGCATGCACTGTTTGTATGTATGTATGTATGTATGTATGTATGTATGTATGTATGTATGTATGTATGTATGTATGTATGTATGTACTGTATGTATGTATGTATGTAGGCATGCACTGTATGTAGGCATGTACTGTATGTATGTATGTATGTATGTATGTATGTATGTATGTATTTATCCATGCATGTAGGCATGCACTGTTTGTATGTATGTATGTATGTATGTATGTATGTATGTATGTGTATATGTATGTATGTATGCATGTATGTATGTATGTATGTATGTATGTATGTATGTATGTATGTATGTATCCATGCATGTAGGCATGCACTGTATGTAGGCATGTACTGTATGTATGTATGTATGTATGTATGTATGTATGTATGTATGTATGTATGTAGGCATGCACTGTATGTATGTATGTATGTATGCATGTATGTATGTATGTATGCATGTATGCATGTACGCATGTACGCATGTACGTATGTACTGTATGTATGTATGCATGTAGGCATGCACTGTTTGTTTGTATGCATGTATGCATGTATGCATGTATGCATGTACTGTCTGTGTGTGTGTGTGTGTGTGTGTGTGTGTACTATTTGTTTGTTTGTATGTATGTACTATATGTACTGTCTGTGTGTGTGTGTGTGTGTGTGTGTGTGTGTGTGTGTGTGTGTGTGTGTGTGTGTGTGTGTGTGTGTGTGTGTGTGTGTGTGTGTGTGTGTGTGTGTGTGTGTGTACTATTTGTTTGTTTGTTTGTATGTATGTACTATTTGTACTGTCTGTGTGTGTGTGTGTGTGTGTGTGTGTGTGTGTGTGTGTGTGTGTGTGTGTGTGTGTGTGTGTGTGTGTGTGTGTGTGTGTGTGTGTGTGTGTGTGTGTGTGTGTGTGTGTGTGTGTGTATGTATGTATGTATGTATGCATGTACTATTTGTATGTATGTATGTATGTATGTATGTATGTATGTATGTATGTATGTATGTATGTATGTAGGTATATATGTACTGTATGTACGTATGTATGTATGTATGTACTGTATATATGTATTTTTTTATAGATTTAACAAAGCAAAATGAACAAAGTATGCCAGGAAATTGAGAATCACTGCTGTTTATGAGACAAAATGAAAGTAAAACCATTTCAGCTTAGCTCCAATTTGTTGAAATTTGTAAGTCTATTTAATTTAATTATGTTTTTTTCAGTAAATGATAATTACGTGTGGACTGAAGCTTTCACTAAATTGTAAACAGATATGTGAGCAGTTAGCAGATATTGTTTAATTGCTGTGATGAAAAGCATTGTTTTATTTAATGGATGTTTATGACACACATGGGATTTCCTGCTGTCATGTTCTCTAGTGTTTTATATAGACGTCCGTCTGATCTAAACTCATATTCACATGAGCCTGTGGCTTCATTAACATCCACTTTCTGTTTCCCTCTTGTGTGGTGTGTGTTCTCATATACAGATGAGTAACTCAGGAGTTTCCAGAAGCTCTTCACACACAACATGAGAAAGAGCTGCTGTTAATGATGAGACTGAAGCTCAGATGGCTTTGAGTCACAGAGAGAGACATTATTTCCACAATGTCACATGAAAAAAGGCACCACTAATGTAAAATAACATCTATTAAACTCAGCGTATCATTGTCATACAGGTCTGTTCTAAATCTCTTCATCCACAAGATTAAATGAAGCCTGATTTTATCCAGAGGCTTTGGTCACCCATCAGAACTATTATAGTTTGGTTTGACTGGAGTCATCTTTACCTGCAGCATCTCGATCCCACACAGATCAGATGACTGGATGATCTGGGTCTTGTTGTGCCCTCATGTGTTGAGTTAGTTTGCATGTTTTCTTCAGTCGTGTCAGTTCAGTCCTCAGCATTAACTGTTCCAGTCTCTCAGGCTTTGTTTCAGCTGCTGTGGGTTATTTTAAGAGACGGACACAGTGGGACGGGATGATTCACATACTGACCAACACACACACACTAGTGGAGACGAGACACGCTGGATTCTGACATGAGATGCTGCACAAACACTGATTACAACCTCGGACAAATATAAATAAAAAACCTAAAAATATATATAATGAAGATTTATTATTATTTTAAAAAATCTAGGTATATGACAGGAAAACTTCTTCAGGTGGACTGGATTGTGGAAATGTCTCACAAGTTCACAAGAAGACATATAATAATTTGTGTTCCTCAGATTTCTGCATTGGCTCTTTGAAGAACCTGTTTACAGAAAGGACAGTTCACTGGACAAGATACTGATCCAAAATCAATCATTTTGATCGATATTTATCGAGACTTTTTTTTCTGTTTTTTCCCAACATGATCTGCTGTACATTCAGTCATTTTTGATGTTGGATGTCAGATTCATTCACATCCAAACATAGTTGAAGATGCAGTGATCATATAATTAAACAATACTGTAAGGAAAACAGTATATTCAGAAGTTAATGTTAGTATTTTTAGACTTCATACTTTCTGTAATTTATGCTGATTACTATACAAAGTTCAAAACCTGTGGCAGTTTCTCTGAAACACACATTTAATGTTGTGAGGTTATTGTTTTTCAGTCTCATGGGTGTTCATAGTGTCTGTATGAATGCTTTTGAGAGCCATTTCAAGCCAAAGTTTGAATCAGATTAACAATTATGTAGTTTTGAATAAAGTATTTGGTCAATTATTTTTGTAGTTTCAAATGTGCAGTTGTAGCTTTAAGAATGTGTTAGATTTCAGGAAGTGTGTCTTAGCATTTAGCACAAATTAACATAAAAATCTACTCCAAAACTAATTAAATGAATTTATTAATAATGAGAAAAGTGTGATACAAGTGAAAGCATTTCATATTCTTTCTGTTCTGTTCGTATTCATGACAAAATGTTTGGACCATTTCAAAGACAATCAATGAAGCAAAACATGAGAGCCACAAAAATGTCATAAAGTTCAGATTTATAGTCCAGTGAAGTTTTTATTAAAGCCATATCACAACTGTCTCTCACTGTATTTTGTGAAGGATGATACTCATAATTCTCATGTGGCCTCTAGGTGGCAGTGCTTAGTAACACAACTACAAACATTTTCTATAGCGCCACAGTGACAGTTAAAATGCACATCATTTTACAAAACATATATACATTATTTGTTGATTTTACAATATAATAATATTGTCTTGATTTACAACAGTATCTCACTGCAGAAACTCTTTACATAATTCTACTGTAAATTTGATAAAGCAGGAAATTTCAATAATCAATGTAGTATTTGACATTTGCTAGTTTAGCAGATGCTGTTTATTCAAAGAAACTTACAAATGAGAAAAATACAGACATTTTCAGGATCCTTAAAAAAAATAGCTAAGGGAGGCATGCAAAACTTAACATGTGATCACAGATGTTAAGTTGCATTCAGAAATACCACTTATAATTTCTTTGTATGAATATCAGAGCTCCTTGTTTTCCTCCTCCTGCTCTATTCTTGATGTTTTCCAGTGTTTCTGCTTTTTCAGGCTCATTTATTTCCTTCAGTTTCTAAATCAGATCATCAATGTGCTGAAGTGTGATCAGTGAATCAGTGTTGAGTGCGATCTCCTGCAGAGTTTCCACACAGTCAAAAGCTTCATTCACCAGCTTTATTTTCTCTGTCTCTAATTGTTGCAGTTCTTCTTCCAGCTTCTTGACCACAGACACAACATCTCTAATGGTCCCATCATATGCCGTCTTTAAATCTTCATTTGTCCTCTTCTCTTTCTTTGTCTTTGTTACATACATTTTTGCTTCTTTGACGTGTTTGCTGTAGTGGCATTTATTAGTGCACACTATACAGTGATTATCTTTCATCACACTGTACTGTGAGAGAAGAGTGACCCACCAGCGTCCTGGATAAACACAGTTCTCCTCACAGACAGTGCAGCACATCGCCACACTGGCTAGAGCAGGATCAATATCAACCTTCTCTTTGTAGGACACGTCAACTTCATACTCAAAGTTCCTATCGTTCTTGACATATTCCAGAACTTCTTGAGTTTGTTTCAGCTCATTTTTCTTTAGTTCCATCTTTTGAACATGTGATTGTTTATTGGACATTTTTGCCTCCAACTGCTTCCGTTGTTGTAACACATCTTTAGTCAACTTCAGAGTTTTTGGTTTTATGTTTTTAAGGAATTTGAAAAATCCTGTAATCCCTCTAAAACTGAGATTCCATGATTGCTCTTGAACCATCTGGTATTCTGGATGAAATGTCTCTCCTTGACAGTTGTTAAACAGGAAAAACACCGGCTGATTCTTGTCATCCACTGCACACTTGACTTTAGCCTCTTCAACAGCCGTCAGGACATTTTTAGGGATAGCTCCATGTGAGTGTGTGAAGAGCAAGACAATATTTTCATCAATATCTCTCCCAAATAAAGACTGAACCGAGTCAAACATGTATATTTGTCTGTCGGAGAGTCGATTCTGTGTTGCATTGATCACCAGACACACTGCATCTATTTTATGGATCCCTTCTGCAGATTCACTTAAACTAAGCAAACTCTCAGCGATCTCTTTATCTTTCTGAATAACACGTGTGTCTCCATATCCTGGTGTGTCGATGATTGTTAGATGGATTGGACTCTCTTGAAGATAAAACCCATAAACAGTGTTGCTGGAGGTCTGAGTCTGAGCTGTTGTTCGGTCACTCTGGTCATCTGTGATCTCAAACCAAACCTTGTCTTCTCTCTTTACTCCTAACATGTAGTTTATCATCACATTGATCAGGGTTGTTTTTCCTGTTCCTGATTCTCCCACCATCAGAATGGTTTTATGGGGTTTGTTTCTGTCACTCTCTCCAAATGTCATTTTACTATATATTTTAGATTGATCCAAATTGATTTCACTTGTTTGCAGACGGTATCGAGCAGGATTTCCATCTTCAATTAAGAAGGTTCTCTTGATGAGATTCTGTAATGTGAAACATAAAAATACAATAACAATAAATATGGTGATAAGTAAAATATTTTTCAAATCATAATCCAATTGTAAACCATCACTGTTATAAAAAATGCCTTTTTTACATAATTCAACCCAGAAAAATAAGCACTATACATTTATTTTTATTTTTCATTTTGCCCCTCAAATGCTAAATGTCAGAGCATTTTCTAATGTCACATTAATCTTTAAACCCCACCCCTTAATAATTAAAATCCCTTTGAGTGTTTTGTCCATTTCTGAATTTATATACAGTATATGAGAATAAAGAGGAATTTAAATATTCATAATTAGCTTATTCAGTTTTACAAGAATTACACAACTTACATGACAAATTGAATTTGACAAAATGCTATAAAGAAATATGTGTTGTGAAAATATGTATTTATTAATTACCTTAAAAATCGTAAAAAATTATAGGATCAATACATTTTTACATTAAGCAATTTTCAACATTTTTTTATAAGTTATACAAGATTTAACAAATTTTTTAAAGTTTAAAGTCCTCATGAAATCAAAATCAACCTTATTTACTTTGTTAGCACACATTACAGGTCTTGAGGTCCTTTCAACCGGACGCGTTACGGAAAAGCGAATATTTAGTGTGCGAATAGTTCGCGTCAAGCCGCGACATGAATTTGCGACGTCTGTGACGTTTCAGAGCTCCAACAGCTGAGAAAACATGGACACTTCCTCATCCAGTGAAGACAAGCTTTTCATTTGATTTAAAAGACCGAACAGAAGGTTTTGGGTGCACCCAGTCTTAAGAACAGAGAGTCTGAAGGGGAGTATGCTAACCTACAGGAGCTAAAACTTTATCATGGCCGATTCCGCACGTACTTTCCAATGTCCGTGGGACAATTTGAGGAGCTCCTCCAGAGACAGTAGCACCGCATATGACGGGACAAACACACACTTCAGGAATCAATCGATCCGGAGCTGCTGTGTTTCCAGTTGAGTCACAATGTAAACATTTAAGTGCCACAGATGTTCTGACAGAACACATTCACTTTCCATAGTCGCGGACACAATTAGGTTAGACAAAAATCAACGATTTTTAACTCGTGGGCAGTGGGCAAACACAGCTGCATCTGTACAGCTGTAAACACAACCACAGCTGTAATCTCATGAGAAATGCCATACCTGGCAAAGGTTAATGTTGATTGAATAGCTAATGACATCAAATGGACATTTCGTGACCTTTGTTTCCTTGTATGTGATTGGTTTAAGCCTTGTGAGAGTAAAAAAAATCAACATCGAAACGAAAAAAATAAACATAGTTTTTTCGCCGCAGCACATTCGCGTTCGGTGTGGAAGCACTCATTACACAAACAGCTGATCAAAAAATAAAACCATTGTGCAAATTATTTGCGCGTCAAAATCACGTCCAGTGTGAAAGGACCTTTAGGGTGAACAATTAGTCCATGCAAGTTAATACACAGAAAAAAAAAGTTTGCCGTGGTAATCTTTAATCAAAATCTGAAAAGTAACTTCTGGTCTGGAATGGTGTTCCTTCTCAGATGACGTCAGTTTGACGGCTTGGGTTTGAATATCCTTAACCACTCCCCTCCAACCGTTAGTCTGCTATGAGCTTGAGCATTGGGGAGGAGGAGCACTGAAGTAAAACCCTGCCCTCCATTCAATATTCCATTTCACTTGGAAATACGTCACAGCACTGAAATAATATCAGTTGCAACTTCCGGTTCACTGGGACTTTACTGTAATTTAAGTTGCAATGACTTAAACAGCCACGTTTATTGTACTTAAAAATTAAGGCAGCAAATTAGTTTTTTACAGGGTAGAACAATAAAGTAATTGCAACCTTTTTATGACCTAAAACATTTTAAAATGTATTTGTGTTCCCTTTCAGTCGGTCACGTTCGACGTACGTCGGAACTGACCGACGAATTGGGATCTGATCTCAGAGACCAATCTACTTCGAGTGTATTAAAAACGAGCCAATGGAGATTGGCATGCGATCCACGCATTCCACGCACCGCCCCGCAGCGCGGGTATAAATAAGGAAGTGGAATGCTTGATCATTGCCTTTTTTTTCGGAGCCGAACAGCGTCATTGCTGTGTCTACGAAGAGTGTTATTCGAGTCTCGTGAGAAGGATTGCTGTTCCAGTGCGGGTGTGACGGCGCTTTTCAGCGGGTGGCCGCTTCAGAGGAGATAAAGAGCTGGTTTTGTTGGTTGGCTGGGCGTTTCCATTTCTGAGTGCTCACGCAGGCTTGCACTATCTGAACTGCGTGAGCCGCGGTCATCTCCCTGAGTGCTTCAGCACTGAAAGAGCGGTTTTCCTTTTCTAAAAGAGCAACACGGTTTGACCCTGCGTCTTTTTCAAGATGTCATTCAAACCGTGTGTTTCTGGATGCGGTTGTTTCCTGTCCTCATTTGACGGCCACGATCTCTCTCACATATAAACATGTGTGATTGCGTTCGTGGGTGATCCATGCTCTCTCAGGAGAGCATGGTCACGTCGGCGCGTTGTTCGTCTCACCTTTCTCGTAAGGGCTCGAGCGTTCAGCGCGCCGTGTGCCGTCGAGCGCCGGCTGACAGCGGGGGTTGCCACGGCAACCCAGCGCGTCACTCGGCACTCTTTAGATGCGCGGTCCAGACTATGAAACCTCAAATGGGGTTGAGTCCCTTTCCTTATTCCCTGATCTAGTTTCTTTTCTGGTGCATCAGAAAAGGACTACTTTAGCTAATAAGCTTTGGTGGACCTGAGGATTACAGTGGGGCATCCCCGCCGGGTACATCTCTTCGGGCCCCCACTCCTCTATCGCATCATCAGCATGCCGAGACTTTGTTCGTGGGTGGTTCATGTTCTCTCATGAGAACATGACCACGTCGGTGCGGTGTTCGTCTTGCCTTTTCATAGGGCTTGAGCGTTCAGCGCACCGTGTGCCGTCGAGTTTGACGGCCACGTTCACTGTTTCACATGCCTGCTGGTAGCTTACAGATGGGATTGCTGGTCCTTTTAAAACAAGGAGACCTAATGTTTCATTTGTGGCTCTGGCAGAGGACAGATGTCAATTGCTGCATCGGAGAGAGGGCTGTTATGCACTGGAAATGATGATGCTGAGTTTCCCACTATAATGGTGTGTGCTCTTGCTGAATCAGATTCAGAGTTGACAGCCATGCTTTCCCGGGTGGCTGAGGCGTAGTGCAACGCTTAAATCGCCTTGCCTACCCCCGTGCCTTTTTTCCCGGATGGGCATTGGAAAAATTAGCAGTATGGAACTATTTGGTGTCAAAATATGGAACACCAAAAGGGCCGAAATCTGTGTAAATTTTTCCCTCTCTCACTACCCTCTGTCCTGCATGTACGAGGGTAGTCCCGACCCAGGGGTTATGCAGGAACTGCGTGCGGTGGTGGACCTCGCTCTCTGGGCGACGGAAGTCACTGCACGTTCCCTGGGTCAGGCGATGTCCACACTAGTGGTCCAGGAACCTGGGGCTAAACCTGGCAGATATGCGTGAGTCCGACTAAGTTCGGTTCCTTAACGCCCCTGTCTATCAGGTTGGCCTCTTCGGCGACGCCGTCGAGTACTTTGCCCAGCAGTTCTCGATGGCCTAGAAGCAGACAGAGGTGGTTTAAAAAAAAAAAAAAATCCTAATTCGCAGCACCTCTGCCTGCTTGTCGCCGAGGGCGCCCCCCCCTGCGTCCGCCTCCGCCCCTGCGAAACCCAGGCAGCAGCCTCCATGTGGGAAGCAGGGTGCCGGACGTAAGGGAGGCGCCCAACCCACTCAGGGCTTGCTAGTCTACAAGCAAGCGTAAGGGCAAGCGGCCCTGAGATGGGCAGCCCAGGGAGAACAGGAGCTGCTCCGAGGGAGTTGGTGTCCGCACCCCTCCCTCACCCCCCCGGAGGAGGACCGGGGGCCCTGACTGGTGTCAATACTCTACCGCTGGCTCTCCGGAGTCCAGCGGTACCCACATTTTCAGAGCAGTTTCCATTTTCCCTGGGCCCCAAGAGGGCCAGGTTGGCAGTGCGCGACGCCCCCGGGCCTTGCCACTCCTTTCCTCCCCTCTCCCCCTCGCCAGGGGGCAGCAGTGTGGGCACCGAGAACGCCCCCGGGCCTTCTCACCCACACTCTGCCCGACCCTGGAATATTCAGACAACACTCCGGGCCGCCTCCGGGCCTCCCGAGTCGGGTCTGTCTATTCCACCTCGCTGCCCCACCCCGGGTACGTCTGTGGTGCCGTTGGTCCCGCTTGTACGGTCTCTGGGGGCTTGGCTTCAGCTCCACAGGCCGTCTCACTGGCTCATCCGTACCATCAGACTCGGCTACGCGATTCAGTTTGCTCACCGGCCTCCCAAGTACAGGGGCATCCTCTTCACCTCCGTGCGGAGCAGCGATGCCCAGGTCTTGCGGTCAGAGATCGATGTCCTACTGGCGAAGGACGCGGTCGAGCCGGTTCCTCCAGCCGATATGAAGGCGGGGTTCTACAGCCCCTACTTCATTGTACCCAAGAAAGGGGGTGGGTTACGGCCAATCTTGGACCTGCGTATCCTGAATCGGGCCCTGCACAAGCTCCCGTTCTGGAAGCTAACGCAGAAACGCATTTTCGAATGCATCCGTCCCCAAGATTGGTTCGCAGCGATCGACCTGAAGGACGCGTGCTTTCATGTCTCTATCCTTCCTCGACACAGACCGTTCCTACGTTTTGCGTTTGAGGGGAAGGCATATCAGTACAAAGTCCTGCCCTTCGGGCTGTCCCTGTCGCCTCGCGTCTTCACGAAAGTCGCAGAGGCAGCCATTGTTCCGCTCAGAGAACGCGGCATTCGCATCCTCAACTATCTCGACGACTGGCTTATACTCGCCCAGTCTCGAGAGCAGTTGTGCGAACACAGGGACACGGTGCTCAGTCACCTTAGTCTGTTGGGCCTTCGGGTCAACCGAGAGAAGAGCAAACTCTGTCCCACGCAGAGGATCTCTTATCTCGGTATGGAGCTGGATTTGGTCAGCCAGACTGCGCGCCTCACGGAAGAGCGGGTCCGGTCGGTGTTGAACTGCTTGAATTCGTTCAAGAGCAGGACAGCGGTCCCACTGAAATTTTTTCAGAGGCTCCTGGGGCATATGGCATCTGCAGCCGCGGTAACGCCGCTCGGATTGCTTCATATGAGACCGCTTCAACACTGGCTCCATGGCCGAGTCCCGAGGTGGGCGTGGCAGAGCGGCCAGTACCGGGTCCCAGTGACTCCTTACTGCCGCCAAACTTTCAGCCCATGGTCCGACGCTTCGTTTCTCCGGGCCGGGGTGCCCTTAGAACAAGTGTCCAGGCATGCTGTGCTCTTCACGGATGCCTCCTCCACGGGCTGGGGGGCCACGTACAACGGGCATGCAGTTTCAGGTCTGTGGACGGGACCTCAATTGCATTGGCATATCAATTGCCTCGAGTTGTTAGCGGTACACTTGGCACTGCGCCGCCTCAAGGGGCCGCTACGTGGCAAGCATGTACTGGTCCGTACGGACAGCACTTTGGCCGTTGCGTACATCAACCGTCAGGGTGGTCTACGCTCCCGTTGCATGTTCCAACTCGCCCGCCACCTCCTCCTTTGGAGTCAGAAGCATCTGAGGTCGCTTCGTGCCATTCACATCCCAGGTGCGCTGAACCAGACAGCCGACGAGCTCTCTCGCCAGTCGACACCTCCGGGGGAGTGGCGACTCCATCCCCAGGCGGTCCAGCTGATATGGGACCTCTTCGACCCATTGCCAGTGGTACTATTCCCTGACCGGGGGCACCCTCGGCACGGATGCACTGGCGCAAAGATGGCCCAGGGACCTGCGCAAATATGCGTTTCCCCCAGTGAGCCTTCTTGCACAGACCCTGTGCAAGGTCAGGGAGGACGAGGAGCAGGTCTTGTTAGTTGCGCCCTACTGGCCCAACCGGACCTGGTTCCCAGAACTAACTCTCCTCGCGACAGCCCCTCCTTGGCCGATCCCCCTGAGGAGGGACCTTCTTTCTCAGGGACGGGGCACTCTATGGCACCCGCGTCCAGACCTCTGGAAACTCCATGTCTGGTCCCTGGACGGGACGCGGAGGTTCTAGGTGGTCTACCACAGGCAGTGGTGGACACCATCTCTTCTGCTAGAGCCCCCTCTACGAGGCGCCTCTACGCTTTGAAGTGGAACCTATTCGTTGAATGGTGCTCTTCCCACCGGGAAAACCCCCGAAGGTGTTCGGTTAGTGTCGTGCTTTCTTTCCTGCAAGATGGGCTGGAGCGAAGGCTGTCTCCCTCCACCCTCAAAGTGTACGTCGCAGCAATAGCGGCGTATCACGATGCAGTCGAAGGTAAGTAGCTTAGGAAAGCACGACTTAATCGTCAGGTTCCTCAGAGGTGCGAGGAGGCTAAATCCTCCTCGTCCAAACTCGTTACCCTCTTGGGACTTAGCTCTAGTGCTCAGAGCACTTCAGAGCCCTCCCTTTGAGCCTTTGCAGTCTGTGGAGCTTAAAATCCTGTCAATGAAGACAGTGCTTCTGACGGCATTGGCCTCCATCAAGAGGGTAGGGGACCTGCATGCACTTTCGGTCAACGAATCGTGCCTAGAATTCGGGCCGGCCAACTCTCACGTTGTCCTGAGACCCCGGCCTGGATACGTGCCCAAGGTTCCTACCACTCCCTTCCGGGACCAGGTAGTGAACCTGCAAGCGCTGCCTTCGGAGCGTCTATTTTTCTCCAGTTGTGTTCCCCGGAAACGGCTAACCCTGTCGAGCTCCTCCGTCACCCCTGCGGTGCCAGACGTTGCGGCCGTCTGACGCCAGGCCTGCACCCGTATGCTTGTGAAACGTGTGTGTAGGCTGGGTTCCATATGTAGCGGTCCCCTCACGGCTACCCCATATGTGTATTCTTCCACGGTACCAGCTACCCTACTCGGCTAGCCCCGTGTCTTTCCCTTGACAGAGCCCGCTCTGTCGTCTCTGGGCGTGTTCTTTCCCCCCTGGGACCAGGCTGGAACCACCCCAGAGACTGCCATATGTTGCACTACCCTGCCAGGTTAGTCCTTATGTGTATTCTGCCACCTAGCCTTCTACTGAAGGACGTGGCTCCGCAGCGTACCATCTCCCGAGACGGGCACGCTTTCCCAGCGTTATCCAATAGTCACACTGGGTGGGTCTTGCAGAAACAGCAGTGACTGACCTCCCTGCTTGGAGCCCTGACTTCCGTACCATCTAAGACGGTCCAGTGCGCTCAAGCAGGACGCTGGAAGGGCCAGCGCCCTGGCGTTTTGGTAGGGATCCCAATTCGTCGGTCAGTTCCGACGTACGTCGAACGTGACCGACTGAAAGGGAACGTCTCGGTTACGTATGTAACCCTCGTTCCCTGAAGGAGGGAACGGAGACGTACGTCCCGTCGCCAGGTGCTGTGCTTCCGCTAGGGGGCCGAGTCACTAGTTCGGCTCCTCAGCAGAAAAAAGCAATGATCAAGCATTCCACTTCCTTATTTATACCCGCGCTGCGGGGCGGTGCGTGGAATGCGTGGATCGCATGCCAATCTCCATTGGCTCGTTTTTAATACCCTCGAAGTAGATTGGTCTCTGAGATCAGATCCCAATTCGTCGGTCAGTTCCGACGTACGTCTCCGTTCCCTCCTTCAGGGAACGAGGGTTACATACGTAACCGAGACGTTTTCTGGAATGTTGTAGGTCTGCAATATTTTAGTCATTTTTAATTTTGGCGTAAAACTCTGTATTTTACCAATGTAGTGTTTGCTGGTTATCAAGGTACCGCTGGTAAGGCTGGTGTCACCCCAAAGGCAAGATTTTATTATCACGCTAACATATATTGTGTACATCACAATGTTGTCGAATCCTTTAAAGGGTTACTTCAGTGATTTAGCATTAAGCTTTGTATCAGTAGAAACCCCGTAGTTCATTTGAATTATGGCACTTTCCCCCTCATATCCCCCTGAGACAAGAGAATTATGCATTTTATTTCTAGAAAAAATCCTCCGATGACGGAAATATATAATAGTATAAATACATAATAGTACCAAGATGGCAGAGCGAGTAGATCGCGAGGCTCAGGTTCTCTCCAGATTCTGCAATTTTGCTGTATTTTTCTTGTTCATCTCGGGTCTGTTCGTACAGAACAGTTGTGCCTTTACAACGTACACCCGCTGTGAGCTTTTGGATATTGGTTTGCGAATTTCCGACAGTTTTATGGACAATCTTCGACTCCTTCCTGAGATCGCTAGGACGCCCGAGGCGATGCGCTCTGCCCGGCCGGGCGGAAGTGCTAGAAGGCGGCGCTGTGATCGTAAACAAAGGCGGGGTAAGCGTGGAGGACTAAGAGCTAAGCTAAGGCTAACTCCTTACCGGCTCTCTTAACCCAGCATTTTCCTTGCCAATGTACGATCGCTAGTGAACAAAATGGAGGAGATTCGACTCAGCATCACACACAGTAAGAAACTTTTGAACTGTAACGTCCTAATCTTCACGGAAACCTGGTTAAACAGCGGAATACCGGACACCGCTATTGAGCTAGCGGGACGCCACACACTCCGGGCGGATAGAACATTAGATGGCTCCGGGAAGAGCAGAGGGGGTGGATTGTGCATTTACATTAACAAAGCCTGGTGCACAAACTCTGCTATTGTTGGGAGTCATTGTTCAGCTAACCTAGAGTTTCTCATGGTTAAATGTAGACCGTTTTATCTACCACGGGAGTTCACTTCCACCATTATCACTGCAGCCTATATTCCTCCGGATGCTGATGCCAAGCTTGCTATGAAAGAACTTCACGCAGCCATCAGTAAACAACAGACTGATCACCCGGAAGCTGCGTTTATTGTTGCAGGTGACTTTAATCACACAAACTTAAAGTCAGTGCTACCCAAGTTTCACCAGCATGTTTCCTGCCACACCAGAGGAAACAAAACCTTAGATCATGTTTACACAAACATTGCTGGAGCTTACGTTGCAACACCCCTCCCCCACCTGGGACAGTCAGACCACCTCTCTTTGTTCCTCAGCCCCAAATATTCACCCCTCATCAACCGTGTGAAGCCATCAGTAAAGACCATCAAGGTGTGGCCTGCGGGGGCAGATTCCACACTCCAGGAAAGGTTTCTAAACACAGACTGGAGCATGTTTGCTTCTCAAGCCACCAGTGGCGCTCACACAGACATTGACTCATACACTTCTTCTGTATTGGATCATATCAATACCACCATTGACAGTGTTACAACCCAGAAACAGATCACCACATACCCAAATCAGAAGCCTTGGATGAACAGGGAAGTTCGACTCCTGCTGAAGTCACGCAATACTGCCTTCAGATCAGGAGATGCACAAGCCTACAGTACATCCAGAGCAAACCTGAAGAGGGGCATCAAAAAGGCCAAGCACTGCTACAAGCTAAAGATAGAGGGACACTTTTCCAACTCTGACCCTCGACGCATGTGGCAGGGCATTCAGGCCATCAGTGATTACAAACCCCCCCACTCCACCCCCGCAGCCACTGATGTCAACTTCCTGAACGAGCTAAATTACTTTTATGCTCGTTTTGAAAGAGACAACAGAGAAACTGCCACCAAGCTCAAACCCTCAGCTGACCCACCAATCACACTCTCCTCCACAGATGTCTGCAAGGCACTGAGCCGGATCAGTGCACACAAGGCTGCTGGACCAGACAACATCCCTGGTCGTGTTCTCAGGGCATGTGCGGAGCAGCTCGCTGGGGTTTTTACGGACATTTTCAACCTGTCTCTTGCCCAAGCAGCTGTACCAACATGCTTCAAACGCACTTCCATTGTGCCAGTGCCGAAACACTCTAGCCCGAGGTGCCCTAATGACTACCGCCCTGTAGCACTCACACCCGTCGTTATGAAGTGCTTTGAGCGGCTGGTCCTAGAACACCTAAAATACTCTCTACCATCCACATTGGACTCACACCAGTTTGCCTACCGCAGCAATAGGAGCACAGAGGATGCCGTTTCCATGGCACTCCACTCTGTGCTCACCGATCTGGACCATAAGAACACTTACGCACGCATGCTGTTTGTTGACTTCAGCTCAGCATTCAACACTGTCATCCCAACCAAGTTAATAGCCAAACTTGGAGACCTGGGCATCAACACTTCAATGTGTAACTGGATTTTGGACTTCCTAACTGACAGACCCCAGAATGTTCGATCAGGATCCACCTGCTCCACGTCCATCACACTCAACACTGGTGTACCACAGGGCTGTGTGCTAAGTCCGTTTCTCTACTCCCTCTTTACCTCCGACTGCAAGCCTGTGTATGGATCTAATTCCATCGTCAAGTTTGCGGATGACACTACGGTGATTGGTCTCATCAGCAACAACGCCTACAGGGAAGAGATCCAGCACCTGGCCACATGGTGCGCTGATAATAACCTGCTCCTCAACACCACCAAAACGAAGGAGCTCATCGTGGACTTCAGGAAGGAGTCAAGAGGCACACACGACACCATCCACATCAATGGAATGGCTGTTGAGCGTGTCTCCAGTTTCAAGTTCCTGGGGATCCACATCTCAGCGGACATGTCGTGGACGACCAACACCTCCAGCCTGGTCAAGAAGGCTCACCAGCGCCTCTTCTTCCTGAGGACACTGAGGAAGAATCAGCTCTCCTCGGCTATCCTGGTGAACTTCTATCGCTGCGCAATAGAAAGCATCCTGACCAACTGTGTGGCAGTATGGTATGGGAGCTGCTCTGTTGCGGAGCGCAAGGCACTGCAGCGGGTGGTGAAAACTGCCCAGCGCATCACAGGGACTCCACTGCCTGCCATCGAGCACATCCAGAGGAAACGCTGTCTGCATCGAGCTCGCAGCATCCTCAAGGACTCCTCTCACCCAGCCCACAGACTGTTTTCTCTCCTGCCCTCCGGCAGGCGTTTCAGGATCCACTGGACCAGGACCAGCAGACTAAAGAACAGTTTTTTCCCCAGAGCTGTCTCTTTATTGAACTCAAACCCCCGTTGATCCACTTCCCTCATAAACTGCTAACTCTCCTACCTCACATCTGCCTTCACTTTGTTATTTGCACTACCGACTGTTTATTACAGTAACAACTGTTTACTTATGCATTCTGCACTACCATATCTTAACTGGATTATGCTAATTTGCACTGCAGACTGTATTTATAGTACCAATGTTTACATTTGCATTTTGCACCGTACTTCTAACTGTAATATGCAACCACTTTCCACTGCACTTTTACACTTTTTTTTCGGATAGCTCTGTCCATAATTTATTGCACTACCTTAATCCACTGCTATATTCCTCATCTTGCTTAACATATTATTGTATACCTCTAACTGTAAAAAATTCTGTTTAAAGTACTAGCCATCTGTATATTATATTCATAGTACATATTCACCTGTAAATTCTGTTTATAGTAATAGCCATCTGTATATTAATTCACTGTACATACTCACCTGTAAATTCAGTTCTGTTTATAGTAATAACCATCTCTCTATTTATACATATTTATATATATTCAGTATATTTCCATGTCCTGCACTTATGCAACCATTGTATATCCTGCACTTGCTGCTATTGCACTTCTGGTTAGATCTAAACTGCATTTCGTTGCCTTGTACTTGTACTTGTGTAATGCCAATAAAGTTGAATCTAATCTAATCTAATCTAAAATATCGTCATTTTGCGTCATCTGAGAATTTTTGGGCCAGAGGCAAAGACTACAGCCACTAGAAGGAGCTGTTCCGCATGTTTTCAACCTGCCCATAGGGGAGAGATCTCACTCACAGAGTGTAAATGCGCACGGCCGCTCGGCCTCGGGCATTCATAACGGAGCAGTGCAGAGCAAAGTGAGTGTTTCAACTTTTCAATGAATTCCTATGAAAGTTTAGCTTCCACATGCGATCAGAAAACGTGCCAAACTGGACACGCGTTGAGAATGACAGCCGCGCTTACCTCAGCTCTGCTTAGCTCTTCTCTCGTGATAAATGAAATCTGATTCCTGCTGTGTTTGTCCTGTGACTTTCGTTTGGCTCACACTTTATTGAATAGACACGTTCAGTTTTTAACTGTAGTGTTTATTCTCTAACTGAACAAAATTATTGTATTATTATGAAGATCAAAATGATGCTGGGGGTGGTGTAGGGAGTGGCCTCGTAGGGCAGCGAAGCAAGTGCATTCTGGGAGTTGTTGTCTTTCATCCACATGAGACAAAAATACATTTTATGTATTTTCTCAGTCTAGAAGGCACCAAATTCAAAAATAATTTCACATATCTACTACATAAATGACACAGTTTAAATACACATTCATCTTCCCAGCGCTGAAGTGCCCCTTTAAGGAGATACTATCAGCAATGTTTTCCAAGTGGATATCAGACCAATGCATGATGATTAAGATTATGATCTCAAGTTTAAAATAGGTGATGTCATAAAATACATTTTTGGTTGCTATTTAATAACTGGCCATCATACCTCTATGGCAACATTGGCCTTGATGAGATCCTGGTTTATGACTGTGAGACGCGTCACATCACTGTCGACGGTGTAGTTGAGTTTTCCCACTGCTGCACATTTAATATTGTACTCAGTATCTGGTCTGAGATCAGTCAGAGTAACTGTATTCTGGTTCTTTGGCACAGTTTGAGATCTCCAGTCTTTCTCTTCCTTCATTTTGTACAGTATTTTGAGCTCCTCTGTAGCAGGACACGGTGGAGACACTTTCAAAACTACTTGAGTACATCTGACATCTTCAGTGACTGGACAGTCTGGCTTTGAGGGAGGAGTGAAGCAAACAGCTTCATTACTTTCATTTTCATACAGGAGAATGCAGGAACCTGGATTATTTTCCACGTCTTTTGATGCAACAATACATTTGACTGATTTGCTACTGTTTAAAACAATCAAGTTTTTAAAAACCCTTAAGTTGTTCCTCATTGTCTTTTGGATATCAGATGAGAGCCAAGTCTTTTGTTCGGTTTTCTCCTCATTTTCTCCTTTCATTGAAGGACTCAGGAAGGTCTTTTGCTTAGAAAGCAGCACATCTGTCCAGCCCAATGATGTGAAAGTGTAGCTGACCAAATGTTTAACTTCCAGATTCATTAACTTTTTATTAAGGTTGTTTTCTACCATTGCTCCTGAGTCATTCAGTTGCGTGAGCAATGTTTTAATGATGTCAGATTCCTCCTCTTTCTCTTTCAGCCATTGTTCAAGAGCGCTTCTTTCAAATGGAGATTTATCATGATCATTTAGAAGATCAATCAATGCTATTTCCTCTATTAATTTTCCACGGATCTTTGGTAAGAGAGAGCCAAGTTTCTTCATGAGACTCAGTCTGCACTGGTAGCAGTTTTTCTTCATGTCATTGATTTTGTCATGAAATGCAGTAAATGTCGAAGCTGGTGTGTCTGTCAGAAGATCACTGCATTTCATCTCAGTCGTACTCAAACTCTCAATAACAGATTCAATGTCTGTGCTTAAACCTAGGCTGATTTCATGTTGAAACTTTACAATTTTTGAGAAAAGTTTGTCCAAAGGATAAAGCCAAACTCTCAGAGGAACCGCAAGCTCTTTGTTTTTTCCCAGTAGTTTGGGAAGATCTTCAAAAACCTTCACAGCATCTTCAAAAGAGGTCGGGTTACATGCTAGCTGGAAGTCGCCATAAAATGTACACTTGAATTTTGAGGCAGCAGTCTTCAGATTTTTATTTGGATTCATTTTTGCACCAGCTGAAATGCCTTTTAACTGCTCTAATGCAACTTTTACTTCTCCGGCTATATCCATTTTGTCCTCATCTGATGAAACTTCTCTGTCAAAAACAAAGCAGGCATCTGCTCCATACAGCACTGCTGTCACTACATGTGTGGCTACATCATTGTCATAGTGAGCCATGTCTCCAGAAGTGAAGTGGTTCATGACCAGTTCTTTAAACTCAGTGGTTGAATGATAAAGTAATGTCAGTCTCTGTTGATTGAATGATTTTTTGGTGTCCTTGAGATAATTGGCAGCTCCACTTACACTGAGGAGTCCTCCTAAAAGACTCAGTTTCAGACAACCATCAATATTCAGCAATTTAGTTTTTTCTTCAATCGAGTCTGAAGCTGTGACTGTGAAAAGTGTGTTAATTTGGGGTGTAGTGCTGATGTTTTGCTGCAGCTGCTCTTTACTCCAAAGTCTGATTCCTATAATGGAGAAAAATTTAGAATGTATATAGAAATAATGTAGGCATTCACAAAACAGCAATTTAATCTGCCCCAATTTAAAGGCGACCTTCATTTTCTCACAGCAGAGCAACACCACAATTTTGTTCTTGCCCCATTGACCATTCACTTCCAATTATTTTTATATTTATTTACTAGCATAAATGAAAAGTAGCTAGTAGCCTATTTTCTGGTAAATATTACAGTAAACAAACATCACAATGGCAGACAGCGACAGAGCTCTGGCATAATGTCAATAACCCTTCTATAAATTATTTACAGTTTCTTTACAGTTATTGAGGTAAACATCCTTACAGTACCGGTACTGGTACAAATGTGAACGGTACCCAAACCCTACCATCTGCCTATTTAAGTTGTGCTGAAAACCATTTTCATCAGAATTTTTTCATCAGAGGAGTGGCAGCAACAATTAAATCAAATTAAATAAATCAGGATTCAAACAAATTATTTATAACCACAGTCGAAAACACAAAACAAAATTATGCAAAGAAATAATGAAAACAAATAAATTTTAATAAACAAGGAAAAACTCAGACCGTACAAAGTAATAAGTATGCAAGTATAATTACTCAAGCAGCCGTATCAAAATAACCCACGACGTGAGAGAGAGAGAGAGAGAGAGAGAGAGAGAGAGAGAGAGAGTGTGAGAGAGTAGTTCACAGTAGTCATTCATACATCACAGACTACAAAATAATACAGGAAAATTACTACCGGACCAATTGCTATGTGAATCTCGACCCCAATCCATTAAAACCAGTGAGACCCGTACCTGAAGGGCACAGACGCCCGCACAGCAGCCAGCTGATAACAAATGGGAACATCCCAAAACCATTGTCTGATGGGACTAGGTTACAGCAGCCAACCGTTGCTCACTAAATAAACAAACCATTTAGTTACTACATACACGCTAGAGATCGCACTCAGTCTACAATCAATCCACTCACCGGTAACACACAAAACCGCAGCGCCATGCCAGGCACGCGAACAAACAGACGAGAACCCACCACAGGTTCTCCAACGTAAATGCGGGCGCAACTCAATGACGATGCGCAGAGCAACCGACCTCACCCTGCATGCCACTAAGTCTACGGTCCAATCGATGGCCGTGCCATGGCCAATCTATCAGTTAATGACCCCACTTGGCAATACAGTCCTTCCAGAAAAATTTGGCTTTTTTTTGTGATTGTTGTGGGCATAACAATCAGGCACGTTTTCTTAAAAAATGCGATGGAAAATGCGGGATATTTATGCAATTTTATGTGATAAAACTTGCAAAAACTGCGGTTGAAAAAAGCTAATATTTTTATTGAATATTTAAGTTCTCATCTTGTTTTATTGAAGACCTTAATAAACACATGGCTCAATTTGGACCAATTTCAAAACACAGCATCATGAAGCTTCGAAGCGTTATGAATCAGTGAGTCGATTCATGATTCGGATCCAGTGTCAAACTGCTGAAATACGTGACTTTGGCGATCCGAACCACTGAATCGACTCACTGATTCATAATGCTTAGAAGCTTCATGATGCTGTGTTTTTTAATCGGTCAACACACCGGGAAACTGCTTTGCTCTTTTGCTGTTATTTTTGTTGGCCAATGGGAGTTTGCGCTTCATCATGGTTTCACCGATATCTATGGTTTCTCCACGGGGTTTGCAGCTTTTCGATGACGTTCGCGTCGGGTAATTACGTCACTTCAAAACGTTCCCATGGCAACAGGGGGAAATGGCGGCTCTTGTGTGAAGTAAACAAACATTTTTCAACTTTCTACTAATATATATGATTTTTTTGCAACGAAAATGCAGGGATTATGAAATCATGCTAGCCCCACATATTTTGAACGCAGAAATAGGCAATTTACGCGGCGAAAGTGCGGCGTATTTGAAAAAAATGCGGTCCCCGCAAAAATATGTGGACTTTGGCTGATTATGCATTAAATCATGCGATCGCATAAGCGCGTTTTTCTGGAGGGACTGGCTATAAACATGTGCAATACACAACACTATTTATACTTATTTACACACCATACTTCTTATTTACATTTCCTTGCATTTGTATATACATATACCGTCTATTGAATAATTGTGTATATTCTTTTTTTTATGTATATTGTTATTTCTTATTTACTTTCTTATTTACTTTTTTAATTATTATTATTTGTGTCCTGTCACTGTGGAAGCTTCTGTCACCACAACAAATCCCTTGTATGTGCAAACTTACCTGTCAATAAATCTCTTTCTGATTCTGATATTGCCAAATTATTTTTATATTGTAAGTTCTTTACTACAATCTCATAAATTATTTTACTCCAATCATTTTTTTTTTAAAGCTTCACAGATTTGGGGTAACAGTCCGTTCATCACCTGGTACGAGAGCATCTCTCCTGCAGTCATACAGCATCCCCAGCTGGAAGGGTCTCCCCAGAGCTGCAGTCTCTATTGAGTTCACTCCCACTGGATCCATGCTGGACAAAACACAGACAAGAAGAAATCAACCAATGAGGTTACTGATAGAGGTTTGACCTTTTTTAAAGCTTCCAATTCGGAAGGTGGTTCTTAATTATCAGCATTAGCGCCATCTGGTGGGCCTCGATAGTGCATTTCCTAAAATTTTTATATTATTTAAACTTTTGCTATTAATTCAGCCAGAATTCAGTCAATCTTTGTTTTGTTAAACAAAAGGTGAACTTAAAACATGCTATTTTACATAAGGCATGATTGGTTTCTGTTCCAGTAAACTAATGAGATAAGACCCAAACAAAAGAACTAAACAAACTGTTAATTAGACCTACATGAGATGGTAGTCATTTGTGTTTCCACTAAAGAACTGACACACACAGCGCAAACTGGGATTTATCAGTATTTGACATAAAGAAAACACATTCATATTCATACGCCTATGAAATATGTAGTACAAACTATGAGGAAGTCCAGAATCACGGAGAAGAAACAGAAACAAAAGCGCATTGACAAATGAAACATACATTTAATAAATACGATTATGACAATGCATGATTTGTCTGTGTTTATCAAGCAACCTCAGGTATTTTTTAAAGAATGTCAAAGAATAAAGTAGCGTATCTTAGCATTAGCCTAAATCTAGGCTATAAATATATTTATGCCCCAATCTGTGATGATCCACATCGGATCGCAATCAGATGTTATTTCAAACACTCAACGGTTATGAGCTGAGAAAATATATTAAAATAGATTACTGAAATGAAATTATGAAATGCATCAGTGTTGATCTTGTATTCATGTTGTCTTTTCGTTGCTTTATATGGGCAGGTCTTTACAGTAATCAGGTAATAATTAAGTTAAATTAATGTACTTACTGTTTTCAGGATCCTTTACAGATGACTTTAAACTCTTAAAGGCAAGAAGAGCAACAGGTGTATTTACTAATGGAAACACCCTTACAGTCATGTGATTTATCCTATAAGAAAATATCCAGTTTAGTGACATTTGTAGAACAATTGAATTCCTTTCTTGTTGAACACTCAGAACAGATAATAAACTGTGAGTCAGAGGTGACATTTTATTTAAGGTTTTAGATGTTCTGAAATCCTAACAGTGTGTTTGTGTATTGACAATAACAGGCGGATTTATCACAACCTGTTAAAACAATATTCCCAAGAATGCAGATTTGAATTGTCATAGGCTACGTTATGTTAGAAGTGCAGATAAAACATCAACTCAGTTCAGTCAGTTAATTGTGATGTGGTGTATGTATGATTTTCATCTTTTTTTTTATCTTTTCATCTTTTTTGTTTGATAATGTATCATACAGTGGGGCAAAAAAGTATTTAGTCAGCCACCAATTGTGCCAGTTCTCCCACTTGAAAAGATGAGAGGCCTGTAATTTTCATCATAGGTACACTTCAACTATGAGAGACAGAATGAGCAAAAAATCCAGAAAAGCACATGATTTTTAAAGAATTTATTTGCAAATTATGGTGGAAAATAAGTCTTTGGTCAATAACAAAAGTTCATCTCAATACTTTGTTATATACCCTTTGTTGGCAATGACAGAGGTCAAACGTTTTCTGTAAGTCTTCACAAGGTTTTTACACACTGTTGCTAGTAGTTTGGCCCATTCCTCTATGCAGATCTCCTCTAGAGCAGTGATGTTTTGGGGCTGTCGCTGGGCAACACAGATTTTCAAGTCCTTCCAAAGATTTTTATGGGGTTGAGATCTGGAGACTGGCTAGGCCACTCCAGGACCTTGAAATGCTTCTTACGAAGCCACTCCTTCGTTGCCCGGGCAGTGTGTTTGGGATTATTGTCATGCTGAAAGACCCAGCCACGTTTCATCTTCAATGCCCTTGCTGATGGGAGAAGGTTTTTACTCAATCTCATGATACATGGCCCCATTCATTCTTTCCTTTACACGGATCAGTCGTCCTGGTCCCTTTGCAGAAAAACAGCCACAAAGCATGATGTGTCCACCCCCATGCGTCACAGTAGGTATGGTGTTCTTTGGATGCATTCTTTCTTCTCCAAACACCACAAGTTGAGTTTTTACCAAAAAGTATTATTTTTGTTTCATCTGACCATATGACATTCTCCCAATCCTGTTCTGGATCATCCAAATGCTCTCTAGCAAACTTCAGACGGGCCAGGACATGTACTGGCTTAAGCAGGGGGACACGTCTGGCACTGCAGGATTTGAGTCCCTGGAGGTGTAGTGTGTTACTGATGGTAGCCTGTGTTACTTTGCTCCCAGCTCTCTACAGGTCATTCACTAGGTCCCCCCGTGTGGTTCTGGGATTTTTGCTCACCGTTCTTGTGATCATTTTGACCCCACAGGGTGAGATCTTGCGTAGAGTCCCAGATCAAGGGAGATTATCAGTGGTCTCTCTATGTAGTGATGTTATGCCTGATACCGAGGCTTCGAAGCGTGTGCCGAGAATGTCAAGCACCTCCCATCGGAGCTCCGTCTCGAGGCTTATATATATATATATATATATATATATATATATATATATATATATATATATATATATAAATACATACACTGTGTGCAGAATTATTAGGCACGTTGCTTTTCTGATCATATTTTTTTTCCAGGCACATTTGACCAATTCCAAACCACAGTAATCCTAATGTAGTAAAGGTTGTTCTTACGGGAAGAAGGAGGCGGGAACCGGCGAACATTAAACAAACTTTAATAAATAAACACAAAATAAAATGGTGGCGACAGCCCCTCACGGTCGGCTGCCGCCTACACAAACACAAAATGAAAATAAAAAGCTGCAGCCCCTCGCGGACGACTGCAGCGTGAACATAAAACATAAATAAAACTCAACATAAAACCCAGGCCTGGTCCTCTCTCGTCCCTCACTGTCGTCGCTCCTCCTTTATACTCCCTCACTCCTCCGCAAGGGCCGAGATCGCTGCGGCACGCAGTCAGTGAGGATGAGCGCCGCCTCGTCCTGCCCTCGCGGTCCCTCGGCCTCGCTGCTCGCCACATACCCCCAACGGCCTTCGCAGGCCGGGGGGCACTCCCGAGACTGCGCTCTACCCCCCCCCCCCTCCCCGGGGGGGCCGATCACGGCGGCCGCGGGACCTGGGGGTAAGAACAGCGAGGTGAGAGAACGGAGCGGGGAGAATGAGGAGCGACAGAAACGAGAGAGTGGAGAGAGGAGAAAAAAATAAAAATAAATTCTGGTCCGGTTCCCAGACACACTGCCGCTCGGTCCTCAGCCAGCCGAGAGGCTCTTCCTCGCGGTGCCATGCGGTGGTACTGGACGCTCGGACGGCTCGATCCTCCTCCGCCCCCTGGCGGCCGGCGGTGGCTCCTCCTTCTGAGGGCGGCCGGAAGCGAGAAATATGAGAAATATGTATTATTTATATACTCCCTAACATATTGATTTATATTAACAACTTCATCCATTTTACTTCTATTTTCATGTAATTTTATATCAATTTCAGGTTGAGACAACATCCAAGGAGGAATTGGGGAAATTACTATTATTGGAGCAAATGATTTTAAGTCTAGACCATCTTCATTAACCCACTTCTTTATTTTCCATGCAAAACCTTTACCTGTTTTATTAAAAATTTCCCAACTTTCGTTCAAGAACTCCTTTACAGGATGGTTATCTCTTTGTCCCTGTAAATTTATCCAGTATGCCATAGCCAACTTTTGTCTTCTTATAAATAATGGCATTTCTGATGCTTCTATTTGCAATGCTGCTATTGGAGTGGATTTAACTGCTCCTAAAATGATTCTTAGTGCCTTAGCTTGCATGACATCTAATTTCTTTAGCAAAGTTGATGATGCTGACTCGTAAACTATGCACCCATAGTCTAATGTTGACCGCATAAGACCAGTATAAATTCCCTTTAATGACTGTTTATCAGCACCCCAATCTTGACCTGCTACTGCTCTCATTAAGTTTAAAACTTTACCACATTTCTTTAAAATAAAATCAATATGTTCCTTCCAGGTTAACTTGTTATCAAACCACAATCCTAGATATTTAAACTTTGACATTTTCTCTAACGATGACCCATATAATGTTAGCATTTTATTTTCCTTACTCTTCTTTTTTGTAAATATCTGATAACATGTTTTAGGTTCACATGGGTTATAATAATTTATTACTGTTATTTTTCCTATATTTGTCCACACTTCCACCTTAATGCACTCATATTGTGTTTCTACCTTTACTTCCCTATAAGCCACCCCACTCTTTATAAACATTGCACACCCTCCACCTGTTGCTCTTGATCTATCTTTTCTAATGGATAAATATCCTGGAATGACAAAGTCTAAATGCGGTTTAAGCCAAGTCTCTTGGATGCACATTAAATCAGGAAGGTCTAATATATCATGTACAACCTTCTTAAACTCTTGACCATTCGCAGTCAGACTTCTAGCATTCCATTGAACTATCCTGCATGTAATTTTATTATTTTACCCTTGCTCTGGTTTGGGCCTTCCTGGGAGCTTGCTTTATTCTCAGATTGTTCCAAGAATATCTGGATTTCCTCAACTGTTACCTCATTTATACCCAGCTGACGAGCTGCTGCTGCTATTATGATTTTCAGTTTCTCTGTTCTTTTGTTTGTTTGTGCTGTACAGTTGATAACTTCAGCAATAAATGCAATGAAGCTTACTTTGCTAACCATTAGCATACTTGCATCTATATTTGGCTTGTCTCTCTTGATTCCCCTGTCTGATGTTTCAATTGCACTCGACCTACCCTGAATCATCTTAATTCCTTGTTCATTTTGAACCGTCTTTACTGCCTGAGCATATGAAACATTATGCTCTACCCTGTACTTATGCTCTACCCTGTACTTATTTGCTTCCACAGCTAGTTTTTGTGCATTACATCCTAGATAAGCTGCACTATGAGGACCTCCACAGTTGCAACACTTAGGTTCAACTAGATCCCCACATTCCCCATATCCGTGCTCACCTCCACATTTACAACAACGCTTCTTTCCCTTGCATACTTCCGCCACATGTCCTAACCTTTGGCAATTGAAACATCTCAATGCAGGTTTTATAAAAGGTCTAACTGGATAGCACACATATCCCATTTTAACATTTGCTGGTAACAGTTTCCCTTTCATTAATATCATGATGGTTGTACTTAATTCTTTTTTCCCATTTCTGTTTGCTGTCAGTCTTTTCACATCTATTACATTTTCACTTATTAACTGGCTCCTTAAAATGTCATCTGATAAAGACAATGGGACACCAGTTATTACCCCTTTCACGCCATTCACCTCGCCAGGTACATGACATTTAACTCCTGTTCCTCCAAACTCCTTCATTTTAACCAACAACTCTTGTTGCTTTTTGTTACAACAGATTACAATCACTCGATTGTTAGTTAGGTATCTGGCTGATTTTATTTCACCAACAGATTTTTTCAGTAGTTTCGTCAATCGCATAGGGTTACTCATTTCACCCATTGTTTCAAACATCAAGATAACTTTGTACTCATCCTCCTTCTTCATCGTTTTAATTCTTCCTTCTCCTCCTCCAGCAAACTCCTCAGAGTCTGAACCTCTGTCCTTGCGCTTCTGCGACATCTGATCAACTTGAGTCCATTCATCAAGATTCATTTCATTTGCTTCATCTTCTACCTCTAAGCTAACATTACCCCTATCATTCTCTTCATTCACAACACAGCCGTCGCTTAACCTGCCTTGCCGTTTTTCCTTCGCACCCACTGGGTTGCCAGACAAGGAATACGCCATCTTCCTCGAGACCACTTCCGGATTTCAGTGTCGCCTCTCTCCCATCTCTTCTTCTTCTTCTTCTTATTTTACGGCGGATCGCAAACAAATACGTGCATTACCGCCACCTATAGCCGAAATGGACCATTGACACTTACTCTATACCCAACATAAATTCCCTTTATTTACCCGCATAGATCTCTCCCATCTCTCTCTCTGCTGCAGCTTATAAGCAGTCTCTCCAGCCAATTACTGCAATCAGAGACAGGTGTTACTCATTTGCACTTGACCCACTTACCAACCGCTCGGCCCTGCTCTCTCTCTCCCGCTACAGACCTCGCAAAACCACGCCCCCTCCTCCACACCTAATAACTACTATTAATTTAGTATTTAATAATGTATAAGTGATATATAATTGTTGGGTAAAGATTAGGTAGTTAGGTAAAGAATCATAAAAAAATGACCCCTACTAAATAAGAATCACAAGCTGAAGTGTTGAAAAATACATGAAGACTGTTTTTTTGTAGGCTTTATGGACAGATAGGTTGAGAGTGACTCTTGAAGGACCAGCACCACATCCTCTAGCACCACTGTTTGAAGAATTCATCTTCCAGAATCTGGCAGTACATTTTGGGAGTTCATTTTTAGTCCATCTCTGCAAAACGGACTTCAGGATGGACTAAAATGAACTCCCAAAACTTACTGCCAGATTTTGGAAGATGAATTTTGGTACTAGAGGATGTGGTGCTGGTCCTTCAAGAGTCATTCTCAACATATCTGCCCATAAAGTTTATAAAATAAACTTCATGTATTTTTCAACACTTCAGCTTGTGATTCTGATCTAGTGGGGGTCATTTTTTAGGATTCTTTACCTAACTGAAGTCTCTGAGATCCTGACACCGTGCACTTCTGGAGACTCCAGGTAGGTTGCAGCTTTGGAAAATGGTGGCGCTGGAGACTAAAGGCTTCCTGATGGTTTCACACTTAATTTTTCACCTTAATTCTTAATTCTTTTGCAGGTGTCTTTTCTCCGCCACATGTTTTTGTCTGACCCTGCTGACCCAACGAGCATTTCCCTGTCCAATGGTCATTCCTTAACTGCAATGTCTAGTATTGCATTAGTATTGCATCTTTCTCATGGGCATTTAATAATTTTTGACTTTTCAGTCTGAGTTAAATCTCTTTTTTGGCTCAATTTATCTGTAAAAGAAAACATGCCTAATAATTCTGCACACCTGAATATAAGGTGTTTTTCATTTCCAGCCTTCATGATCAATTATATATCACTTATACATTATTATATACTAAATTAATAGTAGTTATTAGGATTACTGTGGTTTGGAATTGGTCAAATGTGCCTGGAAAAAAAATATGATCAGAAAATCAACGTGCCTAATAATTCTGCACACAGTGTATGTGTGTGTGTGTGTGAATATATCAAGTCTTTGTGAACACATATTGGCATTGTCACAGTCCTGACAATTTTTAAGCACCATTTTTGCATTGACCAGCAGGTGTCTCTAGTGTGCATTCGAAGCCTCAAGAAATGAACCACTTCTCAACACATCTGGCTGGAAAGCTTCAAAGCTTCATGAAGCTTAATTTCGCCACCACTACTTGTATGTCTTCCATTTTCTAATAATTGCTCCCACAGTTGATTTCTTCACACCAAGCTGCTTACCTATTGCACATGCAGTCTTCCCAGCCCGGTGAAGGTCTACAATTTTGTTTCTGGTGTCCTTTGACAGCTCTTTGGTCTTGGCCATAGTGGCGTTTGGAGTCTGACTGTTTGAGGTTGTGGACAGGTGTCTGTTCGACACCCGTATATTGAAACACTTTCTCATAATTATTGCTAAGCATACACAAAGCAGGAGACCAGAACAGTGGCACGCTAGCGACATCTGCTGGTCAAAGTTGTGTAAATGCGAGAACACAGCAAACGTTAAAGTCTGTGTAATCTACAAAGCGCAATGGATTACTTAATGTTGTTTTCTGAGTGAATGGGCGGCTTATAAAACAGGGTTAGGGTTAACAAATTAACTAAATGATGAGATTCATTCATTAAGTTTCATTGTAACGTCTTCATGTATGGGTTTGTGTGTTCATTTAACATTGTGGAGGAGTTTATTTAATGTGCTTGTTCATCTGGAATACAGATAGCATAGACATGCAGAAAACACCTTTATGATGTTTTGCTATGAATGTATGAAAAAAACTGATTGAAAAGATCGGGTGTTTGTGCACAGCTTTCTGGGTGAATTGTTCTTTAAAGGGGTGGTAAACCACGATTTCACTTTTCTAACTTTAGCTAGTGTGTAATGTTGCTGTTTGAGCATAAACAACATCTGCAAAGTTACAACGTTCAAAGTTTAAAGCAAAGGGAGATATTTGCTTTTAAAGAAATTAATTTCTAAGGACTACAGCAAACGGCCGGTAGGGACTACTAGACATTCCTCCAGGGTCTCTGACCTCACCAGCCCCAATATTTACATAAACCCCTCCTCCGAGAATATTAAATAAGGGGGGCGTGGCCATTTTGTATCGCCGCAGGGAAGCGTTTTTGTGGTAGGCTAGTTAGTAGGCTGGAGTGTTGTTGCCGCAATGCCGACGAAGCGCTGTTATTTTCATCCGGATTGCAGGTCCACTTTGTTCAGCCTTCCTAGGGACGGGGCAGCGTTGCAGTGCGTTTAACATACAACATGTTATATGCATGCGTGTATGAGACGGAGGGGAACAGGTCGCATATGGCAGCAGATATATGCAGCCCATCATAAATCAAAGCACGAGACAGACAGGGGTCGGAGGAGAAGACCGGAAAATGTGACATAATGTTCGTCTGTATTTGCAATACACGAGCCGCGGTTCAGCTGCGCGAGACAAACACTGCCAGTGTGAGACAGGCGGGCGCGCACGGCTCCTGCTGCACATTTCACAGAGGAAAGCTTCCACAATCTTTGCGAGTTCAATGAAGGATTCGCACAACGGCTTGTCCTGAAAGATGGATTTAAAAACAGAAGCTGTTTACGGGCCACAACCTGTAAGTATGATTTATTTTTCGTCGATGTGTTTTCCTGTAATAGTTCGTATTGTTAATTGTACGTTGTAGCAAGGAAATACACAGATGACAATGCTGTTTGGCTCTGCAAACCAGTTTGTTAAATGCTCATTCATACTTATTGTTATCCGACAAACACCTAACGTTACAAACTTTTAAAAAAAATCTCAACAGCGAACTTGGCATTAGTGTAAATGATTCTTTGATTAGAGCTTTTATGTATTGTTTATCTACAGGCATGCTAAACATGGTTCTGTGTTTGATTTAGATACTATAGTAAAGCCAATGTTTAGTGTTCGTTCTTGCGACAGATATTTGGCAAATCGTTCTAAAACTACAAAAGTAACAGTGCCATTCAGTAGCGATCATTAAAGATCCGCAGTCTTTACTCTTGAGGACTGAACAGCTTCTGCTCGATCATCTTCAATAAAATTGTCTGGGTCTGATTCAGGCTCAAATTGATATGGTGTTATTGACACTATTGTACTAGCCAAAGCTCAGGCTACCGGTAAAGGTAAGGGGCGTGACGTTTCCAACAAATGTGCACTAGGCGGTTAGCGAATCACAACACACTGGGCCAGCTAACCAATCTGAGCCCATCGCGTATTTTTGAGGGACTGGCTTCATACAACCCGGAAACCATCAGGGCTGCGTTTCCCAAAAGCATCGTAAGCCTAAGTTGATCGTAAAAACGATCGTACGAGTGATCTTAATATTAAGGAGTAATCGTAAAGCTCTAAGTGTATCGTAAGAAGGCAGAGTTATGAGGTCACCTACAGGACAACCGGCAGATTACACCTTTATCTTTATTCAAGTGCATTGTGATAATACTATAAGGCTTTGATTGTACTTTATTGTACACTTTTTTATGAGGGCAGGTAACAAACAAAAAAATTATAAATATACATCTGAATTAAATGACAGCAAAAAGAAAATAAAAGAATAAAATAAGTAATGTAGGAAATATACTTCAAAGGCTGGGAAAAATAGAGATAAACTCAAAAAAATCTGTCAATGACTTGCTGACGTGCACGAAAACCAGCCATGTATTGGACATTTCTTGGTTGGCCAGCATGTGGAAACGATTCCATATAAGGTTATATTTCAGTACTTCGCAAATGGACAGCGACTCTTAAGTAGCACTTAGAGCTCGTTCTCGCGCGTTCATGTTAAGTACATTTTTGGGACACGCACGTGGAATTGCTGCGAGTGATCGTAACTTCGCTTGTAGAACGCGCTCTTTAGAGCTAAGATACATCGTTATTGGGAAACCCGGCCCAGACCGTTTTTACAAGGAGGGACAGAGCAGTATAGAATAAAGGTAAAATATATGAAAAATAATGATTGTTTTTAAAAAACGAAGCATGAACAGATGTTACAGTGCACCCCACAAACACAATCAAGCCTTCGAAAGAATGTGTTTTACCACCCCTTTAACAGACTTAGATATGTAGGCTACCTGTGCTTTCTTATCATTTCTCTATCTGTTTAAAATCCATGGATTGAGACACACTTAACTCTGTGTTTCTGCTTGTTCATATACAAATATTAATGTTACAAAATCAATAAAAGACTATATTATACAGTATGGAAGCCAGTCTTATTGCTGATTATCATTAATGTTATTCAATGATATTATAACTTGCACTTTGTTGATTACACAGACTTTAACGAAAACAACTTTTGCAGAACCTGCTGTGTTTGCTGTGTCCTCTCATTTACAGGGCTTTGACCAGCTGATGTTGCTAGTGTGCCACTCACTGCTGCTCCATGGCAATGAGCATTCATAGTGTTAGCAATGCACTTTTAATAGATCATAATTCTACAAGAAAATAAAATAGACTAGTTGATGATCTGTCTCAACTTTTACACAGAAGCTGTAGCAGCATTTTTGGCGGACTCACACAGATTTCTTCAGTGTTGATGCTCTTTCTATCACTACAGCTGATTTAGTTTATTGTGGTGTTTTCTATTCATTAATGCTTCAACTTCATAATTATTTGTCAGTCATGAAACTACAGAGAAAAAAACAGTTGTGCAAAAACATCTTTAATGCAGTCTTTGGACAGATCTGCTTTTTCATTAAACTTTATCAATATAAAAGTTCTCTCAAAACACTATTGCTGAAATAGAAGTAAACTAATGAAAGTCAAGGATCAAGAGCTCAACTAAAGCAAACACTGATCACCATAATAGTGACTTCAAATGAAACATCCAATAAAACATCATCTAAACCTTTGTTAATCTCAATAAGAATTTAGACGCATGACAGACATTATTTCAATCATTTAAATATCTTACATTCTCCATTTTATTAATCCGTAAAGTTTTTTTGAGGAGGACTTTGTTGAGTTGAGTTGAGTTGAAACAACTTAATCTGCAAAAATTAAGTTGTTTCAGGAACATCATACTAACCTTAAAAATAATGTTTGGAAAACATTCTTAGAACAAAACATTTTTAGCTGGGAAGTAACTTTGTAAGTAAATGATAACATATTCTATTAACCCTAACCCCAACAGACTAATACTCTAATGAGAGTAGTGAAGTGTAACTTCTCATGCTTATTGTAACCCAGACTCACTGAAAAATTTTACTCTATCTAACTCCAAAAACTTTCACCTTGTTTCTTGCAGACACTATTATTTTATGACTTCAAAGCTATTTTTCTATAGTGCATGACCTGCAAGCAAATGCATTTTAATATTTCCATCATATGCATACACTCTCTATATCTGATGCAGCAAAATTTCTTCGCTCAGTTCGTGTTCTCAGGTAGGAGTCCTGTTCAACTCGACCAATGAGTTAAAACTGTCATGGAAGCAGTTAAGATAAAAATTTGTACCATGTCTTGCTAAATATTCTGTTTGTGTTTTATTGGGAATGAAGCAGCATGAAGGTCATTCATCTCTTCTGTCATCATTATAACACACAGGTCTGTTTCTATTCATATGTGTGATTTTTCTTTTATTTCTTTTTTTTATATTTTTTTATTCATATACAATTGTCGTTTTGAAACAGTGATGCTAGAGTCATTTTCTCATATGGCCTTTAAGTGGCAGTGCTAGTCCAATATTAAGCACTGTGTCCTCAAACAGCCCCTTAGAGACTGAGAACATGCACATTATTTTGCAATAAATATTAATGCTGATATATCTCAACAATTACTCACCATCAGCCTTAACACGTGTATGTCCATCAACAAACCCGCATGTGTATATTTATAATTTATTGCGATGTACATGTGGGAACTATCAGTAACAGGGCATACATTAGCCCAGCACAAACATGAATGACTGATGGAACATTAAACCAAAATAAATCTTGCTCCATCCTTTATCTTTACTCAAAATAGTTATGATAGACAATCTGCATTAATACACACAGTTTTAGGTAATAGTGACCCACAGATGATGAGCAGAAGTATTTTAGTAAGACAGTAATAACGCGAGTTAGAAACTGAGAAGCTATAACACAACATTGAAGTCTCAATAATGTGTTCTTGTTCTTCATGTGAAACGTCATCAGTCGCTGCCTAAGGACTGTTCCAATTCAAAGTTCACATCAAGCCAAGTTCAGTTCAAATCACAGATGTGTCCTTGATCCACCTCTTTATCGAGGATGCATTGAGAGGTGACTATTCGTCTTGTGTTGATCTAACGGCCGATCTTTGGTGTCATGAATCTATCATTTGTTCCCTGGCAAATAGTTGTGGCTGAGGGCAAAGTGAAGTTTCATAACTTTATATATTTAGGCTATTTAACTTTACCGTTGTGGCCGACTAGAGCTGACTCTTTGTTGGACTGAATTGTTTGCTTTATTCTTGTATAGCTTCTTACACCTTTTACTTTTATAATGACTATTATTATATCATACATACTGACATTTAACAAAAAGAGACAGGGTTGAGTTTTATGTCATATTTAATTTGTGTTGTAACAGGGGACGGTTGTAACACCTTGAATTTCTCCTATCAGAAACAAGAGTGATGACACTCACTGTGCTCATGCTCAGTTCATTACAACTGTCCCAGTATCACCAACCAAGTTTCATTTATATTTTAAAAACTAATCAAGCTAAAAAAATGCATGTGAATGCAATGTGAAAATTAAAAGTAAAATGTGCACTGTGCATTGCAAATTAAATGTCATCACAATGTCATCAAAAATGTCATCACGGTACAAAGTGGAAGATCATATTGATTACATTTACATTGATAACATTTACTTAATTTAGTCAACCTCAAGTTGTTCCAAACCTGTATAAATGTATTTCTTCTGCTGAGCACAAAGGAAGATATTTGGAAGAGTGTTTGTAACCAAGCAGATCTCGGCAGCCATTGACTACCATAGTATTTTTTTCCACCACTATCAATGGCTGCCGAGATCTGCTTGGTTACAAACATTCTCCCAAATATCTTCTTTAAGACCGCCACAACCGTGATGTAATTTTTACACTTGCCACAACTGTGATTCGGACTAGGCCTACCGAACCACCCCGACCCCCCCTCTCTCTCTGTTGTTGAGAATGTTTGAGTTCATGTTTAAACTTTTTTGAGGTGTTCTACCATTAAATCATTTTCTTGTGTTATAATTTGACGATTTCACCTCTTTTTTTGTCATGTAGAGAAAAAAGGTATTCATTACTTAAACACATGAAATGAATAGTCACAATACCATGACTGATTAATAATATTTTACATTTTGAGTATATGATTGATTCATGATGTATATTTTAGACATGTGTTAAATCCGTCCCTGTACACTGTGGAGAGACTGTATTAAATTCAATTTTGCAAACTGTACATATTTCATAAAACCACTTAAATACATTGTTTCAGCAATTTACAGTTTTAATTTATAAAAAAGTTAATAAAAGTTAATTTATAATATAATAAATGGGTTATTCCAGTATAAATGTTTTTTGATGTATTGCTAAAAATTGCAAAAAGTGTTACAACTGTCCCTGGTCTCCCCCCTAGTGCTTTTTGTGTAGGCCTATGTGTGGTTTCAGTTGTTCCTATATTTTTTTGTAAATTTAGAAAAAAATGTATTATGGAATTTTTGGTGAATCGTGATTTGTTCTTAAAATCATTTGTACGCACATTTCACACACAAATTTGTGTGTATGCATGCTTAGTGAATGAGACCCAATAACTTTATAATTTATTTATGTATTGTGCACTTTCAACTTTGCAGAACGATTACATTCACACACAGATATATTACACACTGTATGAAAATGAATATTCAAGAAACCATAGTGGCACTTTAACAACAGAGCTTTATACACTCACAGACATCAACAATCAGCAAATCAAACACACCAATGGTGACATGCTTCATGCCAGCATACAAAACTCCTGCACAGCTCCCAGCGTACATTGCAGCACAAATAAATTATGCAGCTGGATCATTTTACTATTTTGGTGAAATATTTGAATATTTTTTGATTGTCGAGTGTTGATGTTTTACACAAATTATTCTTAATGGCTGAATTTAGTATTTTGACATTTTACTGCATTTAATACCTGTTAATTAAAACTTAAGCTAACAGTTTTTTTTTTTTTTACCACATTTATAGTTTATTGCATTATCATTTTCGTTTGTGTTTTTTAAAAATGTATATTTAATATAAATATATCAATATTTAATATTTGTTTATATAAAAAAATAACTAAGTGAAGACGAGGGAAATGCTGAAGAGGAAATGTGGCATATTATTGTGACACTCCACACAAAATCTCCACAAAGAAGGTTCTATAGTTTGCGAAACACACGTGCTGATAAAGACAAAAAACAACCCACATACAAAGTAAGCAGTTTAATTTCTGTTGATTCTGCACTCATTTGATTTCATATTTGATGTTTTTTAAAATGTTTTTGTTTAAGTAGCTACGCAGCTACTGTGCTACAAAAAATGCATTCTTCAGCGTTGAGAAAGAAATCAAGGGCCCAAATGTTAGCGTGTGTTTTAAGGCAGTCATAACCACTGGCATGGCTTGGAAAACGTAATTTGATAAGAAAATTTAATAAGAGTAATTTGAAAGAAGTTCAATTACTGTAATTAAGAATATTATATATTCAAGAAATGTATTAAAAACAGAAAGACGCTATAGTTTCAGTCTTACTCAAAGGCAGCGGAAACAGGCCAGTAGTTTAGTTATGCACGTCAATCCATTCCCAACGTTCTTGGTTTGCTTCTTATTTATTAAATATACAGGCAATTAGTTGATGAAACATTGAGCAAAATTTAAATATAATTTATACAAAACAAAATTCACTTTTAAAGAAAGACCTTCTACAAAACACAAAATCATGTCTGACCCCACTCCATGTCTCCAGACATATGCGCATTTAATGTATAGCCTATCTTACTCATGCTGCTCACTTTTCATAATCAACTTATGAAATTTAAATGTATGCTAATATTTACACACCCTAACTAAATAGGTTCATTCCCCTTCGAGGGAACTCGCACTGCGTCGTCTTGATGACACATTTGGGGAACGCCCCCAGCGTAACGCGTCTAAAGCATGAATGAAATAAGTCCAATCCTGATTGGTGTTGCGTCATGATTAGGGTTGGGTACCGAAATCCGGTTCCAATATGGCACCGGTACTTATATAACCGGTATGTACCGGACCGAATCAGAACGCAGATTTCGGTTCCTCATTTCGGTGCCAAAATTCAAACGTGCTTTCGGGTGCTTTGGCTGGCACCGATCCAGAGACACACGCTCAGCGCTGGTCACATCACAACTCATGACAACTATTCAGTGTTTTCAACGACATCATGTTTATTCCAGGTTTCAGACATTTAAATGCTCATAAGTAGGCTACTAGCAAAAAACACACACTGATGTCTATGAAAGCGGCAATGACAATCCTTTCAGGCGGTTTTAATTTGACTAACGTTACATGTTTTATTCACATCAGATACATGCACATTAAATAGTAGCTATATCGTTTACTCTATTCTTCTTCCAGTTCACTGGTCACTTACTTTCATGTATTTTGTAAGACGAGAATGAACTCAAGTGTTGTAAATCCGACAGATCCGATTCTGAGGCGCAAACTAACATGGCGCCGCCCATTGCGCTTTATAGATCAACTAACACACATTGACTCACACATTTGAACATCAGATAGTTCGTGACACAGTTAAGAAGTTTGTGAATATTTTGAATAAAAAGAAAAAACGAAATAAACCCGATACAGCTGAGCTGTCAGCGCTATTGCGGCTGCTGTGTGTCGTCATGTGAGAAACATGACGCGTCGCCATGGAAACATTAAGGCGATGAGTTCTAAAATATTTAGCCAGAGAATATGATCATATTTCAAAATAAAGCTGAAGCTCGAAGCTGGTTAGTAGCAGAGCAAGAATACAGACTAGGCCTACTGCTGTTATTACTGTAACTGTTATTTAGAGTTATATTAGGCCTGTTGTAGTTGGGTTAGGTGGCTATTAGGTTTTACTGTGAATTTGTAAATAAGTCAATTATAATTTGTAAATAAGTCAATTGTGTTTTGTATTTATTTATATTCATACATTTAAGTATACATTAAACTTTTAATAAATGGTTCAATTTAAATAAATAAATAAAAAGCCATTTAATGTTATCCACCTCGTTTTGTGGCCATTTAAAAAAAAAAAAAAAAGTATCGGTTCAGGCACCGTTTAGGCACCGGAACCGTTTTAAAAGTATCGGTTTGGCACCGGAATCGAAAAAAACCCAAACGATACCCAACCCTAGTCATGATGTAGTATGTGACGGCATACCCGGAAAATACAAAGGGACACCGGAACACAGCACAGATAGCTTTCTGCTCTTCAGCGTTAGCGCTCTGTGTTTGTGAGTGTTATTTGGTGTTGTTTGTCTACCAACGTTGTTTTCACAAGCATTTTCTTGATGGCTCGCAAGCTCCGTGGCTGGTTCTGTGTCTGTTGAGGCAGCACAAGCCTATCAAATCATGGGGCTCGCAGATGACTCTGTCAAGGGAACCTGAGAGTGCTGAGGCATCTTCTCCTTCCCTGTTTGACAGTTCCATTGTTTTCCCTCCCCGTGTGGAAGTCCGCGCTGCGGCTTCTTCCCTCGGGGTGGAGGACCCGATGCGTGAGCTGTCTGATTCTGAGGAATTAGACGTGCTCAGTGTCGAGGCTCGCCATTTCCTAATGCAAGATTCAATCTTGCGTTGCCGAGGCAGTGCGTTGGTTACGGGTCTGCTGTTAAAGTGATACACGTGATACAGTGAGAATGCATGTGATTCTGTTGGGTGCGAGGCATGCAGTCAGCTCCTGAGGGTTGAGAAATATCTTCATTGAGAAATATCTTGACGCGCACATTCGTGCGCGTTTCGGTTGTTTCAGCCTCGCGCCTGTTGATGACTTTCTTCTCGAGGGATGAAAGCCAATTGTATTATAACGGCTCGAATCGCGCATTGCTGAGGCAATGTGGGATTACGTGACTGTAATGTTTATTAAAACAGTATTGTCTGGTAATTATGGCTGCATTTAATTCGGAGGAATTAAAATGGAATATTATCTGACTTTGAGAAGTTAGATATTTTTTATTCAGCCTATCATTCAGACTATGTTTCACCGGTTGGGTGTTTATGGCTGCATTTAATTCTGAGGATTCAAAATGAAATATTTTCTGACTTTGAGGAGTTAGATATTTTTATTCAGCCTATCATTCAGACCAGGTTCCACGGGTTGGGTGATTATGGTGGCATTTAATTCTGAGGAATTAAGTGTCATATTATCTGACTTTGATAAGTTGGATACTTTAAATCAGTCTGTCATCCAAGCGTGTTTTACTTGTCTGAATATTCATCTAAGATGGGAGCATAACATGCATGGGCAGTTCCTGAGGGGGCTGCTTTCATGCATAGTGAGGTTGCTCCTCCTCGGAGCCCTCCGGAAGTTGATGTCGTTCTCGCCGCCTTGTGGCCTGCGGGACACATCAGTTTCAAGCAATTGCTAATCGCAGTGTCCTAGTTTTGCGGCCCTGTCGAGCTGCTCCTTTAGATGAGGCCCCTGCTGGCCAGCCCGCTCTCCCGGGAAGGAGCGATCGAGGTCACCTCCCCTGTGGAGCTTTTGGGAATCAACGATGTGCTCCAGCCTTCTAGTATACTTCAGGCCACATCGATTTCCTGCAAACGCACGCTGCTTCATGCGCCTCTAGATGCGCCTCTAGAAAGACCTGCGGCTGGCAGCGAATGCGTCCGCGCACTGAGAATCATTCTCGACTGCTCCCTGCCAGTCAGCCGATTCAGGGGGTCGTGAATGAGGCTCAGTGGACACCCGAGGCCAGCCTTGAGAGGCTGGTTCCCTTAGCAGATTATCTTGGCGCATGGTTATGCCTCCGGATATGTCTGCGTGGGGCCTGTGACTGTAGAAAAGGGGATACAGACTGCAGTTCGGTTACCTTCCCCCAAAGTTCAATGGGGGGGTCTGGATGGCAGTGGTCCCTGGGCAGGTTCGGGTAATGGAACAGGAAGTTCACTCCTTGTTGGTAAGGAGGCCAAAGAATGTGCTCCTCTGCCAGACAGGGAGTCTGGGTTCTACAGCCGGTACTTCATAGTTCCTAAGAGGGATGGCAAGTTTGTCTAACTTTAGATCTGAGGTACTTGGATTGTTCTCTGAGGAGATTCAGATTCAAGATGCTTACAATTCCTTCGTCGTGATTCAGATCCAGTCTGAGGACTGGTCTGTCACGATGGGTCTAAAGAGGATGGATACTTCCATGTATCCATCCTTCTGTGTCACAGGAAGTTCCTGAGGTTTGCTTTTGGGGGCAAAGCGTACCAATATCGGGTTCTTCCATATGGCCTGTCTCTTTTCCCTTGCACGTTCCCAGGTGCATGGATGCAGCTCTGGCTCCAACTGAGTCTCTGGGTCATCCGTGTGCTGCACTACATCGCCTGGGCTCATTTTGGCCCAGTCAAGTGCTTGGAGTTTACCCCGGGCGGAGTTAAGGCCATTTTGCATCTTAGCCCGGGCTATGTTCCCAAGGTGCCATCTAATGTGGCATGGTCAGTGGTTCTTCAGGCCTTCCATCCTCCACCTCACGTGACGGCGGAAGAGAGCAGACTTCACCTCCTCTGCCCGGTTCAGGCATTGAGGATCCATTTGGAGAATTCTGCGCAGTGGAGGAAGTCAGACCACTTGTTGCTGTGCTTTGGCTCACCCAAGAAAGGGCGGCCTGCATCTAAGACAATCAGCAATCAGCAATCGGATTATCCAGGCTATAGCCGTGGCTCATCAGTTGCGCAATTTGCCTTCACTTATGGCTCATTTCACCAGGGGCATGACCTCCTCGGTTCCCCAGATGTGTTGTCACGACGATGCAGTGCGAGTTCCCTCGAAGGGGAATGTAATGACTATATAAATGACTATAACCCATGTTCCCCGAGAAGGGAACGAGACTCGTCTCGCGTCTCGTGTCCACACCAATCAGTCAGAGCGCTCGCTTCATCGCAGAACGCTATCTGTGTTGTGTTCTGGCGTCCCTTTGTATCTTCCGGGTATGCCGCCACATTCTACATCATGACGCAACACCAATCAGGATCGAACTTATTTAATTCATGCAGCAGACGCGATATGCTGGGGGTGTTCCCCAAATGTGTCATCATGACGACGCAGTGTCTCGTTCCCTTCTTGGGGAACATGGGTTATAGTCATAACCCGAAACGTTTTCTTTAACCCATGGCCGACGGAGGCACCGGCGCATTCTGATGGATATTTTCCTTTATGACAGTGGATATAACTCACAATACTCCATCATTTTTAGCAATACAGATAAGTGCAAGACATAAGTATAAACTATAAACTGTCTACTATTATTTGTGTACACTCACAATAACAACAAAGGCCAAGCCGGGGACTCAGGGAACAGATTATTCTGTCTTCATTTCCAATCCAAACGCTGTCTTCATTTAAAAAATGGATTTTGTTTAGTTAATGCAAAGTTTTTAATTTCAAAAGCATTTCTAAATTCAGTTCATATTTACAACAAACGAAATTCCAAGCCAAAATAACGAAATGGTAAAAAAAAAAAAAAATTTGAGCTACCACCATACAAATTCAAACATTTCCCTCTTTTAATTTTAATGAATGCTTGAATAACACTTATATAACACGTTAATGGAAACGCTGTCATTTCGCAATAGTTTTTTATCAACATTTATTAAATATTGCAAAGGTTTTGTGCAAATCTGTTATGGAAACGCGTCTTTGCTTTTGGCAGGCAGAGTGACTGCCAGTGGCGTAAGCAGGCCTGCATTGTCCACACTGCGTATTCGGAGCTCAGATGAGCTAGAGGTAGTAGCAGCAGGTGTTGTGGTGGGTTCTGTCTTTTTAATCAATTTTCGAATGTCTGTTTTGGAACGAGATTATATGGAATGTCCGTACTCCGTAGCTTCGTTAGGGTGGGGATGGAGGAGCACAAACGACCAGACCAATCAAAATTAGTCTTTGGCTAACAGATTTTCCTTTACTAAAATATTGCTATTTAAGCTTAATATTCACTCTAGGAAGGAAAGGCAATTGGCAAATGTTATTTTTTAAATCAAATATTTTATCATTAAAATCCCTTTAACATTCATGGTGATCTGAGGGGTCAAGAGAGTCACGGTGAGGGGGCGTCACCGGCCCTGAACCCATCCCATCCCTAAACCTACCCATATGTTAGTTATATGATATAAAACACAGGATATTACAGGCAGATACGACTGCAGGCACAATTTATAAAAAAAAAAAAATATTCCTGGCGTTCCGAGGCCAAGTGATTTATTTGTGTGAAGACCAAAGATCATGCACACATTCAAAACGTCAGCTTTGATAGTGAAATTGCATTGGCTCTCGTATGTCTCGTGACCAATTGAGTCATTACGTCAGCTTTAATTGTAAAATATCATTGGCTCTCGTGTGTCTTGTGACTGATCGCGTCATGCTCAAGAGTCGAGTGTATCTTTTGAAAAAAGAGTCTGTGCGTGTTCACGGAGCGGCGGGATCATAATTTCAGCGATTAAAACATTAACCCTCAAGGCGCCACGGTCGAGTTTACTCGACAAGATGCGGCAGTGAATAAAACGGCCAATTTTGTCAAACAGGGTGTCAAATTTTGTTCGACCTCCCCTCCACTAGATGGCAGACATGTCATACTTCATCCTGTAAGAGTGGACTCCTGTAGATGGTTCAATCTACAGGGTTGCCAGAGACTAAAGAAACGTTATCAGAAAGATGGAAGAAAACTGTACATTTCTTGTCTATTTCCACCCACTGCAACTCATACCAACGACGGAGATAAGCGCAGTTACAATAGCAAAATATGTGGGAGAGCGTTGCTATAATATGACTATATTGTATTCCAATAGGGAGCACTTCAAAGTCAATACTAAATCAAAACTAGTTAGCACAGTATTTGTAATAGAAAGGATTTAATGACAAAATCTGGTTATGGTTACACTTAAAATAGTTTCAAAATGGATGGATGAGATGATAAACTTATACCATTTATCGTACACAGCATGAATACAATGTTACCTGAGAGAGAGAGAGAGAGAGAGAGAGAGAGAGAGAGAGAGAGAGAGAGAGAGCGAGAGAGAGAGAGAGAGAGGGAGAGTGGGGGAGAGAGAAGAAGAGAGCAAAGACAAGAAGCCCAGATGACTTCAAGAGCCAGAGGAAAAGAGAGAGAGCCACAGTTCCAATCTTCTTTTATATATTCCTTGAACATGTGACTGAAACCAAATGTATTCTTTTAAACTGACCAATCAGACCAAAACTCACACATAACATTCAAACTGACCAATCAGACCAAACTTCCCCAACAGTAAAAGGTGTGGCACCCCCTGCGGCCTACAGGCCTGCCTTTTGTTTTCCAGGTTCTTCAGATAAGCAAATGTGTTGACAACAGTAAAGCAAATTTCTTTGTTGGATTTCAAATATCAAATATCAAATATCTTTGATTATTTTCAATCCTTTCAATCCCGACTCAAAAAAAACGTCATGCTTCTATTCAAAATCTTTGAGCAAGAGCGCATTGAATCAGTGCGAACAAACGCGGAGCTAGTGTGTGAGTGAGCCATTTTATCAGAGCAATATTGTCAACGCGTATTTGCATTAGATTATTATTATTATCTAATGGCATCAATAAAGCTTACCCGCAATGAAGTGTTGGGTCTTCTATTTGCGGACCCTGATTCTGAAGGGTCAATCTGCCTTCAGAATATGACGATGATTCTGAAAGTGAAAGTACAGCCCTACACCAAGCACAAACGGTGAATCCTTTGCCCAATGTAGATGGTCCTTTGCCCAATGTCAGTGGTGGGAACACAGTGGTGTTCCACAGGGTCGGAGTGTTCATCGCGAAGTTAGCAGGCATGTTAGTGTTGTGGGGAACGAGACGGGAGATTTTTATCGCACTAGCCATGAAGCTCTGTCTTCTGACCGTGTGCCTCTCCGCAATCGCGGCGACAGTATTGTGGTTTAGACTTTGTCTAATGCCGCTGGGTATGTTAGACGAGGTCAAAGTATTCACAGGACAGTTAGGGGGCAACGTGGAGGCAGGGTGGGGAGTCGCAATGACAATGACAGTAGTCCGAACTGTGCACACTCGGCGGGCGCGCACGCGTCTGTCTCTCGTCTTGTCTCGTCATCTCACTCATGATCTCTGCCTTGCCGTGGCAAGTGAGCTTTTGAACTAAACAGGTCTTGTCTACTTGTGTTTGTGTGTCATATGAATAATATATATGTGCCCCATACATGGAATCAGAGAGCCTACAGTATGTAGTAAATGGAAAATCTCGACAGCAAAAGGCCAACCGCTACATGCATTCGGTTTGTTTCTACCATTTATTAGTAATGATTTACACAGTTTGTTTACTATTTACTATTTACCTGAGCATTCAGTATTGTGTAATATAGCATACAGAAGGTGAGGGACATTTTGGGGGCAAATAAGTGCTGCATTTTATCATTTAAACATGTGACTTTTCATGAAAATTCTATAATCCACGATGGCCACCACCATATGAGACTGTCAGTAAGTGATGACAAGAGAAAATGTGGCATTTTATTGTGACACTCCACCACACAAAATCTCCACAAATGTTTGTGTGGCACACACATGCTGATAAAGTGAACAACCAGCATGCAAAGTAAACAGTTTCATTTCTGTTCATTGTTCATTGTGTCCACACTGCAAAAAATGCTTTTCTTACTTAGTATTTTTGTCTTGTTTTCAGTCCAAATATCTAAAAAAATTCTTACATTAAGAAGCATTTACTAGACAAGATAAAGTTTTTGTCTTGTTTTGGGGGAAAAAAAACTCAAAATGAAGGGAGTTTTTGCTTAAAATAAGCAAAATAATCTGCCAATGGGGTAAGCAAAATAATCTTAATTCAAACAGAAAACAAGATTATTTTGTTTACCCCATTAGCAGATTATTTTGCTTATTTTAAGCAAAAACTCCCTTCATTTTGAGTTATTATCCCCCAAAATAAGACAAAAACTTTTGCTTGTCTAGTAAATGCTTCTTAATGTAAGATTTTTTATTTATTTGGACTGAAAACAAGACAAAAATACCAAGTAAGAAAAGCATTTTTTGCAGTATAGTCCTGCACACGTACACAGCGAAAAAGATTGTTGTTTTTCTACTTTACAATGCAAACAGCAAACATATCAAGAACACAACCATGACCAGAGGCCTGTTGCACAAAAGTAGAATTAAGACATCGAGGATAAATGACTGAGCTGAGCTCAATGAAGCCAAAACAAGTGCGTCCAGGCTTAATTGGTTGCACAAAGACCAAGCCAGGACGAGCAGACACGGATTCATCAGGCCAGGTTAAACCAATCCTGGATAGGTGCGCGCTCACGGCTCACTCAAATACACCCACCACCGATCACAGATTCACTGATTCACCATGGCAACTAGAGCGGCGTACTTTTCCCCGTCGGAGGCACAAATCCTCATGGAGGCATACGAGGAGGTAAAAGACATAATACAGAAGAAAGGCAACACCGCCACAGTGATAAAGCAAAGAGAAAAAGCATGGCAAAGTCTTGCAGACGTCCTGAATGTGTAAGTAGTGCACAATTACACACTCACCGCTCCGCTGAAACATCACAATTACAATCCAAATAGTTCATTCACATCTCCAAAAACGCAGTTGTACTCTGATTATGAAACAGTTGAATTTTTTATTGAAATGGACTGCAGATATGAGTGAAATTGTGAACTCCATCACACTGTATAATAAATTAGTATCAAAGCCTTACATTATTACTACGCTCAGTAGGACGGTTTAATCTTAGCCGTTGTACTCTGCTTCTTATGTTGTCCACCGATTTTTCTGTGTGTTCTCCTGCTTTTATTAATGTAAAGCTGCAGTTGAATAGATGAGCTAATAATAATAATCACTTTAATTTATAGCGCCTTTCAAAGGACCCCCAGGAAGCACAGCAGGCCTACATACATTTTATCATTTAAACATGTGACTTTTCATGAAAATTCTATAATCCATGATGGCCACCACCATATGACGTCATAATATGCAAATTAGATGGGGAAATGTAATCCCTACATAAACTTTGGATCATCCTTAATATTTCTCTAATTTACAGAAAGTCTCTATCTTTTATCACTTTTAAGATATAGCCTTTTGAAATTAAGATGTCAAAATCAAACGTTTTAGGAAAAAACCTCTGGCTCCTAAAGGGTTAAGATCCACTCTGTTCTTTACATAGAGATATCGTATGACTTCAGAAGACTTGGAATGCAACATGAGTTAATACATTTATACTGTTTTTGGTAAAAAAAACATTTCTTTATTTGCAATAAATACCTGTGACTGTACTTTTATTTGCCTGTTATGTGTTTTATATTGTTTAGAAGTGGGTAGGTTTAGGGTAGGTGTGGAGTTAGTTGCTCCAAAAAAGTAGCCTATAAATATTCATAAAATAATGTCTACTTTTACAATTGCAAGTAATTAAATGTGTCTTGATCTGAAGCATTGGGCAAACAACTGAAATCAATGGAGCACCCTGTAAGTCAGAAAATGACGCTAAAGGGGTTAAAAGTGACGCCGAGGGGTCCTGAACAAGCGTCAATCTGTGACGAGTTGGGAGTGAGAACGTGTTGACACAATAAGGTTCTGAAAATGCTGTAATTGTGTGATCGCTTTGCTTATAGAAGGTTGTGACAGACCCAGATCATCACTGCTGCATAGTTGCCAAACATGTTAATGTAGTGATTACTTCCATTTCTGGCGCTATGGCATCTCTGTGCTGTGTCGGAGATATTAGCGTGTCTCTAATAAGATCGGTCACAAACATGATCCCTGATCTAATGTGTAGTGTCTTATGAACTCACTCATGCATTGGGTGCCACACATTTCTTCTCCCTCCATTTTCTCTGCTACTAAAGAAACTCTCTTAAAAGTCCTTGTCCGTACTCCTAACACTTTTGGACCTTAAGACCTCTTTTAAGCTTATGCTTATGCTTTCTGAATTACTTTCTTCTTTACTAGGATTTTTTCTTTGATTTTAAGAGGAAACGTCCACCTCTCTAAGAATTTTGTCTCTGGGACATACTCTTTGCATTAAGATGTTTTCATGAATATGGGCCCAGTTCTACCAGAAAGACTCAGGAGGCTAGATGAAGTACAATTAACTAGCAAGTTTATTAACAGACCAGCAAGTGTTATAAAGTATTATAGGTTCTTTGGCGTAGGCCCTGTCTGTAGCTCTCGTCTCGAGGGTAATGGACTTTGCATTTCCTGCCTGAAGATGAAGGCAGGGGCGCAGCCGACCCCCTGGGAGATATAAGCGGGGACCAACCTGGTGGTGGTGGGCAGGATGGAGGTAATGTTGGCGTCAGCATCTGCAACTCAGTCATGTGTAAGTGACCATCTTTTATACTCTGAGAATTAGGACATGATTGGTTAGGTCTGAATGTGATAAATGGCGTAACATTGAGTCTTCCTGGCAGAGCTTTACGCTAGAGCTTTAATTTCTTTAAAGCACTTTAATGAAGTAATTTGACTGACTGACAGATATGCTGATCTGCCTTTCCATCAATCTCTTTCTTTATCAACGCAGAACCATTTCCTGAAAACACCTGCAACTGTAGAATGAGAAATAAAATAACAAGAATCAAAAGCCTAACTAAAGCAAACACTGATTTCCAAACACTGACCTCAAACAAAACATTTTCAACCAACCGTCAACATTTAAACCTCTGTTAATCTCAGTAAGAGCTTTTTACATGAATAAAATAAAGACAAACTGTACTGTAATAAGTGAATCTTTAATGCTGTGAGTTGTTAATCCTGCTCTGCTGAGTTCTTGAGAGATTTAATGTCTTCTTTTATCATCAGTTGATTTCATCTAAGGTTGTGAAGTCACTGCTGTGTTAGAAACACCCTCACTGCAGCATTAACTAGATTTTTCTGATTACCGGTAAATGTAAATGTATTATAAAACAAAGTATAGTGTCATAAATGTACAATCATTTAAAAAAAAAAAACATTGCAGGATCTATGATGCTGATGACTATTGAAACGAGTCATCACGGTCTGTGAAAAAAGGTTATTTTTTTATTACTGAAAAAAAAAACATCTAGGCCTAGTATGTACAGTGCAACAGTAAAGAGCTTGTTTACATTTTAGAACATACAACATACTTTTTAATGAAAAGATTGTACTGTTTGTATAACAATTACACATTTAAGATTTTTGATACACTCTCACAAAAATGGTACAAAATCTGTCATTGGGGTGGGACCCTTTAAAAAGGTTATAATATGTTTTCTTTTGGTACCGATATCTACATTTGAGGTCTCTTTAGGTACAAAGGTGTACATTTTAAAAGTGTACCGCGAGTGACAGCTTTTGTATCTTTTTTTCTGTGTGCATTTATTCCAACACCACTGGGTATTTTGACTTCTCTTATTTGTGTTTCTTCCAGAAAGTCTGTATTAGTGGTGGAATTTTTTACTGATCTTTCTGTGGGTTACACTGTCAGTAATTGATGACAAGAGAAAATGTGGCATTTTATTGTGACACTCCACCACACAAAATCTCCACAAATGTTTGCGTGGCACACACATGCTGATAAAGTGAACAACCAGCATGCAAAGTAAACAGTTTCATTTCTGTTCATTGTTCATTGTGTCCAGTCCTGCACACGAACACAGCGAAACAGATTGTTGTTTTTCTACTTTACAATGCAAACAGCAAACATATCAAGAATACAACCATGACCAGAGGCCTGTTGCACAAAAGTAGAATTAAGACATCGAGGATAAATGACTGAGCTGAGCTCAATGAAGCCAAAACAAGTGCGTCCAGGCTTAATTGGTTGCACAAAGACCAAGCCAGGATGAGCAGACACGGATTCATCAGGCCAGGTTAAACCAATCCTGGATAGGTGCGCGCTCACGGCTCACTCAAATACACCCGCCACCGATCACAGATTCACTGATTCACCATGGCAACTAGAGCGGCGTACTTTTCCCCGTCGGAGGCACAAATCCTCATGGAGGCATACGAGGAGATAAAAGACATAATACAGAAGAAAGGCAACACCGCCACAGTGATAAAGCAAAGAGAAAAAGCATGGCAAAGTCTTGCAGACGTCCTGAAAGCGTAAGTAGTGCACAATTACACACTCACCGCTCCGCTGAAGCATCACAATTACAATCCAAATAGTTCATTCACATCTCCAAAAACGCAGTTGTACTCTGATTATGAAACAGTTGAATTTTTAATTGAAATGGACTGCAGATATGAGTGAAATTGTGTAAAGTAACTAATAAATTAGTATCAAAGCCTTACATTATTACTACGCTCAGTAGGACGGTTTAATCTTAGCCGTTGTACTCTGCTTCTTATGTTGTCCACCGATTTTTCTGTGTGTTCTCCTGCTTTTATTAATGTAAAGCTGCTTTGAAACAATGAAACAATTGTGAAAAGCGCTATATAAATCAAATCAAATTGAATTGAATAGATGAGCTAATAATAATAATCACTTTAATTTATAGCACCTTTCAAAGGACCCCCAGGAAGCACAGCATGCCTACAACCATGCCCGTGCCAGGACCAGGGCCAGAGTTGAAATGACCTTTGGCCTCCTGAAGGCACGCTTTCACTGTCTTCACAAATTAAGGGTCAGCCCTGTGAGGGCATGTGACATTACTGTGGCTTGTGCTGTCCTCCACAATGTGGCCTGCCTGAGGAAGGAGAGGGTCCCCAGAGGGCCACCAGCCATGGACTGGGACAATCCGGCAATCTTCCCTGATGATGACAGTGGTCGGCTGCTGCGGGACCAATATGTGTTGAATTATTTTTGTTAGTATGTGTGCATTCAATTTTGGTTAAATATGTCCTGCGGTGGCAGAGGAATTAGGGTTTTTTTGTGTTCCTTTTTATTTTTATTGATTTGGCCTCTTATGATGTTTGTGCTGTATAATGTGTGTAATACAAGCTTGCAGGGAGGCTACTGCATCCATTCATTTGTCTGTTCAGTTGATGTGTATGGATTTGTCCTGCATTTATTTCAGTGTGCAGACATGCGGGGTGTGTTATATACAGACCTTTGAATGTGTATTTATCCTTTTGTTGTATTATATGCTTTGATTCTGTGCTTTCCATCTTGTAGAGTCACTGTGTGACTTCAGTTTCGAAAGGAGCTGATGGTTTACCTGCTTTGTTTTATCCTTACTCAATAAAGGAACCTAATGTTACACTTTGTGTTTTTATATTTATATGGAATGTGTATTTTGTACGACAGAGTATTAGGGCCACACTGAGGAAGAAGGAAAAAGTCATACATTTATGAGGCTGGTTCTTTCTGCGGAAAAGATGCATATTCTTTTTACAGTCCTGATACTTATGACAATGTGACGCTGATGTGCCAAAAGATTAAGTGTGTCCTTGTTTGTGAAACCATACTGAAGAACAATTCCACGAAATGCCCCACAGCTGTCATTTAAGCAACCGTCTTCCTCTAAAACAACGGGTTACAATATTATGACTTAATTTATCGAAGTCTGTGAATTTTCTTTTTTTTCTCTGTGGCCCTAATATTCTATCATTTTATATATAGCCTTATAGTCTATGGGAAACCGTAAATTATCTAATGATAGCAACATCATCTAAAAATCATAATTTATCCAAAATTATTGAAATTAATTATCACAAATGTTTAAATAATGACAGTGGGTCTAGTTATATGTGATAACAAGTATAGTGGGCAGTGGAATAACTATTGGTTTCCTTTTGTGGTGACTACTGACTGACATAAGGGATGAGATTAAATAGATCCTGGAATTTAGCCTGGTCTGGCTCCACAGAATAAATCTCCATGGTAATTTATACCATAACATCCAACTGCCACCCTATCCATCTTTAGTGCAACCGGATCACGGATAAATTGAGCCAGGATCACCAAGATATCCCGGCTTAATCCCTTATCCTAGTTTTGAGCAATAGGCCCCTGGAGATGAAATACCTGTAATCAGCTGACATGTGCTGTGACATCATACTCCATCTTGAACTATTTTCCTCTTTGTTTTAAGGGTCCCACTTGGCTTCTTCGCAGTCAAAACTAATTGATGAAGCAATAAAAAAAGCTGAAAACCAATGTAATTTATTTTAGTTCAATAATTTTGTTTGATTATTATTTTGAATTTTGAGGGCATTTTATGATACTATACAATCTTTATACAATTTTTATTAGCTGTTTTCCCCCATTGAAAATAATTAAAAAATATATATAATATTTTTTTATTATTATTTCAATTAAAACACTATTTGATGTTAAATAGGGATGATGTATTCAAAATTACATTTTTTGAAGGTAGATTAGTGTCATCTGGGGGGGGGGGGGTAAAAAAAGAAAAACTGATGTAATGCCAAGTTATGACCACTAGATTCCTATATAACTCTGTATAAAGTGGTGTAAGGTCCATCCGTTAGCTTCAGAACGGAATCTAACAGCTTTGTTGAAGGACTTCTGCGTGTAAGCCTTTTCAGCATTTCTGTTAAATTCACTTAATTTATTGATATCTAATTTTAAATCTGACCATGAATAATTTTGATCTGACTACAATTCTATGTGACTTTGTTAAATTCGTTACGTTTGTAACTTAACAGCTGATGATTCTTTATGATTTAATTTGGATCGTTGATTTTTCTTAGTATCTCTTATTTTTTAAATATATCAAGGGACCCGATATCGCACAGAGATGAAGTGCCTGGATTCACTCGTTCACGAACACAAACTGTCCAGTTCTGATATTAGTCAGAGGATTGCAGAGTGAACATTTTACCTTTAAGTGGTCGCATCTGCTCACTCAACAAAAAGTGTAATTTTAGTAATAGTCACGAGAAGCTGCAACTGCTAATACAGTAATAGTCAGAAATCAGATTCTCTCGAAATGCTGTGCCCCATGCTCCAGTCATTGAGTCCTAGGTTTTTGTCATTGAGTCCTCAGATTTCTTCAGATTTGCGGAAATAAAGGACTCCACATTGATCCATACTAGAATAATAATTTCAGAATAATACAAGATAAATCAAGATTTGTTTTGGGCAGACAGAATTTAAGTAAACCTAACTAAACATGGATCCATGGTACACAACTTTCAGCATAAAAATATAAAATGCAATTACAAAGTAATATGAAATTAGTTTCAAAGAGTCATCATATCTGGCACAATACATACCGTGTGTGTGAGTGTCATTATGACACGGACACAGCACCGAATGGGGTTCTGGCTACAGAATGTTCCCAAATGGCAGCTCTGCTGCCCTTCCTTAAATACCCAGACCAGAACAAAAGGGTTGTAAATATTTGAAACACAAACACATGGTTTCGGGGGAAAGGTTTAGATATCTTGCAGAGACTACTCAAAAAAGAGAACAGAATTCTCATGTTTCAATCATTCTCATTCTACCAGTGACTGCAGTGAAATTGAGACCATTTTACCAATCACATTGAGAAATTTAAAATAAAACCAGACATGAAGGGGATAAAACAATAGATTCACAAAATACATCATCTGTAGTATATCTGCATTCTGTGACTTGAATCAGGGGGAAGAGAAGGGAGGAGGAGAAGATTTTGGTCCGGGCTATGTGCTACAGTCTATCTGTGAGATCTTCTCTCCAGATTAGTGAGTTTTTTATTGTTTTATTGCAGGGCGTTGGATCTCAGCTGTTATCTTAGCAGTAAAAACAATCCTTTCAGAAGCATGACTTAACTAAAATAGAATCCTACATTTTTCTTGAGTTTTTGTCTCAAGTAGTTAATATGTGAACTAAAGCATAATGCGTTATCGATAATAATACCAAGGCATTTATACTCTGTCACTGACGTCAATAAACTCCCTTGAGAAGTCCTAAGAGCGAGGGAATTTTCTGAGGGGGTTTTAGAGTTTGAGAATAACATACATTTAGTTTTTTATCGTTCAAGACAAGCCTTAAAACACAAAGTATCAAAAACAGATTGTAATAACACCAACGATTGTAAATATATATAAATATATATATATATATTTATATATATATATATATATATATATATATATATATATATATATACAGTATATATATATATATATATATATATATATATATATATATATATATATATATACAGTATATATATATATATATATATATATATATATATATATATATATATATATATATATATAATATAATAAATACATGTTTTTACAGCAGTTTCGAGAGTCACATTATAGTAACGCTCTCCCACAGATTTTGCTATTGTAACTGCGCTTATTTCCATCGTTGGTATAAGTATCAGTGGGTGGTTAAGATGAGAAATGCACAGTTTTCTACCATCTTGCTGATAATGTTTCTTTAGTCATTCAGCAACTCTGCAGCCTGAACCACTGTAGGCAAACCACCCTTACAATGTTTAGAAAATGTTTAAAAAGTTTTAGGAAAGGTGTTTGCGATTGATAAAAATGTTGATTCCATCAGGGGTTATGTATTTTGCAGCTGAATGAACACAGATACAATTACAATCATTTCCAGGATTTATTTCTTTCCTCAAGAAAATAATTACAGTAATCACTAGTGTTTTACATAAGTTAATTTAACAGATTGTTTATCCAAACAAAATGACCAAGTATGATGAGAAAATTGATAATAGATCAATGCAGTTAGAATCAATGATAAAATAGCTTTTGAAAAGTAGCAGAAAATCTGTTAGGATATTATTTTAAAAGTTTTGTTAGTGTTTGAGCAGCTGAGGCGTTGTTCATGTTTATTTTTTATCATTCTTTTTTATGTATGCCAGAGCTTCTTGTTTTCCTCCTCCTGCTCTCTTCCTGATGTTTTCCAGTGTTTCTGCTTTTCCAGGATAATTTATTTCCTTCAGCTTCTCAATCAGAAAATCAATGTGCTGAAGTATCAGCAGTGAACCAGTGTTGAGTGCGATCATCTGCAGTTTTTCCACACAGCCAAAAGCTTCATTCACCAGCTTTATTTTCTCTTTCTCTAATTCTTGCAGTTCTTTTTTCAGCTTCTGGACCACAGACACACCATCCCTAATCTTCCCATCATATTCCTTCTTTAACTCTTCATATGTTTTCTTCTCCTTCTTTGTCTTTGTTACATATATTTTTGCTTCTTTGACGTGTTTGCTGTAGTGGCATTTATTAGTGCACACTCTACAGTGATTATTTTTCATCACGCTGCACTTTGAGAGAGGGGTGATCCTCCAGCATCCTGGATAATGACAGTTCTCCTCACAGACGGTGCAGCTCATCGCCACACTGGCCATATCACGATTAATATCAACCCTTTCTCTATAAGTCACGTCAACTTCAAACTCAAAGTTCTTATTGTTCTTGACATTTTTCTTATTCTGCTCCAGAGCTTCTTGAGTTTGTTTCAGCTCATTTTGCTTTAGGTCAATAATTTCAACACGTGACTGTAGATTGGAGATATTTGCCTCCAACTGCTTCCGTTTCTGCAGCACATCTTGAGTCATCTTCAGGGATTTTGGTTTTATGTTTTCAAGAAACTTGAACAATCCTGTCATTCCGCTATGACTGAGTTCCCATGATTGCTTCTGGATTGCTTCATCTTCTTCATCAGCAGGTTCTGACTGACGATTGTTAAACAGGAAATACACCGGCTGATTCCTGTCATTCACTGCACACTTGACTTTAGCCTCTTCAACAGCCATCAGGACATTTTTAGGTTTAGCTCCATCTGAGTGTGTGAAGAGCAAGACAATGTTTTCAACAAGATCTCTCCCAAATAAAGACTGAACAGCATCAAATATGTAAATTTGTCTGTCAGAGAGTCGGTTTACAGTTGCTTTAATCACCAGACACACTGTGTGTATTTTATGAATCCCTTCTGCAGATTTACTTAAACTGTCCAAACTCACAGCGATCTCTTCATCCTTGTAAATACCACGTGTGTCTCCATATCCCGGTGTGTCTATGATTGTTAAATCAGTTTGAGTCTCTCGAAGATAAAGCCCATAAACCGTGAGGATGGAGGTCTGACTCTGAGCTGATGTTCGGTCACTCTGATCATCTGTGATCTCAAACCAAACCTTGTCTTCTCTCTTTACTCCTAACATGTAGTTGATCATGGCATTGATCAGGGTTGTTTTTCCTGTTTCTGTTTCTCCCACCATCAGAATGGTTTTATGGGGTTTGTTTTTGTCTCTCTCACCAAAGGTCATTTGTCTATATGGCTCAGATTGATTCAAATTATCTGAACTTGTTTTCACACGATATCGAGCAGGATTTCCATTTTCAATTGAGTTGCTTTTCTTGATGATTTCATGTAATTTTTGACGTAACCCGGTCATATGTTTTTCTCTGTAATGTTAAAACAAAAAACAAAATGTTGTTTTATATGGCTTGTTCAGATAAGTTACGTTTATTTTAATTTCTCAATAAATAACAGTACAGTTAATGTGAAGCATGTTACAGTCTTTAAAATTAACCAACTTTAGTTGTAATGTTAGTAATGTTAGGTCTCTCAAACTGCTGCACAACTCAAATTAAAATGTAATGAAAAAACTGTATAAAAGCAGTGTAATTCCCATTCCAGTTGACTAATTCATGTTGTTACATGCCTATGCAGTGTAGTTTTGTTTTGTTCACAAGGTCGTCCCCAGGAATTGCTTTTTAGCATGTTTCTAACAAGAATTTCCAAGTTTCTAGCATGCTTTACTACGGTGCTAGCATGAATTAGCATTTTATTGCTAGCATGAAGTAGCAGGTTTTAGTACATTGCTAACACAAATTTACATTTTTAATTAAATACATTTTTAACACTTTGTTAGCATTAATTAACATGTTAACATGAATCAGCATGTTGCTGGCATTATCACATTGCTAACACGAATTAACATCTTGCTAGCATGATTTAACACTTTGATAACATGAATTATCATTTTGCTAGAATGAAGTAGCATGTTTTAACACATTGCTAACATAAATTAGCATGTTGATAACACGTTTTAACACATTAACATGTTGTTAACACAAATTAAAATGTCAGCCTGTTTTAGCACATTGTTAACATTAATCAGCATGTTACTAGCATGTTTTAACCCATTGCTAACATTAATTAGCATGTTAACATGTTTTAACATGCTGCTAATGTGAATTAACATTTTTTGTTAGCATGTTTCATCATGATGCTAGTGTGAATTACCATGTTTTATCATGTTGCTAGAAAAAAAATGAAAATATTACTAGCATGTTTTACCACATAGCTAACACGATTTAGCACTATGATAGCAAAGCCTAGCAACTAGCTTAGATCATGCTAACAATATGTTAAAACATGCTAGAAACATGTTAAATCATGCTAGCAATATACACTGTAAAACAAATCCTAATTTTACGGAAAATCTCTAAAGCCCCCTTTTGCAGCAGAGTGTGTACTTCTTGAGTCATCACCAGAGCCTGCTCGGGGTCCACCACAGTGGAGAGGACCCCGTTGAAGCTGGGAGGACAGCAACTGCACTGAATCGCGTACCCCAACTTTACGCATCGCAGGACCCAACGAGATATGTGAGGCAGATTTTCCCACTCTGACACAAAATCCACTAAGGGAACCAGCCTCTCGAGGCTGGCCTCTGATGTACTCTGCACCGCGAGTGCAGCGCCCTGAAGCGGCGAACTGGCAAGGAACGACTGACTCGACGGCAAAAATTTGAGCTACCACCATACAAATTCAAACATTTCCCTCTTTTAATTTTAATGAATGCTTGAATAACACTTATATAACACGTTAATGGAAACGCTGTCATTTCGCAATAGTTTTTTATCAACATTTATTAAATATTGCAAAGGTTTTGTGCAAATCTGTTATGGAAACGCGTCTTTGCTTTTGGCAGGCAGAGTGACTGCCAGTGGCGTAAGCAGGCCTGCATTGTCCACACTGCGTATTCGGAGCTTAGATGAGCCAGAGTTAGTAGCAGCAGGTGTTGTGGTGGGTTCTGTCTTTTTAATCAATTTTCGAATGTCTGTTTTGGAACGAGATTATATGGAATATCCGTACTCCGTAGCTTCGTTAGGGTGGGGATGGAGGAGCACAAACGACCAGACCAATCAAAATTCGACTTTGGCTAACAGATTTTCCTTTACTAAAATATTGCTATTTAAGCTTAATATTCACTCTAGGAAGGAAAGGCAATTGGCAAATGTTCTTTTTTAAATCAAATATTTTATCATTAAAATCCCTTTAACATTCATGGTGATCTGAGGGGGCAAGAGAGTCCCGGTGAGGGGGCGTCACCGGCCCTGACCCCATCCCATCCCTAAACCTACCCATATATGTTTGTTATATGATATAAAACACAGGATATTACAGGCAGATACGACTGCAGGCACAATTTATTAAAAAAAGAAATATTCCTGGCGTTCCGAGGCCAAGTGATTTATTTGTGTGAAGACCAAAGATCATGCACACATTCAAAACGTCAGCTTTGATAGTGAAATTGCATTGGCTCTCGTATGTCTCGTGACCAATTGAGTCATTACGTCAGCTTTAATTGTAAAATATCATTGGCTCTCGTGTGTCTTGTGACTGATCGCGTCATGCTCAAGAGTCGAGTGTATCTTTTGAAAAAAGAGTCTGTGCGTGTTCACGGAGCGGCGGGATCATAATTTCAGCGATTAAAACATTAACCCTCTAGGCGCCATGGTCGAGTTTACTCGACAAGATGCGGCACTGAATAAAACGGCCAATTTTGTCAAACAGGGTGTCAAATTTTGTTCGACCTCCCCTCCACTAGATGGCACACATGTCATACTTCATCCCGACTCAAAAGAAACGTCATGCTTCTATACAAAATCTTTGAGCAAGAGCGCATTGAATCAGTGCGAACAAACGCGGAGCTAGTGTGTGAGTGAGCCATTTTATCAGAGCAATATTGTCAACGAGTATTTGCATTAGATTATTATTATTTTCTAATGGCATCAATAAAGCTTACCCGCAATGAAGTGTTGGGTCTTCTATTTGCGGACCCTGATTCTGAAGGGTCAATCTGCCTTCAGAATATGACGATGATTCTGAAAGTGAAAGTACAGCCCTACACCAAGCACAAACGGTGAATCCTTTGCCCAATGTAGATGGTCCTTTGCCCAATGTCAGTGGTGGGAACACAGTGGTGTTCCACAGTGTCGGAGTGTTCATCGCGAAGTTAGCAGGCATGTTAGTGTTGTGGGGAACGAGACGGGAGATTTTTATCGCACTAGCCATGAAGCTCTGTCTTCTGACCGTGTGCCTCTCCGCAATCGCGGCGACAGTATTGTGGTTTAGACTTTGTCTAATGCCGCTGGGTATGTTAGACGAGGTCAAAGTATTCACAGGACAGTTAGGGGGCAACGTGGAGGCAGGGTGGGGAGTCGCAATGACAATGACAGTAGTCCGAACTGTGCACACTCGGCGGGCGCGCGCGCGTCTGTCTCTCGTCTTGTCTCGTCATCTCACTCATGATCTCTGCCTTGCCGTGGCGAGTGAGCTTTTGAACTAAACAGGTCTTGTCTACTTGTGTTTGTGTGTCATATGAATAATATGTATGTGCCCCATACATGGAATCAGAGAGCCTACAGTATGTAGTAAATGGAAAATCTCCACAGCAAAAGGCCAACCGCTACATGCATTCGGTTTGTTTCTACCATTTATTAGTAATGATTTACACAGTTTGTTTACTATTTACTATTTACCTGAGCATTCAGTATTGTGTAATATAGCATACAGAAGGTGAGGGACATTTTGGGGGCAAATAAGTGCTGCATTTTATAATTTAAACATGTGACTTTTCATGAAAATTCTATAATCCACGATGGCCACCACCATATGAGACTGTCAGTAAGTGATGACAAGAGAAAATGTGGCATTTTATTGTGACACTCCACCACACAAAATCTCCACAAATGTTTGTGTGGCACACACATGCTGATAAAGTGAACAACCAGCATGCAAAGTAAACAGTTTCATTTCTGTTCATTGTTCAATGTGTCCACACTGCAAAAAATGCTTTTCTTACTTAGTATTTTTGTCTTGTTTTCAGTCCAAATATCTAAAAAAATTCTTACATTAAGAAGCATTTACTAGACAAGATAAAGTTTTTGTCTTGTTTTGGGGGAAAAAAAATTCAAAATGAAGGGAGTTTTTGCTTAAAATAAGCAAAATAATCTGCCAATGGGGTAAGCAAAATAATCTTAATTCAAACAGAAAACAAGATTATTTTGTTTACCCCATTAGCAGATTATTTTGCTTATTTTAAGCAAAAACTCCCTTCATTTTGAGTTATTATCCCCCAAAATAAGACAAAAACTTTTGCTTGTCTAGTAAATGCTTCTTAATGTAAGATTTTTTATTTATTTGGACTGAAAACAAGACAAAAATACCAAGTAAGAAAAGCATTTTTTGCAGTGTAGTCCTGCACACGTACACAGCGAAAAAGATTGTTGTTTTTCTACTTTACAATGCAAACAGCAAACATATCAAGAATACAACCATGACCAGAGGCCTGTTGCACAAAAGTAGAATTAAGACATCGAGGATAAATGACTGAGCTGAGCTCAATGAAGCCAAAACAAGTGCGTCCAGGCTTAATTGGTTGCACAAAGACCAAGCCAGGACGAGCAGACACGGATTCATCAGGCCAGGTTAAACCAATCCTGGATAGGTGCGCGCTCACGGCTCACTCAAATACACCCACCACCGATCACAGATTCACTGATTCACCATGGCAACTAGAGCGGCGTACTTTTCCCCGTCGGAGGCACAAATCCTCATGGAGGCATACGAGGAGGTAAAAGACATAATACAGAAGAAAGGCAACACCGCCACAGTGATAAAGCAAAGAGAAAAAGCATGGCAAAGTCTTGCAGACCTCCTGAATGTGTAAGTAGTGCACAATTACACACTCACCGCTCCGCTGAAGCATCACAATTACAATCCAAATAGTTCATTCACATCTCCAAAAACGCAGTTGTACTCTGATTATGAAACAGTTGAATTTTTAATTGAAATGGACTGCAGATATGAGTGAAATTGTGTAAAGTAACTCCATCACACTGTATAAGGCTTTGATAAATTAGTATCAAAGCCTTACATTATTACTACGCTCAGTAGGACGGTTTAATCTTAGCCGTTGTACTCTGCTTCTTATGTTGTCCACCGATTTTTCTGTGTGTTCTCCTGCTTTTATTAATGTAAAGCTGCAGTTGAATAGATGAGCTAATAATAATAATCACTTTAATTTATAGCGCCTTTCAAAGGACCCCCAGGAAGCACAGCAGGCCTACATACATTTTATCATTTAAACATGTGACTTTTCATGAAAATTCTATAATCCATGATGGCCACCACCATATGACGTCATAATATGCAAATTAGATGGGAAATGTAATCCCTACATAAACTTTGGGTCATCTTTAATATTTCTCTAATTTACAGAAAGTCTCTATCTTTTATCACTTTTAAGATATAGCCTTTTGAAATTAAGGTGTCAAAATCAAACGTTTTAGGAAAAAACCTCTGGCTCCTAAAGGGTTAAGATCCACTCTGTTCGTTACATAGAGATATCGTATGACTTCAGAAGACTTGGAATGCAACATGAGTTAATACATTTATACTGTTTTTGGTAAAAAAACATTTATTTATTTGCAATAAATACCTGTGACTGTACTTTTATTTGCCTGTTATGTGTTTTATATTGTTTAGAAGTGGGTAGGTTTAGGGTAGGTGTGGAGTTAGTTGCTCCAAAAAAGTAGCCTATAAATATTCATAAAATAATGTCTACTTTTACAATTGCAAGTAATTAAATGTGTCTTGATCTGAAGCATTGGGCAAACAACTGAAATCAATGGAGCACCCTGTAAGTCAGAAAATGACGCTAAAGGGGTTAAAAGTGACGCCGAGGGGTCCTGAACAAGCGTCAATCTGTGACGAGTTGGGAGTGAGAACATGTTGACACAATAAGGTTCTGAAAATGCTGTAATTGTGTGATCGCTTTGCTTATAGAAGGTTGTGACAGACCCAGATCATCACTGCTGCATAGTTGCCAAACATGTTAATGTAGTGATTACTTCCATTTCTGGCGCTATGGCATCTCTGCGCTGTGTCGGAGATATTAGCGTGTCTCTAATAAGATCGGTCACAAACATGATCCCTGATCTAATGAGTAAGGTCTTATGAACTCACTCATGCATTGGGTGCAACACATTTCTTCTCCCTCCATTTTCTCTGCTACTAACGAAACTCTCTTAAAAGTCCTTGTCCGTACTCCTAACACTTTTGGACCTTAAGACCTCTTTTAAGCTTATGCTTATGCTTTCTGAATTACTTTCTTCTTTACTAGGATTTTTTCTTTGATTTTAAGAGGAAACGCCCACCTCTCTAAGAATTTTGTCTCTGGGACATACTCTTTGCATTAAGATGTTTTCATGAATATGGGCCCAGTTCTACCAGAAAGACTCAGGAGGCTAGATGAAGTACAATAAACTAGCAAGTTTATTAACAGACCAGCAAGTATTATAAAGTATTATAGGTTCTTTGGCGTAGGCCCTGTCTGTAGCTCTCGTCTCGAGGGTAATGGACTTTGCATTTCCTGCCTGAAGATGAAGGCAGGGGCGCAGCCGACCCCCTGGGAGATATAAGCGGGGACCAACCTGGTGGTGGTGGGCAGGATGGAGGTAATGTTGGCGTCAGCATCTGCAACTCAGTCATGTGTAAGTGACCATCTTTTATACTCTGAGAATTAGGACATGATTGGTTAGGTCTGAATGTGATAAATGGCGTAACATTGAGTCTTCCTGGCAGAGCTTTACGCTAGAGCTTTAATTTCTTTAAAGCACTTTAATGAAGTAATTCTACTGACTGACAGATATGCTGATCTGCCTTTCCATCAATCTCTTTCTTTATCAACGCAGAACCATTTCCTGAAAACACCTGCAACTGTAGAATGAGAAATAAAATAACAAGAATCAAAAGCCTAACTAAAGCAAACACTGATTTCCAAACACTGACCTCAAACAAAACATTTTCAACCAACCGTCAACATTTAAACCTCTGTTAATCTCAGTAAGAGCTTTTTACATGAATAAAATAAAGACAAACTGTACTGTAATAAGTGAATCTTTAATGCTGTGAGTTGTTAATCCTGCTCTGCTGAGTTCTTGAGAGATTTAATGTCTTCTTTTATCATCAGTTGATTTCATCTAAGGTTGTGAAGTCACTGCTGTGTTAGAAACACCCTCACTGCAGCATTAACTAGATTTTTCTGATTACCGGTAAATGTAAATGTATTAGAAAACAAAGTATAGTGTCATAAATGTACAATCATTTAAAAAAAAAAAAAACATTGCAGGATCTATGATGCTGATGACTATTGAAACGAGTCATCACGGTCTGTGAAAAAAGGTTATTTTTTTATTACTGAAAAAAAAAACATCTAGGCCTAGTATGTACAGTGCAACAGTAAAGAGCTTGTTTACATTTTAGAACATACAACATACTTTTTAATGAAAAGATTGTACTGTTTGTATAACAATTACACATTTAAGATTTTTGATACACTCTCACAAAAATGGTACAACATCTGTCATTGGGGTGGGACCCTTTAAAAAGGTTATAATATGTTTTCTTTTGGTACCGATATCTACATTTGAGGTCTCTTTAGGTACAAAGGTGTACATTTTAAAAGTGTACCGCGAGTGACAGCTTTTGTATCTTTTTTTCTGTGTGTATTTATTCCAACACCACTGGGTATTTTCACTTCTCTTATCTGTGTTTCTTCCAGACAGTCAGTCTCTGTATTAGTGGTGGAATTTTTTACTGATCTTTCTGTTGGTTACACTGTCAGTAATTGATGATAAGAGAAAATGTGGCATTTTATTGTGACACTCCACCACACAAAATCTCCACAAATGTTTGCGTGGCACACACATGCTGATAAAGTGAACAACCAGCATGCAAAGTAAACAGTTTCATTTCTGTTCATTGTTCATTGTGTCCAGTCCTGCACACGAACACAGCGAAACAGATTGTTGTTTTTCTACTTTACAATGCAAACAGCAAACATATCAAGAACACAACCATGACCAGAGGCCTGTTGCACAAAAGTAGAATTAAGACATCCAGGATAAATGACTGAGCTGAGCTCAATGAAGCAAAAACAAGTGCGTCCAGGCTTAATTGGTTGCACAAAGACCAAGCCAGGACGAGCAGACACGGATTCATCGGGCCAGGTTTAACCAATCCTGGATAGGTGCGCGCTCACGGCTCACTCAAATACACCCGCCACCGATCACAGATTCACTGATTCACCATGGCAACTAGAGCGGCGTACTTTTCCCCGTCGGAGGCACAAATCCTCATGGAGGCATACGAGGAGATAAAAGACATAATACAGAAGAAAGGCAACACCGCCACAGTGATAAAGCAAAGAGAAAAAGCATGGCAAAGTCTTGCAGACGTCCTGAAAGCGTAAGTAGTGCACAATTACACACTCACCGCTCCGCTGAAACATCACAATTACAATCCAAATAGTTCATTCACATCTCCAAAAACGCAGTTGTACTCTGATTATGAAACAGTTGAATTTTTAATTGAAATGGACTGCAGATATGAGTGAAATTGTGTAAAGTAACTAATAAATTAGTATCAAAGCCTTACATTATTACTACACTCAGTAGGACGGTTTAATCTTAGCCGTTGTACTCTGCTTCTTATGTTGTCCACCGATTTTTCTGTGTGTTCTCCTGCTTTTATTAATGTAAAGCTGCTTTGAAACAATGAAACAATTGTGAAAAGCGCTATATAAATCAAATCAAATTGAATTGAATAGATGAGCTAATAATAATAATCACTTTAATTTATAGCACCTTTCAAAGGACCCCCAGGAAGCACAGCATGCCTACAACCATGCCCGTGCCAGGACCAGGGCCAGAGTTGAAATGACCTTTGGCCTCCTGAAGGCACGCTTTCACTGTCTTCACAAATTAAGGGTCAGCCCTGTGAGGGCATGTGACATTACTGTGGCTTGTGCTGTCCTCCACAATGTGGCCTGCCTGAGGAAGGAGAGGGTCCCCAGAGGGCCACCAGCCATGGACTGGGACAATCCGGCAATCTTCCCTGATGACGACAGTGGTCGGCTGCTGCGGGACCAATATGTGTTGAATTATTTTTGTTAGTATGTGTGCATTCAATTTTGGTTAAATATGTCCTGCGGTGGCAGAGGAATTAGGGTTTTTTTGTGTTCCTTTTTATTTTTATTGATTTGGCCTCTTATGATGTTTGTGCTGTATAATGTGTGTAATACAAGCTTGCAGGGAGGCTACTGCATCCATTCATTTGTCTGTTCAGTTGATGTGTATGGATTTGTCCTGCATTTATTTCAGTGTGCAGACATGCGGGGTGTGTTATATACAGACCTTTGAATGCGTATTTATCCTTTTGTTGTATTATATGCTTTGATTCTGTGCTTTCCATCTTGTAGAGTCACTGTGTGACTTCAGTTTCGATAGGAGCTGATGGTTTACCTGCTTTGTTTTATCCTTATCTAATAAAGGAACATAATGTTACACTTTGTGTTTTTATATTTATATGGAATGTGTATTTTGTACGACAGAGTATTAGGGCCACACCGAGGAAGAAGGAAAAAGTCATACATTTATGAGGCTGGTTCTTTCTGCGGAAAAGATGCATATTCTTTTTACAGTCCTGATACTTATGACAATGTGACGCTGATGTGCCAAAAGATTAAGTGTGTCCTTGTTTGTGAAACCATACTGAAGAACAATTCCACGAAATGCCCCACAGCTGTCATTTAAGCAACCGTCTTCCTCTAAAACAACGGGTTACAATATTATGACTTAATTTATCGAAGTCTGTGAATTTTCTTTTTGTTCTCTGTGGCCCTAATATTCTATCATTTTTATATACAGGGAGTGCAGAATTATTAGGCACGTTGATTTTCTGATCATATTTTTTTTCCAGGCACATTTTACCAATTCCAAACCACAGTAATCCTAATAACTACTATTGATTTAGTATTTAATAATGTATAAGTGATATATAATTGTTCATGAAGGCTGGAAATGAAATCACCTTATATTCAGGTGTGCAGAATTATTAGGCATGTTTTCTTTTACAGATAAATTGAGCCAAAAAAGAGATTTAACTCAGACTGAAAAGTCAAAAAGTATTAAATGCCCATGAGAAGGATGCAATACTAATGCAATACTAGACATTGCAGTTAAGGCATGACCATTGGACAGGGAAATGCTCGTTGGGTCAGCAGGATCTGACAAAAACAGGTGGTGAAGAAAAGACACCTGTTAACTGCAAAAGAATTAAGAATTAAGGTGAAGAATTAAGGGTGAAACCATCAGGAACCCTTTAGTCTCCAGCGCCACCATTTTCCAGAGCTGCAACCTACCTGGAGTCTCCAGAAGTGAAGGTGTCAGGATCTCAGAGACTTCAGTTAGGGAAAGAATCCTAAAAAATGACCCCCACTAGATAAGAATCACAAGCTGAAGTGTTGTAAAATACATGAAGAAGGTTTTTTTATAGGCTTTATGGACAGATAGGTTGAGAGTGACTCTTGAAGGACCAGCACCACATCCTCTAGTACCACTGTTTGAAGAATTCATCTTCCAGAATCTGGCAGTACGTTTTGGGAGTTCATTTTAGTCCATCCTGAAGTCCGTTTTGCAGAGATGGACTAAAAATAAACTCCCAAAACGTACTGCCAGATTCTGGAAGATGAATTCTTCAAACAGTGGTACTAGAGGATGAGGTGCAATGTCTAGTATTGCATTAGTATTGCATCCTTCTCATGGGCATTTAATACTTTTTGACTTTTCAGTCTGAGTTAAATCTCTTTTTTGGCTCAATTTATCTGTAAAAGAAAACATGCCTAATAATTCTGCACACCTGAATATAAGGTGATTTTCATTTCCAGCCTTCATGAACAATTATATATCACTTATACATTATTAAATACTAAATCAATAGTAGTTATTAGGATTACTGTGGTTTGGAATTGGTCAAATGTGCCTGGAAAAAAAATATGATCAGAAAATCAACGTGCCTAATAATTCTGCACTCCTTTGTATAGCCTTATAGTCTATGGGAAACGTCTAAGGTTACGTATGTAACCTCTGTTCCCTGAGAACAGGGAACGAGCGCTGCGTCTAGCTGACGCTATGGGGAACGCCCTCGGCGTGACTGGTGTCTGAAGCTACTATCGAATCACGGCAAAGTCTTTGACCGACGTCAGCCCATGACGTCATCAACGTGCGACCCGGAAGTATAAAAGGGCGCCGTGCCAACACATACACATCTTCTCGTCTGAAGGGACTGTATGGCAGATAGGCCCTGAAGCATGGCAACGCGACGCAGCGCTCGTTCCCTGTTCTCAGGGAACAGAGGTTACATACGTAACCTTAGACGTTCCCTTTCGAAAGGGAACTCTCGCTGCGTCTAGCTGACGCTATGGGGAACGATATACCAACGCCGCCATGCTGAGGGGAGTGTCTGCCCATTGGCAGTGACAACTGTCAACTCAAGTAATTCATAGAAAAACCTGAGTGATTCCCCCTCAGGTCCTGGGCTGACAGTGACAGCACTCCCTACGGTCATAGCCCAAGCTATACAACTAAAAGGAACCCTAACGCACTGCGTGGAGTTCCATCCAGACAGCTTGAAGGCCCGGAACCACTACTTCCAATGAAGGGGTCCCTTCAAGGGAATGTGGCTAGGGGACCCGAAGGAACCCCAGCCAGTCACTACTCGGGAAATGTTCTCCCGAGTGCCACCAGGGAGGCCTGACCTGGTGCCCTAAGTGTTATGGACACTTCGGTTTAGCCAACCCTGTCTGTTCAAACAGAGCCTCTGGATGGTGCCCAAGGGGCGTCCAAGCTAAGGGACTGAAACACAGGCAGTCTTACTTAACCCGGAACTCAGAGACGGGTTATCCAAGAGAGCAACACTCAGCGTAGTGCTTTTCAACCCTTGCTATCGAGGGGAGTCTGCCTGCTCAAATCAAGGATCTACCAGGTGCTTGTGTTTCAAAGCAGTAGGGAGGCCGAAAGGGCCTTAATGACTGATCTAACAGGGAGGCCTCATGAGAGGCCTACGACCGTCTGACCAGGCTCAGGCGGCTGAGCACTCATAGACGACCCTCATTGAGGGGAGCAGCTGAGCCTGCCTGGCGAGTAACCTCCAGCTGTAGGCCCAACTACCACAAGTTCTCACAGAGAACTGGTAATCAAAGTGCCTAGCTCAGGAACTTCAACTTCAAGGAGGCCCTGTGGGCCTACTACTTGATAGCGGGTATTCCAGGGAGGCCTATAGAGGCCTACTACCTAACCGCAAGCCATGCTGGAAAACCCAAGCATCCAGGCTCGGGACTCCGTCCTCAGGGAGGCCTTAGTGAGGCCTACTACCTGACAGTAATACCGCCTGCTGAGGTTACCCTTGTTTTCTCAAGGAGGCCTAATGGAGGCCTACTACTTGACAGTCAAGCTACGCAGGCTAGTCGGGCATCCTGTTTAAGGAACCCGTCCTCAAGGGAGGCCTATTAAGGCCTACTACCTGATAACCAGCCTTTAGGGAGGCCTGGAGAGGCCTACTACCTGATTGCAATACGTGCTAAATGACTGGGTCCCAGGAACACCTCAGGGAGGCCTGATGGGGCCTACTACCTCGTTCGAGTGACCACCATCTGGGACTCGACAGTCAAGCTACGCAGGCTTTTCGAGCATCCTGATTAAGGAACTCGCCCTCAAGGGAGGCCTATTAAGGCCTACTACCTGATAAGCAGCCTTCAGGGAGGCCTGGAGAGGCCTGCTACCTGTTTGCAATGCGTGCTAACTGTTTCAGATGACTGGACCCCAGGAACACCTTAGGGAGGCCTGATGAGGCCTACTACCTTGTTCGAGTCAGGGAGGCCTATTAAGGCCTAGAATTAACAGCAGGCTTTCAGGGAGGCCTGATGAGGCCTACAACCTGCCTCTGAGAGTGACCACAATCCGGGAACTCACCCTCAGGAAAGCCTAGTAAGGTCTTAGAGTTAACAGCAGGCCTTTCAGGGAGGCCTGATGAGGCCTACAACCTGCTTCTGGTAGTGATCACAACCTGAGGGCTCACCCTCAAGGAGGCCTAGTAAGGCCTTACACCTACCAGCGGGCCTTCGGGGAGGCCTGATGAGGCCTACAACCTGATAGCCTCCAGGCTAGCTGTCCTGATGCGCACATCGGTACATACCTCCAGTGAGGCCTGTTTGAGGCCTTCCAACTGATAATGCGCCTTGTTCAAGAGGCCTACTGAGGCCTACAATTGACAGCCGACCTTCAGGAGAGCGTTTTTCCCCTATTTAACCTGATAGCCAGCTAGGCTAGTAGTACCTTGATGCTTAAGCATTGTCACCTGCCTTACTAGAGGCCTGATAAGGCCTACCACTGTCACCGTTTAATCTTGAGAACGGTGCAATCCTTCCTGCTAACTGGGACAGCCATATTTGAAAAATGTGGTTTGTAGTAATATTAGACCCAACGGCTCGTTTTCATGGAGGCCTGCTGAGGCCTAACACATGATAGCTACCCATTACAATGGGGACCCATTCCAGGGAGGCTTATAGAAGCCTACAAGCTGTACGAGTTTCGCAAAAACGAGAAATAACTGCCAGACAAACAAACTGACTGCTATTAAAACCAACGACTCTCAATGAGAGGAGGCCTCCTGATCTAAGTACAACAAAAAAGGTGACGGTGCCTCAGCAACGCGCCTCCTTTACCCACATACCAACTGACGCCGTAGCGCTCAGTCGTAACAGAGACAAACTAATCCAACCTGCAGTGGCTTAGAGGACCGAAGACACATAATAACCCTAGGCGGTAGACAAACACTACATTCTAACAGAAAAGTGTGCTACCGCCTAGTAATCCGCAAACATTTCAAAGAAAAGAGCAGCGGCCTAAACAATACTCTCAAATTGAGAGGAGGCCCATCTTCTGATTACCATAAGCGGTGGCCTATCTGGCGTCATCTTGACCAACCAGGGAAAGCCAACACACGCTCACAAACATAGCCCAGATAATGGTGCTGTGTTGAAGCCTAACTAAGCAGGGGAAAGACAGTTCTCTCTGATGAATACCCAACTCTATACAGGAACCTGGGGTCTGTAAGAAATACCTATTTTTAGTATAACACACAAAAAAGACCACTCTCACCTGCGGCATGCTGAGCGAAGCCTCATTGTGCAGTTCTCACCACCATGTTCTACCGCCCATGAATGCCTGAAAGGGGCGTTCTCACTTTCCGGGCGGGCCATCAGAACATAGTACTACTCATCATAGGCCCGCCTCAGGCCTGATGTAAGAAGCGCCTGGGTAAAAAGTCATAAAAAGACATTAGAAAGGAAAAAGGAGAGGGCTATGATTGTAACCGCCCTCAAGGGAAGTGACCCTTTACCAACGCCTTCGTTGGGAACGTTTGTCCTGGATCACCTCCCTTAAATCCTTTTTCCCCCCGCGGGAATCCCGTCTCCTCTGTGCCCTGCTCCTCCAAGGAGGGGGGGCACGAGAGGAGACGCTAGCCCTCTGGTCCTGCCTACGGTCCTCAGACCGTGAAGGACCAGGTCCCGCCTGCCTGGGTGGGGGCGCGGATCTCAGCGGTATGCATGTTTTAAATGCCGCTGAGCGCGCCTTCGCCTCCCTGAACTTTCCAACCACCGCCTCCACGGAGGTGCCGAAAAGCTCAGTAGGCGAAACCGGTGAATCGAGGAGAAAACCCTTTTCTTTCTCCCCGATATCAGCCAGGCCCAACCACAGATGCCTCTCCGTAACCACCATAGCCGCCATAGAGCGGCCGATAGCAGCAGCAGTCTGCTTGGTGGCCCGGAGAGACAGATCTGTGGTGCGGCGCAGCTCAGCAACCGCCTCAGGGGACAGCCCAGCCCCCTGGTCGAGATCCTCCAGCAGGTCCGCCTGGTACGCCTGCAACACCGCCATCGTGTGCAGGGTTGCACCAGCCTGACCTGCTGCCGCGTATGCCCTGCCATTCAACCGCGAGGTAGTTTTCAGCGGTTTGGATGGCAGAGATGGAGCTCTCAGTGTCGACACCTGCCCAGAGACGAGATAGTTCGCAAACGTCTCGTCTATGGGAGGCATCGACACATACCCGTGCTTACCCACTCCCTCAACATCAGCGAAGCTTGCCCGCTGATGTCGGTGAATGCGGGCAGAGAACGGGTTCTTCCATGCCGCCTGGACCTCAGTATGGAGGTCCGGTAGGAATGGAAGGCTCATCTGAGGTGCTGGTGTATGACCGGGGAGAAATCGATCGTCTAGCCGTCCACGAGCGACCTCTCCCCCAGCGCGCCGCCAGGGCAGCCTCAGCCTGTCCGTGGCGCGCTCCATCGCATCCAGCAACTCGGCATACGCGGGACAGGGTGGCTGAGAGGGTCCAGGCAGGTCCTGGTCGCTCTCATCATCCTCCTCAGCCATCTCCTGCCCGTCCCGAAGAGCACCCGCTGCAGGTCTCGGCGGAGAACCATCGTTCTCCACATCGACCTGCAGGTCGCTCTCGTCAGCCGTTTGATCGTCCGAGAGTACCACACCTCTCTCCAGACGATCAGCGAGCTCCATCTGGGAACCCCATGAAGTGCGCTGCCGCTCCGCCTCAGCGCAAGCGGAACTCACATCAGCAGCCCCAGATGTTGCGCCCTCTTCCCTCGAGAAGAGGGCCAGACGAGAACGGAGCGTTCTAACTGGGAACTGCTCACAGTTTGCACAGGCAGCTCCCTCGAGAACTGCCTGTGCATGCTCTTCGCCCAGGCAATAAACGCACAGAGAATGTGAGTCTCCCGGTGTCAGAAACCTCTGACACGGGTCGACACACTTCCTAAAACTCTGCCTCTTCTCTGTGCGTTTCATCCTTTTCCTTAGTTTAGTATTTAATACTTTACCAGATCTGCAGATACCGCTTCAAACAAACAGTCCCTGAAGACGAAAAAGATGAGTATGTGTTGGCACGGCGCCCTTTTATACTTCCGGGTCGCACGTTGATGACGTCATGGGCTGACGTCGGTCAAAGACTTTGCCGTGATTCGATAGTAGCTTCAGACACCAGTCACGCCGAGGGCGTTCCCCATAGCGTCAGCTAGACGCAGCGAGAGTTCCCTTTCGAAAGGGAACCGTAAATTATCTAATGATAGCAACATCATCTAAAAATCATAATTTATCCAAAATTATTGAAATTAATGATCACAAATGTTTAAATAATGACAGTGGGTCTAGTTACGTGTTAACAATGTATAGTGGGCAGTGGAATAACTATTGGTTTCCGTTTGTGGTGACTGCTGACTGACATAAGGGATGAGATTAAATAGATCCTGGAATTTAGCCTGGTCTGGCTCCACAGAATAAATCTCCATGGTAATTTATACCATAACATCCAACTGCCACCCTATCCATCTTTAGTGCAACCGGATCACGGATAAATCGAGCCAGGATCACCAAGATATCCCGGCTTAATCCCTTATCCTAGTTTTGTGCAATAGGCCCCTGGAGATGAAATACCTGTAATCAGCTGACATGTGCTGTGACATCATACTCCATCTTGAACTATTTTCCTCTTCGTTTAAGGGTCCCACTTGGCTTCTTCGCAGTCAAAACTAAGTGATGAAGCCATAAAAAAAGCTGAAAACCAATGTAATTTATTTTAGTTCAATAATATTGTTTGATAATTATTTTGAATTTTGAGGGCATTTTATGATACTATACAATCTTTATACAATTTGTATTAGCTATTTTCCCCCATTGAAAATAATTTTAAAAAATATATAATATTTTTTTTATTATTATTTCAATTAAAACACTATTTGATGTTAAAATAGAGATGAGGTATTCAAAATTAAATTTTTTGAAGGTAGATTAGTGTCATCTGGTGGGAGTAAAAAAATAAAAACTGATGTAATGCCAAGTTATGACCACTAGATTCCTATATAACTCTGTATAAAGTGGTGTAAGGTCCATCCGTTAGCCCAAGAACGGAATCTAACAATCTGTTTGAAGGACTTCTGCGTGTAAGCCTTTTCAGCATTTCTGTTAAATTCACTTAATTTATTGATATCTAATTTTAAATCTGACCATTAATAATTTTGATCTGACTCCAATTCTATGTGACTTTGTTAAATTTGTTACGTTTGTAACTTAACAGCTGATGATTCATTATGATTTAATTTGGATAGTTGATTTTTCTTAGTATCTCTTATTTTTTTAAATATATCAAGGGACCCGATATCGCACAGAGATGAAGTGCCTGGATTCACTCGCTCACGAACACAAACTGTCCAGTTCTGATATTAGTCAGAGGATTGCAGAGTGAACATTTTACCTTTAAGTGGTCGCATCTGCTCACTCAACAAAAAGTGTAATTTTAGTAATAGTCACGAGAAGCTGCAACTGCTAATACAGTAATAGTCAGAAATCAGATTCTCTCGAAATGCTGTGCCCCATGCTCCAGTCATTGAGTCCTAGGTTTTTGTCATTGAGTCCTCAGATTTTTTCAGATGTGCGGAAATAAAGGACTCCACATTGATCCATACTAGAATAATAATTTTAGAATAATACAAGATAAATCAAGAGTAACATTTGTTTTGGCCAGACAGAATTTAAGTAAACCTAATTAAACATGAATCCATGGTACACAACTTTCAGCATAAAAATATAAAATGCAATTACAAAGTAATATGAAATTAGTTTCAAAGAGTCATCATATCTGGCACAATACATACCGTGTGTGTGAGTGTCATTATGACACGGACACAGCACCGAATGGGGTTCTGGCTACAGAATGTTCCCAAATGGCAGCTCTGCTGCCCTTCCTTAAATACCCAGACCAGAACAAAAGGGTTGTAAATATTTGCAACACAAACACATGGTTTCGGGGGAAAGGTTTAGATATCTTGCAGAGACTACTCAAAAAGGAGAACAGAATTCTCATATTTTTCAATCATTCTCATTCTACCAGTGACTGCAGTGAAATTGAGACCATTTTACCAATCACATTGAGAAATAAAACCAGACATGAAGGGGATAAAACAATAGATTCACAAAATACATCATCTGTAGTATATCTGCATTTTGTGACTTGAATCAGGGGGAAGAGAAGGGAGGAGGAGAAGATTTTGGTCCGGGCTATGTGCTACAGTCTATCTGTGAGATCTTCTCTCCAGATTAGTGAGTTTTTTATTGTTTTATTGCAGGGCGTTGGATCTCAGCTGTTATCTTAGCAGTAAAAACAATCCTTTCAGAAGCATGACTTAACTAAAATAGAATCCTACATTTTTCTTGAGTTTTTGTCTCAAGTAGTTAATATGTGAACTAAAGCATAATGCGTTATCGATAATAATACCAAGGCATTTATACTCTGTCACTGACGTCAATAAACTCCCTTGAGAAGTCCTAAGAGCGAGGGAATTTTCTGAGGGGGTTTTAGAGTTTGAGAATAACATACATTTAGTTTTTTTATCGTTCAAGACAAGCCTTGAAGCACAAAGTATCAAAAACAGATTGTAATAACACCACAGATTGTAATAAATATAATAAATACATATTTTTACAGCAGTTTCGAGAGTCACATTATAGTAACGCTCTCCCACAGATTTTGCTGTTGTAACTGCGCTTATTTCCATCGTTGGTATAAGTATCAGTGGGTGGTTAAGATGAGAAATGCACAGTTTTCTACCATCTTGCTGATAATGTTTCTTTAGTCATTTGGCAACTCTACAGCCCGAACCACCCTTACAATGTTTAGAAAATGTTTAAAAAGTTTTAGGAAAGGTGTTGGCGATTGATAAAAATGTTGATTCCATCAGGGGTTATGTATTTTGCAGCTGAATGAACACAGATACAACTACAATCATTTCCAGTATTTATTTCTTTCCTCAAGAAAATAATTACAGTAATCACTAGTGTTTTACATAAGTTAATTTAACAGATTGTTTATCCAAACAAAATTACCAAGTATGATGAGAAAATGTTATAATAGATCAATGCTGTTAGAATCAATGATAAAATAGCTTTTGAAAAGTAGCAGAAAATATGTTAGGATATTATTTTCAAAGTTTTGTTAGTGTTTGAGCAGCTGAGGCGTTGTTCATGTTTATTTTTTTATCATTCTTTTTATGTATGCCAGAGCTTCTTGTTTTCCTCCTCCTGCTCTCTTCCTGATGTCTTCCAGTGTTTCTGCCTTTTCAGGCTCATTTATTTCCTTCAGTTTCTCAATCAGATCATCAATGTGCTGAAGTATCAGCAGTGAAACAGTGTTGAGTGCGATCATCTGCAGTTTTTCCACACAGCCAAAAGCTTCATTCAGCAGCTTTATTTTCTCTTTCTCTAATTCTTGCAGTTCTTCTTCCAGCTTCTGGACCAGAGACTCACCATCCCTAATCTTACCATCATATTTCTTCTTTAAATCTTCATCTGTCCTCTTCTCCTTCTTTGTCTTTGTTACATATATTTTTGCTTCTTTGACGTGTTTGCTGTAGTGGCATTTATTAGTGCACACTAAACAGTGATCATTTCTCATCACTTCACACCTTGACCTTGAGAGACCGCTGATCCTCCAGCAGTTTGGATAATGACAGTTCTCCTCACAGACGGTGCAGCTCATCGCCACACTGGCTATATCACGATTAATATCAACCCTTTCTCTATAAGTCACTTCAACTTCAAACTCAACGTCCTTATCGTTCTTGACATTTGTCTTATTCTGCTCCAGAGCTTCTTGAGTTTGTTTCAGCTCATTTTGCTTTAGGTCAATAATTTCAACACGTGACTGTAGATTATTGATATTTGCCTCCAACTGCTTCCGTTTCTGCAACACATCTTGAGTCATCTTCAGGGATTTTGGTTTTATGTTTTCAAAAAACTTGAACAATCCTGTCATTCCGCTATGACTGAGTTCCCATGATTGTTTCTGGATTGCTTCATCTTCTTCATCAGCGGCGTCTGACTGACGATTGTTAAACAGGAAATACACCGGCTGATTCCTGTCATTCACTGCACACTTGACTTTAGCCTCTTCAACAGCCGTCAGGGCATTTTTAGGTTTACATCCATCTGAGTGTGTGAAGAGCAAGACAATGTTTTCAACAATATCTCTCCCAAATAAAGACTGAACAGCATCAAATATGTAAATTTGTCTGTCAGAGAGTCGATTTACAGTTGCTTTAATCACCAGACACACTGTGTGTATTTTATGAATCCCTTCTGCAGATTTACTTAAACTGTCCAAACTCTCAGCAATCTCTTCATTCTTGTAAATACCACGTGTGTCTCCATATCCTGGTGTGTCGATGATTGTTAGATCAGTTTTACTCTCTTGTAGATAAAACCCATAAACAGTGATGCTGGAGGTCTGACTCTGAGCTGATGTTCCGTCACTCTGGTCATCTGTGATCTCAAACCAAACCTTGTCTTCTCTCTTTACTCCTAACATGTAGTTGATCATGGCATTGATCAGGGTTGTTTTTCCTGTTTCTGTTTCTCCCACCATCAGAATGGTTTTATGGGGTTTGTTTTTGTCTCTCTCACCAAAGGTCATTTGTCTAAATGGCTCAGATTGATTCAAATTATCTGAACTTGTTTTCACACGATATCGAGCAGGATTTCCATTTTCAATTGAGTTGCTTTTCTTGATGATTTCATGTAATTTTTGACGTAACCCGGTCATATGTTTTTCTCTGTAATGTTAAAACAAAAAACGAAATGTTATTTTATATGGCTTGTTCAGATAAGTTACGTTTATTTTAATTGCTCAATAAATAACAGTACAGTTAATGTGAAGCATGTTACAGTCTTTAAAATTAACCAACTTTAGTTGTAATGTTAGTAATGTTAGGTCTCTCAAACTGCTGCACAACTCAAATTAAAATGTAATGAAAAAACAGTGTAAAAGCAGTGTAATTCCCATTCCAGTTGACTAATTCATGTTGTTACATGCCTATGCAGTGTAGTTTTGTTTTGTTCACAAGGTCGTCCCCAGGAATTGCTTTTTAGCATGTTTCTAACAAGAATTTCCAAGTTTCTAGCATGCTTTACCACGGTGCTAGCATGAATTAGCATTTTATTGCTAGCATGAAGTAATAGGTTTTAGTACATTGCTAACACAAATTTAAATTTTTAATAAAAAATTTTTTTTAACACTTTGTTAGCATTAATTAACATGTTAACATGAATCAGCATGTTGCTGGCATTATCACATTGCTAACACGAATTAACATTTTGCTAGCATGATTTAACACTTTGACAGGGTTGCCAACTCTCACGCATTTGGCTCTGTCTCACGCTCTCACGCTGCCCAACTAAATATCACGCCAAATTGCCTAGCCTGCTTTTGATATTAAACAAAGTCTAAGCTTTTACATTTTTTTTGTTGTTCTTGTTTTTTTTCAAGCGTTTTGGCGCTAATATGGCATCACAGTTAAAGCCAGAGTGCTCTCTCTCATCTCCCGGTGGCGCGCGGTCACGTGCTTCACGGAGCACTCAATACTTCTAGCGCTGTGTCAATACATTTGAATGGCTTGATACACTCCACTTTACAGGTGTTTGCAGCAAGTTTTGGTAAACAGTACAGCATAGTGTGCATTGATTATTACGTCAACCATACAGGATCGTTTTATAATGGAGAGTGATGGAGATGCAACAATGTTAACATTAATGTTAATGTTTTGTTATTGTATTTAGCCCTCAGGTATTCCTTACTAATTGGTCACACTCATACTCATTGATGGTCAAATGTGACCAAACACCGTAACTATTTTTCAAATGAATAAATGTTCTACATTTTTTTTTGTATTTTGAGATATTTTGGTACTAAATACTATTTGTGCAATAATTATGGTCCATTAATGACCACTTAAAATAAATAAAATATTTTTATTATTTATATTACAATTAGTATAGTAATTAAGGTTAAATTAGAGAATTCTTATTCAAAGAGGCAAATTAGAGTCATTTTGTGGCTCGAAAAATAATAATTTCCATTTGTAATGGCATTACCCACTGGTGCCTTTATGGCTCTTTAATCAATATACATGCATCTAATCTAGTTGCTCAAAAAAGAATTGCAGTTTTGCATTTTAATAAATATTTAGATATGATCAAACACTAGATTTCTTTAAATGTGAAATTTTAAAATGTTAATAACGTACATATCCTTATTTCCTTATATGTACAGTAGGCTATGAATTGATACTGAAATCAATATACCGTCGTATACCGTCAGCCCCTCAACTGACCCCCCCCCACCCCCCCCCCCCCCCCCACCTCCCCAAAAAAATCTCACTCCAACCTGATCTTAAAAGTTGGCAACCCGGACTTTGATAACATGAATTATCATTTTGCTAGAATGAAGTAGCATGTTTTAACACATTGCTAACAGAAATTAGCATGTTGATAACACGTTTTAACACATTAACATGTTGTTAACACAAATTAAAATGTCAGCCTGTTTTAGCACATTGTTAACATTAATCAGCATGTTACTAGCATGTTTTAACCCATTGCTAACATTAATTAGCATGTTAACATGTTTTAACATGCTGCTAATGTGAATTAACATTTTTTGTTAGCATGTTTCATCATGATGCTAGTATGAATTACCATGTTTATCATGTTGCTAGAAAAAAAATGAAAATATTACTAGCATGTTTTACCACATAGTTAACATGATTTAGCACTATGATAGCAAAGCCTAGCAACTAGCTTAGGACATGCTAACAATATGTTAAAACATGCTAGAAACATGTTAAATCATGCTAGCAATATACACTGTAAAACAAATCCTAATTTTACGGAAAATAACTAAATTGTTTACAGTATTTTCCTGTAATTTTGAATTATGTTTAAAACTATGTAAAATCACAAACAATATCTGTAAATAAACAACTTGACTGTTATTTTATCATTTATCATATATCATTAATGACAAATTACAGTAATTCTCATTTTTATACAGGAAAATTACTGTATTATTTATACAGTATTTTTCTGTTTTCATAAATTACATACAAATTCATATAAAATTACAAATAATATCTGTAAATTAACAACTTGACCATTATTTTATCATTAATGACAAATCACAGTCATTTTCATTTTTTATACAGGGAAATTACTGTATTATTTATACAGAATTTTTATGTTTTCTTAAATTACATCCAAGTGTATGTAAAATTACAGAACTAATCTGTAATAAAATATTTAGCTCATTATATTAAAGGTTTATGTCCATATTAACAATTTAACATTATTCTTTGTAATTTTAAAGTAAATCTTATTAGTTTCACTGTAAAAAATAAAATCGTAAAAAAAATGGTAAATGACTGGCAGCTATGGCTGCCAAACAAAAACCCTAAAATTAAAGTAAAATATCTTAATTCAAATAAAGTGCAGAAACTTTACGTAAATTTACATTAAAAGTTTGAGAGAAAACTTTTGACAGAAAAAAAAGATTTTTCCTTATTTAAATTAAGATATTATACTTTAATTTTATGTTTTTTTTTGGCAGCCGTTGCTGCCAGTCATTTGACTTTTTAATTATTATTTTTTTTACAGTATAGGTGTATTTTTACATTCAAACTGAAATTATGGATACAAATATAACAAACAATATAGCAAACGTCTCGGTTACGACTGTAACCTTAGTTCCCTGAATAGGGAACGAGACGCTGCGTCACCGCTCTGGGAACGCCTCTGCGTGATTGCGTCGTGAAGCACGTATGTCATCAGTCCAATAGAGAGACGGAACGTCATAGGCGGGTGACGTCATAGACCCGGAAGCTATAAAGCACACCGGCAAACACACGCCGTTAGCTTCTGAAGAAGGCCTGAAACAAGGCGCTTGCGGGCATGCGAGGAGTATGGCCGGGTGACGCAGCGTCTCGTTCCCTATTCAGGGAACTAAGGTTACAGTCGTAAGTGAGACGTTCCCTTTCAAGGGAACTCGAGCTGCGTCACCGCTTTGGGAACGAGAATACCCATGTCCCCATGCGAGTCTGGATGCCTGCCTGTGAAAGCTATGAGGCGAGCACCCGAGACCCCGGAGTAGCATTAACATCTAGTTCATAGAACCTGACAAAGGTATGCGGCGAGGACCACCCCGCCGAATCACAAACTTCCTGCAGGGAGGCCCCTGCTAAGAGAGCTTGAGAGGCAGCCATACTCCTAGTGGAGTGGCACCGAACAGCCAAAGGAGAGGGCTGTCCGGCCGCCATATAAGCCAGTGAGATAGCCTCGACTACCCACTTGCTCATCCTCTGCTCTGACACCGGACCCCCACGGGATGGAGGTCCGAAACAAACAAACAATTGATCGGTTTTCCTCCACAGGGCAGCTCTGTGGACATAGGCGTCTAACGCACGAACGGGACAAAGCAGATTTAACTTTTCCTGGTCTGACGTCACAAAGGGCGGAGGACAGAAGGCCTGGAGCACAATAGGTCTGACAGGGTTAGTGAGGACCTTAGGAATGTACCCGGGCCTCGGAGAGAGAAAGGCCTTAGCCATACCCGGAGCAAATTCCAAGCATGAGGGTGCAACAGAGAGGGCTTGCAAGTCCTCAATTCTTTTTAGAGAAGAAATAGCAAGAAGAAATAATGTCTTGAAAGTGAGAAACCTTTCAGCAACTTCCTCGAGCGGCTCAAAAGGAGCCTCGGAAAGGCCTTTAAGGACGATGGCTAAGTCCCAGGCCGGCACCCTGGTGCGTGTCACAGGCCTCAGCCTCAAGGTTCCACGGAGGAAACGGGTTACTAGCGGGTGTCGCCCTAAGGAAACTCCACTCAAAGGAGAGTGGTAAGCAGCTATGGCCGCCACATACACCTTTAGTGTGGAGGGGGCTAACCCAGCAGAGAATCTCTCCTGCAGGAACTCCAGCACCACGCTCGCAGGGCAGTTAACTGGATCCCACAGGTGATCTCGACACCACAAGGTGAAGAGTCTCCACTTTAGGTAGTAAAATTTCCTCGTAGAGGGAGCTCTGGAGTGTAGAATGGGGTCAACAACCTCAGTTGAGAGACCGGAACTTATGAGCTGGGCCCCCTCAGAGGCCAAGCCCACAGTTTCCACAACTCCGGGCGGGGGAGAACAAAAACTTCGCCCGCCTGAGAGAGAAGGTCCCTCCTGAACGGAATCTCCAGGGGAGAGCCGTCGAGGAGAGACACCAGATCCGAGAACCATACCCGGCCCGGCCAGAACGGGGCTACTAGCAGGAGACGGGCCCCGTCCCGGCGCACTCTCCCTAGAACTCCCGGAAGCAGAGCGATCGGGGGGAAAGCGTACAGGGGCAGCCTCGGCCACTCCTGTACCATCGCATCCAGTCCGAGAGGAGCTGGAAGCGACAGGGAGAACCACAGACGACAAAGAGAGTTCTCGTGAGTGGCAAACAGGTCCACTTGGGCCCTGTCGAACTTCTCCCAAAGGAGCTCCACCACCTCTGTGTGGAGTCTCCACTCCCCGGGCCTCGGCCCCTGCCTTGACAGGATGTCTGCTTCCATGTTCAACCGCCCAGGAATGTACATTGCCCTGGCTGACAGCAATCCCTGAGCCCAGAGGAGGATAAGGCGCGCTAGCTTGTATAAGCGACGGGACCTCAAACCCCCCTGATGGTTGATGTAGGAGACCACCGATGTGCTGTCTGTGCGCACAAGCACATGATGGCCCCTGAGATGCAGCAGGAAGTGTTTCAGAGCCTGAAACACCGCCAACATTTCCAGGCAATTTATGTGCCACGAATGCTGGTGTTCCTGCCACCGACCCTGGACCGAGCGACCACTCATGGTCGCCCCCCAGCCCATCAGGGAGGCATCCGTGGTCAGAGACGCACGCTGACACGGTGCCCCCAGCGACGGGCCTCGGCCACTCCTGTACCATCGCATCCAGTCCGAGAGGAGCTGGAAGCGACAGGGAGAACCACAGACGACAAAGAGAGTTCTCGTGAGTGGCAAACAGGTCCACTTGGGCCCTGTCGAACTTCTCCCAAAGGAGCTCCACCACCTCTGTGTGGAGTCTCCACTCCCCGGGCCTCGGCCCCTGCCTTGACAGGATGTCTGCTTCCATGTTCAACCACCCAGGAATGTACATTGCCCTGGCTGACAGCAATCCCTGAGCCCAGAGGAGGATAAGGCGCGCTAGCTTGTATAAGCGACGGGACCTCAAACCCCCCTGATGGTTGATGTAGGAGACCACCGATGTGCTGTCTGTGCGCACAAGCACATGATGGCCCCTGAGATGCAGCAGGAAGTGTTTCAGAGCCTGAAACACCGCCAACATTTCCAGGCAATTTATGTGCCACGAATGCTGGTGTTCCTGCCACCGACCCTGGACCGAGCGACCACTCATGGTCGCCCCCCAGCCCATCAGGGAGGCATCCGTGGTCAGAGACGCACGCTGACACGGTGCCCCCAGTGACGGGCCCTGGGTCAGTAACCTGGGGTCCTTCCACATAACCAAGGTGCGGAGACACCGCCGCGTTGCCTTGATTAAGTGAAAGGGGTTCCCCTTCGGGGAAAAACCCCTGGTCTTGAGCCACCACTGTAGCGGCCTCATGAACAGCAGGCCCGAAGGAATTACGTTGGACGCGGCTGCCATCAGACCCAACAGTCTCTGAAACTGTTTTACAGTGAGCGGCTGGCCTAGCTTCACCCCTTACCTCCTCATATGCGCGAGAACAACATCTCGATGTTGAACCGCGAGACGCGCTGACTGTGCTAGTATCAGCCAGTCGTCGATGTAATTGAGTATGCGGATCCCCAGCCAATGCAAGGGGACCAGAGCAGCGTCCACACACTTTGTGAACGTGCGGGGTGAAAAGGCTAAACCGAAAGGAAGCACTCGATATTGGTACGCTTCTCCCCTGAAAGCGAACCTCAGGAACTTCCTGTGCTGCGGAAGGATGGAGATATGGCAATATGCATCTTTGAGAGCTATCATGACAAACCAGTCCTCGGACCTGATCTGAGACACGATCTGTTTGAGTGTTAGCATCCTGAACTTGAGCTTTGCCATGGCTCGGTTCAGGACGCGAAGACCCAAGATGGGGCGCAGCCCACCATCCTTCTTTGGCACTATGAAGTACAGGCTGTAAAAGCCTGACTCCCTGTCGGGGAGTCCCTGCTCTCTAAAGCCCCCTTTTGCAGCAGAGTCTGTACTTCTTGAGTCATCACCAGAGCCTGCTCGGGGTCCACCACAGTGGAGAGGACCCCGTTGAAGCTGGGAGGACGGCAACTGCACTGAATCGCGTACCCCAACTTTACGCATCGCAGGACCCAACGAGATATGTGAGGCAGATTTTCCCACTCTGACACAAAATCCACAAAGGGAACCAGCCTCTCGAGGCTGGCCTCTGATGTACTCTGCACCGCGAGTGCAGCGCCCTGAAGCGGCGAACCGGCAAGGAACGACTGACTCGACGGCATAGTTTCCCTCCGAAGAGGGTGCGGGCCATCCTCGGATGCGCACTCGGGCGGGGTTGGCGGACTGACCCTGTGAGAGTACCGCGGACGCACGGGTACCGTGTACAGCGGTGAGCACCGTGCGCCCACGGAGGGGATCACTCTCGCTGTCCTGGGCCCAGAGGCGACAGGACTTCTTTGACGCAGCCTTCCTCGCCACAATGACTGTCCTCAGATCAGCCCTGGGCTTAGAAGGCTGCACCTGTGAGCGCCGCACACCCGACGACCCTTCCTGCGGGGGTGTACGAGTGGCGACACTCACTTTCTGCTGCGCCCTATATGAAAAGCTCGTACTCTGTGTCTGCTGCTCCCGCCCAGCAGCAGACGAGACCTGGGGCTTACGGGGAAGGAACTGCTTGAGCGCTGCCGCCTGGTTTTTCACCTCCAGGAACCTGTCGGTAACCGCGGTGACAGCGTCACCGAACAGGCCTCCCTGAGACAGCGGCGCATCAAGCAGGAAGCCTTTGTCCCTTTCCTTAATTTCAGTAAGATTGAGCCACAAATGTCTCTCCATGGCCACCAGGGCTGCCATGGATCGTCCGACGCATCGGGCCGTCTCTTTGGTGGCATGGAGAGCGAGATCGGCAGTCGATCGGAGTTCATTAATAGTATCAACTCCGATCTCGTGGCTCTCACCCAGGTCTCTTAGCAGATCAGCCTGGTATGCCTGCACGATAGACATGGTGTGCAGACATGCGGCGGCCTGACTTGCTGCCGAGTACGCTTTGCCCACAAAAGATGACGTGACTCTAAGCGGTCTTGTGGGCAAAGTCGGAGCCTTTATGGTAGATGCAGACTCGGGTGATAGATGGCTCGCACGCGTCTGCTCAACCCGAGGTAGCTGACCATAACCGTGTCTTTTCAACCCCATTATATTGCTGTAAACTGACGTATGCGGGGTGAAAATGCGTGCAGACACGGGCCGCTTCCAAGACCTCGACACCTCGGTGTGGAGGTCCGGGAAAAACGGCAGACTCCTTCGCGGAGGCTGAACAGAGCGCGCGGGGAGAAAGCGCTCGTCGAGTCTGCTTTTTATGGCAGCTCGCTCATGATGTTCGTGTGGCCAGTCAATGTGTAGTCTGGCCATAGCTCTGCTCAGCACATCCATAAGCTCCTCACTTGCAGGGGACTGAAGTGACGAGTCCTCACCCCCTGCATCGATGCTACAGATATCAACCTCCTCGGAGGAAGATAGCTGCAGCACCGCGGCCGCTCCCCGGGCGGGAGAAGCCGCAGAGCGGGCTCCCGATCCCAGAGAGGCGGCGCTGGATCTGGCGGGTGAAGGAAGAGATAGAGCGGAGCCCGTCTCCATCCCCTCCGCCAGATCCTTCAGCGAACCCCACGACATGAATCGCCACTGAGCCTCAGCAGCAGCGGGATTATTATTTCTCTCTAGATGTGAGTGTGAGTGTGAGTGCAAACTGAAAATAACAAAGTCTGAACTCAGACACAACACAAATGACATGGACAGTAACACAGAGCGCTTGTTGAAGGCAACAGAAGCTAACGGCGTGTGTTTGCCGGTGTGCTTTATAGCTTCCGGGTCTATGACGTCACCCACCTATGACGTTCAGTCTCTCTATTTACATTTAATGTAAATTTCTGTAAAATTATTGTTTTTGCACTTTATTTGAATTAAGATATTTTACTTTCATTTTATGGTTTTTGTTTGGCAGCCGTAGCTGCCAGTCATTTACCTTCTTTTTAAGATTTTTCTTTTTTTTTACAGTGTACTAAATTATGGTAACAACATTAATTCATGTTAACAATGTGCTATAACATACTAGTAACCAACCTGATCTCATTGGCAAAAAGTACCTGTGGTAACGGTATAGCATGTGTAACAGTAATATGTAATTTGTTTTGACTAATGTATTTTATTTTCTTCAAAATTGTATTTGCTAATTTACGGTTTAAATTAATGTTTACATTTTTCAACGTTTTGTAAACAGAAGGGAACTTCACGAAATGTTATTCTTATTATTGTTAATGATTTTTGGGAAAATAATGTTAAAGTCAGCCGTTTGTTTGGAAGGGAGCATCATCATTTTTGCTATTCGCAATCCAGAAGAGAGAGAGAGAGATCTCAGCTGCGTACATTGACGGACCTCACTCTAAGAGCGGTGAAGGTTACTGCACGCACATTGGGTCAGGTGATGTCCACATGTGTGGTCCAGGAGCGCCATCTATGGCTCATCCTGGCTGAGATGCGAGAGTCTGAAGTTTCCTCAACTGTTCAGGCTGGGCTGTTCGGCGGGGCGACCTTCTGCGACTCCCGTCCCTCCCGCCAGACCACAGCAGCAGCCTCCACCCGGGTCTAGTCGTGGTAGAGGTCGCAGGAAAGCCGCCCTGCCTGCGAAACGGCAGTCTAAGCGGCGGTCCTGAGACAGGCAGCTCGGAGGCGAACCCGGATCTTTCTCAGGGGAGGGCGACAGGACCTCTCCTTCCCCCGGTGGAGGGCCGGGGAGAATTCAACATCTGCCGCCGGTCTCTCGATTGGTGGTACCCTTTCATTGGTTAATGAAAGATCTGACTTGTTCGCCTCCGAGCCCCACAAGGGCGAGGTTAGCAGTATGCGACACATCAACACTTGGCTGCTCTCGACCCCCTCTGTCGCCAGACCCCTGTCAGAGCAGACCGCAGTGGGACGCTGGTCCTCCCCTGGTTACCTCTGTCAGGGAGCGTAATTTGGAAGGGTTGGATCGAAGGCTGTCTCCTTCCACCCTAAAGGTTTATGTAGCTGCTATTTCAGCTTATCACAGCCTGGTGGAGTCAAAGACCGTTGGACAGCACAACCTATTCTGCAGGTTCCTTAGAGTTGCGAGGAGATTAAATCCACCTCGTCCTCTACAGATGCACTCTTGGGACCTCTCAGTGGTGCTATCCGCCCTGCAGAGGGCTCCATTTGAGCCATTGCAGTCTTGTGAGCTGAAACATTTGTCTATGAAGACAGTGCTCTTGATCGCTCTGGCTTCCGTTAAGAGGGTAGGGGACCTGCAGGTATTCTCGGTTGACGAAACGTGCCAAGAATTCGGGTTGGCCAATTCTCACGTTATCCTGAGACCTCGATGTGCATGGTTCCCTCGTTGGGCTATCCCCACATGCGTATTTCCAAGTCTCTCTGAGCATGTGTCTTCCCTTGGCAAGTCACTTGCCATGTCTGGGGTGTCATATGAGTATTCTTAAGTCCTCCCTTCGGGCAGGCATGCTTTGGCATATTTTGCATTTGAAATATGCTCCCGGTATGCCTCGGTATGTTGAACCGACTATTCTCATTATTGTGGTAGAAAGTTCAGGTCAGCACAGGATACTGGAAGACAGCGGCTGTGGCGTGATTGAATTGGGACCCCCATTTGTCAGTCACTGACGTTAACGTTGCAGTGAACTGACTGAAAGGGAATGTCTCAGTTACGTATGTAACCCTCGTTCCCTGAAGGAAGGGAACGGAGACGTTAAGTCCCCTTGCCACAGCTAATGTACCGCTGGTACGGCCGGGGTGCTCAGCTCCTCAGCAGGTAAACATAACTTAACGTTAACGTCTCCGTTCCCTTCCTTCATGGAACGAGGGATACATACGTAACCAAGACGTTTTCTTTGCTGTCTGTTCTGTTCCTGTGACCTAGTTTTTCCCCAGTCTGTTTGATTAGTCATTTCCATCACCTGTGTCCTGTTAATCACCTTGTTAGCCCTGTGTGTTTAGTCCTCAGTTTCCCCTCAGTGTTTGTCCACCGACATTCATGTATACTGTGTTTCCCTGCGTGTTTCCTGAGTGTTTGATCATTGAAGTTCCTGTTCCAAGTTCTCCTTCGCCTTCATGAGTTTTGATACACCTAGTGTTGTAACACCGACGCAAAGGAGGAGTTTGTGTAAGAAAAATATCCTTATTTAAAACTTTATAAAGTAAAGTTCCAGCCTATCGCCTTCCTTGGAAAAAGTGTTGAAAGTGCCTTCTTGCAATTCAAGATTCGTACGCGACGTAAGTCTTTTCAACTGCAGAGGCACTTTCCCATAAATTGAATATGGAATGCGATCAGCCGAAACGTCTCGGTTACATATGTAACCCTCGTTCCCTGAGGAGGGAACGGAGACGTACGTTAGTGACTAACGAATGGGGGGGTTTCGCTTAGAAGCCAATTACCTTCGAGAATTCAACAGCGCCCAATGTCAGTGCCAATGCCATGGGCATGCGGAATTTGCATGCGTAACTCCGCCCCACCCTGTGGGTATATAAGGAAGTACGCTGGCAACATCGCATTATGTTACTGCTGCAGGAGCCAAGACTAAACTCCGCATTCCAGCAGCACAGCTGACGTGGCAAAGGAACGTACGTCTCCGTTCCCTCCTCAGGAAACAAGGGTTACATACGTAACCGAGACGTTCCCTTTCGTTCAGTCACTACGACGTACAATAGTGACTAACGAATGGGGGTTCCAATACAACAACGCCACTCAGCTGTCTTCCAGTGCCCTGCGTAAGTGTGAGTACCCTGTCGTAAGACTAGTATGGACGAAGGACTCCCACTTATCACAGGAATACCAAGGTATACTGGGAAACATATCCCAGTGAGGGAATGCCAAGATGCCTACCCGTGGGGAGGACTTAGAAAATACACATATGACCCGCTAAGGGCTGCATATGGAAGAACTCTAGGGTACCGGCCAGAGGGTGGATTTTTAACCCTAGGGGAGGCAGGGACTTGCCAAGGGAAAGACACCTACTCGCTGAGGCGGCTTACGGTGGAAATACTCATGTGGGGGTCGCCGGAGGGGAACCATGCACACGGGGCACCTGGCCGGACATGAGGGTCTGGGCTCGAAAGGGCAGACTGAACTGATGTTGGCGTCAGCAGTGCTGGAGGAGCTCAGGGCTCTCGGGGAGCTCACCTGAGGAAAATATTGCACGTATCCAGTCCGTGGAGTGGAATGGTGAGCAAGCGAAGACACCTGAACCTGGTCCATTACCGGCCACCCGTAGGGGCGAGTACATGGTCGGACACTGGCTCCACTCGGAGATTGTAGAATCTGGCGAATGTGTTAGGTGTCGCCCAGCCTGCAGCTCTGCAGATGTCTGTTAGCGAGGCGCCATGCGCTAAAGCCCAAGAGGAGGCTACACTCCGGGTGGAGTGTGCCCTGACCCCAAGGGGACATTGTCGACCTTGCTGCTGGTAAGCCAAAACAATGGTGGACCTCTGCTTTGAGAGAGCTCTTCCCTTCCGCTCTCCACCATAACAGACAAAGAGCTGGTCTGAGGTCCTGAAACACTGCGTCCTGTCTACATAGGCGCGGAGAGCGCGTACTGGACAGAGCAATGCCAAGGCTGGGTCTGCCTCCTCCAAAGGCAGCGCTTGCAGGTTCACCACCTGGTCTCGGAACGGAGTGGTGGGAACCTTGGGCACATATCCGGGCCGGGGTCTCAGGATCACGTGAGAGTTACCGGGCCCGAACTCCAGGCACGCTTCGTCAACCGAAAATGCCTGCAGGTCTCCAACCCTCTTAAGAGAGGCCAATGCGGTCAGCAGAGCCGTCTTCATAGACAGAAACTTAATATCGACCGACCGCAAAGGCTCAAAGGGAGGCCTCTGCAGAGCACTTAGGACTACTGCGAGGGAACGAGAGGAGAGCGAGGAGGATTCAGTCTCCTCGCCCCCCCTCAGGAACCTGATGATCAGGTCGTGCTGACTTACTTTTTTGTCTCCCAGGAGATTGTGGTAGGCAGATATTGCGGCCACGTACACTTTAAGGGTGGAGGGAGACAGCCTTCGCTCCACCCCCTCCTGGAGAAACGATAGCACGGACCCGATCGGGCATTTCCAGGGGTCTTCTTGGCGGGAAGAACACCATGTGACGAAGAGGTTCTACTTCAACGCATAGAGACGTTGTGTAGACTCAGCTCTAGCGGAAGTGATGGTAGCGACCACCGCAGGTGGAAGACTACTCAAACCTGCCACGTCCCGTCCAGAAGCCACACGTGGAGCTTCCAGAACACCAGACGCGGGTGCCAAAGGGTGCCCCGTCTCTGAGGGTCTCAGAGGAATAGGCCAGGGAGGGGCTGTCGCAAGGAGTAGCAGTTCTGAGAACCAGGTCTGGCCGTGCCAATACGGGGCGACCAACATGACCTACTCCTTGTCCTCCCTGATCCTGCACAGTACCTGTGCGAGAAGGCTCACTGGGGGAAACGCATACTTGCGTAGACCCTGCGGCCAGCTGTGCGCCAGTGCATCCGTGCCGACCATCGGTCAGGGAATAATACAGGGAGCAATGGGAAGAGTCCTGGGAGGCAAACAGGTCTACCTGTGCGTCGACGAACCGTTCCCATATCAGCTGGACCGTCTGGGGATGGAGTCTCCATTCTCCAGGAAGTGGCTGAAGCCGTGAGAGCTCGACGGCTTTACGGTTCAGTTCTCCCGGGATATGGACAGCATGAAGGGACCACAGATGCTTCTGACTCCATAAAACGAGATGGCGGGCGAGTTGAGACATACGGCGGGAGCGTAGACCGTCCTGGTGGTTGATGTACGCTACTGGCCGTGTTGTCTGACCGGACTAGTACATGTTGACCCTTCAGCAACGCTCGGAAGCGGTGCAGGGTGAACCGTACTGCCAGCAACTCGAGGCAATTGACATGCAGGAGGCGCTGGGCTCGTAGGAGCCCACGGCTGCTTGTCCATTGCACATGGCACCCCTGCCTGTGGAGGAGGCATCTGTTGATTCAACAACATGCCTGGAAACTCGTTCTAAGGACACTCCGGTCCGTAGAAAACTGAGGTTCGACCACGAGGTGAGAGTCTGTAAGCAGGCCTGAGTCATTTGAACCCAGAGCGTGCCAGACCGCCATGCCCATCTCGGGACTCGATCACGAAGCCTAAGCTGAAGCGGTCTCATATGAAGCAATCCGAGCGGCGCTAACGCGGCTGTAGATGCCATATGCCCCAGGAGCCTCTGAAAAAACTTCAGTGCGACCGCACTCTTGCTCTCGCATTAACGAAGGCAAGTCAGCCGAGACTGCGTGTGCGCTTGCTGGTAAGCAGCACGCACCTGCAACCGAGTTGGAAACCACACTGAGAAAAGGGATCCTCTGCACGGGGCTGAGTCGCTCTTCTCCCAGTCGACCCGAAGGCCCAGACGGGCTAAGTGCCGGAACACTTGGACTCTGTGTCCGCAGACCTGCTTACGAGAGTGACCCAGTATGAGCCAGTCATCGAAGTAGTTCAGGATGCGAACCCCGTGCTGCCTGAGTGGCGCAAGGGCTGGCTCGATAGACTACGTAGAGTCACGAGGGGACAGACCTGCCCGAATGGGGGGACTGCGTACTGAATGTCCGCCCCTCAAAGCAAACCGTAGGAACGGTCCGCGTCGAGGAAGGAGACATGAAAGTAAGCGTCCTTCAGGTTGATCGCTGCAACCAATCTACCGGACGAACGCGTCCAAAGAGGCGTTCGCTACCGACATCCTGAACGGAAGCCTGTGAAGGATCGATTCAAGACGGGCAGATCCAGGATTGGCCATAACCCACCAGTTTCCTAGGGTACAATGAAGCAAGGGCTGAGAAGCCGGACTTCACTTCGGCTGGAGGGACAGGCTCGATCGCACCCTTCGCCAGTTGGGTGACAACCTCCGCACGCATGACAGGGGATAGGCCCCATAATAGCGGGTGCTGGGGAGGAACCTGCGCGAACTGAATCGCGTAGCCACGTCTGACGGTCTTCGCGACCCAGCGGGACAGTCCCGGAAGCTGAAGCCAGACTCCCAGGAACTGCACCAGCGGGGTCATTCAGACCACAGACGTACCCAGGGTGGGGCAGCGAGGCAGCGTTACCGGCCCGGACATGGGAGGCTGTTGGGCGTCCAGGTGCGGGGGCACGGTTAACTGCTGCGTCCTGACATAGGAGACCAGGGAAGGATGCACGTTCCACTGGGGTCTGCTCTGAGAGGAGGCTGGCGAGAGAGAGGGACGAGAGCGGCGCGGCCCTGAGGCGGCACACACTGCCATCACCGGTCTCTGGGTCCTCAGAGACAGGAACATGAGTTCTTTCCAAGCGCTGCTAGCCCGAGGGCCAGCAGCAGAAGGATTTTCCCCCGGCCCTCCACCGTGGGAAGGAGAGGCCCTGTTACCATCCCCTGGAAAGAACTGGAACCCATCTCTGAGTTGTCCACCTCCAGCCTGGCGTTTAGCCCGGCTGAGGAGCGGACTGGGCGTCATCCTGCAACCACCTCCACAGCGCGGCCCAGGGAAGGCTGCTGGTGGGGCCGGGCGGGAGGGGGGAGGGCGCCCTCGGCGGCAAGCGGACTGAGGTGACTGTGCCGGCGGCCAGAGCAGCAGCTAGCCGCTGGGGCAGTACGTGTTAAGGCCTCAGTCTGCTTTCGGGCGGCCGAGAACCGTTGGGCGCAGTTCTCAGCCGCGCCGCCGAAGAGGCCAGCCTGGGATATGGGCTAGTTGAGGAGGCGGGCCCGCTCAACATCCTCCACATCAACAGGTAAGGCCAGGTGTTTCTCCCGGACCACAGCAGTGGACATCGCCCGACCCAGGGAGCGTGTGGCCACCTTCACCGCCCGGGGGGCGGGACCAGTGGCGGCACGCAACTCATTGAAGAGCCCTTGGGTCGGCTCCACCCTCGTGCATATGCAAAGGGGCGGCGGCCTGCCCCAAGCTCTGCAGGACCATGCCACCGAAGTAGACGAGCCCACAGGCTTGGGGGGTGCTTAGGGTCCACGCCACGTCAAACCCTCCGGGGACACCGTAGTGCGCAACAGAGTGTTCAACAGTGGGGAACCCCAGCACCGTCGGCCGCGACCCCATCGAGGGCAGAGAAGGCGGAGGAGGCCACCGAACGCTCATGGGAAGCCCGGGGACTTCCAGGACCGCGTGATCTCCTCATGCATCTCGGGAGCGAAAGGCATTGGGGGCGGGGCCCAATAGCTGTCAGGTGCCACCCCCAAAACCAATCGCGCAACCACGAGCGCTCGTGACAGGGCGGAGTTCCACACCAGCCCGAGGCTCGCGGCTGCCCGAGATAACATGGCTGTCAACTCTAGGTCAGATCAGGCAGTGCTGACACACCCGAAGATGGAGCACAACCTAATCGTCATCCCCAAAGGACTCTAGCCCACCTTGGGAGGCGGCAATCGACATCTCGCTACTATCTGGCGTGTGAACGAAATGAACGAGGCGTCAGAGACGGGCCGCTGCTTCAGTCCAGCACTCGCGGGAAGCGATGTGCGAGAGGGGGGCGTGGCCCGAGGAATGATCGTCGGGGTTCTTAATACCACGGCACCGCCCCCAGGTCACCCTGTCCACCAGCCAAAGTACCACCTTTCTCGGAGACGGTAGATTAAGGTGTGGCAGAGGGGACTCTCTCTCCTCACGGAGATCACTGAGTCTCGACCGCGACATCAAGATGGTCAAGTTCCCGCAGTGGGAACATGACACATCCACAAACACTGCCCGAACGTGCTGAAGCCCAAACACGTCGAGCAGTGAATGTGCCCATAGACAGCGACGGAGATCGATCGCACCCTGAAGTGCACGGGCGAACCGTCTTGAAAAAGAAGTGCCACGCGCAAGCTCTTTTTGTGAGAGGAAAACCCTGCAGAGTGCCGAAGCGCCCAGGGAAAACACACACAGCTGTTGCAGATCACTGCACAGATCAGCAGGCAGGCAATGTGAGATCGCTGGAATGTCACACCAACACCCTGGAGAACCGCTCGTCTCGAAGACTGAAGAGAAGACTTCAGAATTCAGGCTTGTAGGAGTGAAGAGATGCTCTTGGCTCCAAAGCAGAAACATAATGCGATGTTGCCAGCGTACTTCCTTATATACCCATAGGGTGGGGTGGAGTTACGCATGCAAATTCCGCATGCCCATGGCATTGGCACTGCCTTTGGGCGCTGTTGAATTCTCAAAGGTAATTGGCTTCTAAGCGAAACCCCCCCATTCGTTAGTCACTAACATACGGCGTAGTGACTGAACGAAAGGGAACTTTACTTTATAAAGTTTAAAATATGGATATTTTTCTTACACAAACTCATCTATTCGCTTCTGAAGGCCTTTATTAACCCCCCGGAGCCGTGTGGAGCACGTTATTTGACAGACAGATGCATTTTTTATGGACTTCAAAAAAAGAGCAACAACTACTGCCATTAAAAAGCTTGGACTAGCCAGGACTTTTTAAATAGAACTCTGATTTTATTCATCTGAAAGAAGAATGGCATATACACCTAGGATGACTCAAGGGTGAGTAAATCATGGGTTAATTTTAATTTTTGACCTTGAAGTCTTCTTCCATTGTAACCCATGGTGGTTAAGTGTTTCAGTCACAAGATGGCACCAGCAGTCAACGACAGCGGAGTGACACGTTAAATAATACTGGTCAAGATAACTCGTAGTACCCGGATGAGAGGTGTGTTATTCACTTTGGCGACTGTTATCTGGGAATAACATGCCGCTGGAAGGCACGATTGACCAATCAGAATCAAGTATTTCATAGAGCGTGTAACAAAGACCAATAATCCACCAAAGAGACACTGTTTCCAAATTCAAGGCGGCTTTTGTGTGCGCTCTCCGAAACAACCGCAAGCAAATTATACTTTAGGTTTCGTGTGCACGTCTAATAAATTTTGTGTGCACGATTTATAAATGTACATTTAAATAGTTTATTAATCATTTACTTGCACTTTCTAAATGATCTTATGAACCACTGACAACTCCTAAATAACTAGTTTGTAAGTAATGTAATACTTAATTTAGAAATTATGAATTGATAATTTATAAAGTATGAACACACAATTATTAAACACATTATAGATATGCTTATAAATCAAGAATAAAGCATTTATAGCTGTATTTATAAACTGCCTATTAATGTCTATTAATGCTTTATAAATTATTAATTAACTATTTACTAATGCTTAACTAATGCTTCATAACGTGTAATTTTTACAAAGTGTTACCGGAAGGGGATATGATGTGTATTATTAGATTTGCAGTCGGTCTTAAAGGGGCAGCAGTCTAATAAACCTGCTGACGATTGTGCATTAATGTGAAACAAACAACAAAAGGCAAAGAGGAAGTTTATCGCTGCTCTTGAATGAATAACTTTAGCTTTAATAAGCGTTAATCTATCAATTTATTCGGTGAAAACGATTATTATTAAAACTATTATTTTACATCTGATTAGTTCATTAGATGTATTTTGTAGGCTATATTACATGAACAGTAATGTTAGTAGACTTTCCTGAGATTAAAGCACTGTATTTAATTTGTATCTTTGTTTTATTGTATTTATTTTACCATTTGTTTTTTCTTTGTTCTTATCTTATATTATGCATACAAAACACAAAAAATGCAGACGCACTGGTGCATTTGCAAATATGTTTTATAGTTTTTTTGTTCAAAGATTGCAGTTTCTTTTACTATAGATATTTTACATTTCAGATTATATAGCAAAGTTAGTTATGATAAGAATACTGTTAAAGTACCGGATCAATAAGCAGTATTGGTAAGAGTAATAGCATTAAAACCTTAACAATACACATCCCTAATAATAATAATGTAGTCTTACCCTTCTGATGACGGTTGAGATTCTGCCATAATGGTGGTTACTCAGCAATCTGATGCTAATTAAAGAAAACAGACATTAAGTAAATGTATTTAAATATAGACATGTAAACATGCTGAAAATTAAACATTTTCCATGTGAACTATAAAACTCCCTTTCACTTTTGTTCTATATTTATTAGCTTATTCACAAATGTCTTGCACTATATACCATATAACCACTCATAGCTTAGACATGAGGAATAACATCATCACATTATGTAGTAGCAACATTTACATGACAAGCAATACACATTGTTTATAAATTTCTATACTTATAATCCGGTAACACTTTATAATAACTACACGCTATGAAGCATTAGTTAATCATTAGTAAATAGTTAATTCATCATTTATAAAGCATTATTAGACATTAGTAAGCAGTTTATAAATAACGCTATAAATGCTTTATTCTTGATTTATAAGCATATCTATAATGTGTTTAATAATTGTATTTTCATACTTTATAAATGATCAATTTATAATTTCTAAATTAAGTATTACATTATTTACAAACCAGTTATTTAGGACTTGTCAGTGGTTCATATTATCATTTAGAAAGTGTAAGTAAAGGATTAATAAACTATTTAAATGTACACTAATACATCTTATTATTTAGACATATAATAATAGTTACTCAGTGTGTTAATAAATGCGTTATAAACATGTCTTCATACTGTAATTCATGATTAATTTAGGTAGTTATAAAATATTTACTAGTTGTCAGTTAACTATTTCTGTGAGCTCATCTAAAGTGAGGACTATTTATGCATCGTAAAGCTTTTACAAAGGAGATTTAAAGGCTGTTCTCTTCTGCACAGAAAAAGGAAACAAACACAACACAGAGGAATATAGCACATATAAATATTTACTTCAAAATGCAAAAATGGAGACTGTAAAACTAGTAACTTAATATCAAATTAAAATTAAACCTCTTTAATTTCATAGAAAATAATATTCCTGTAGACCGCCAGAAAACATAACTGCAGTCAAATGAAAAATACATTTCTGTAAAGTGTAAACATTGCTGAATAAAAATGTACCAGTGGATCACACTGGATTACAGGAGTGACAAAATACAACAAATACAATTGAGATAAAACAATAATAATATAATAAAAATATTTAGCAAAGTCAAAACAGTACTGACTTTAAAACATTAGAGAACAGCCGTGCAGAAGAGATCTGAGCCTTTATATATCCTTTGTAAAAGCTTTACGAGGCATAAATAGTCCTCACTTTAGATGAGCTCACAAAAATAGTTTACTGACAGCTACTAAATGTTTTATAACTACCTGAATTAATCGTGAATTGTAGTAGGAATACATTTTAAAACACACTGAGTAACTATTACTAAATTTCTAAATAACAAGATGTATAAATGTATATTTAAATAGTTTATTAATCCTTTGCTTACACTTTCTAAATTATCTTATGAACCACTGACAACTCCTAAATAACTGGTTTGTAAATAATGTAATACTTAATTTAGAAATTATGAATTGATAATTTATAAAGTATGAAAATACAATTATTAAACACATTATAGATGTGCTTATAAATCAAGAATAAAGCATTTAAAGCTGTATTTATAAACTGGCTATTAATGTCTATTAATGCTTTATAAATGATAAATTAACTATTTACTAATGCTTAACTAATGCTTCATAGCGTGTAATTATTATAAAGTGTTACCCAGTTGGTAATTTAGTGAAGTGGATCTACTTACAATATGATCTCTTTTAATCAGTCCTCATTCAGCTGACCCAGACAACCTGCCAACACTTTAAACAGAAACTGCATTTATACTAAAGCCAACGCCCATTTTCTGAGTCATGTGATGCCATTGTCCTATTCCTATGGAATGAAAATAATGCAACATATGTCTGCAAAAGTATAACATTTTGCAAAAGAAAAATAAAGTTGAGTAGGTAGTTCAGTAGTACAAAAATAAAGTGATAATTACTTGCAAAATATCAACAGTGTCTATTTACAGTGCAGATATCGTGCCTTGTTGGCAAGTGCCATTTACAATGTGTGTCATGATCCTAGCCTGTGTTTCCCTGTCTTGTGTGAGGACTTTTGTTATTTCCTGTCTTGTGCCATGTTTTGTAGTTCTTTGTAGTTTTTCATGATGATTAGTTTTCTCCAGGTGTTGCCTAGTAGCCTCTCCCCCTTGTTATCTTGTTAACCTTGTTCCCCTTTGTGTATATATAACCTTCAGTTGTTGTTTGTCGGTCATTGCTCCTGTATGTGTGTTCCTGTTGTTGCGCTCCTGCCTGTTTTTGGATTCCCTTGTTCTTGGATTTACTATTGATGTAGTTTATTAAATCGTTCATGCTGCATTTGGATTCTCACTTAGCTTCATCCCTGCTCACACATTACACATAAAGTGTTTTATTTCTGTCACACTGAATCTGCAAAATCAACAAAGACAGCAAGATAATTCACAATGTTGATATGGCTGGCAGTGTGACTTCTTTATTGAAAGTGAAACTCTGTTCAATAAACTCACATATATACACATTACTCTGATATACAGTATGTCAGGAAATAAGAACATTTGTATTCCATAAACTAACTGATATTACATTTCAATAATCAGATACTAATGCTCAATTTACACTCAAACTGTATACAAGCACTTAAAGTACCTATTGTTGTATATAAAAAGGACGCTGGACAAGAGGTTTATGCAACTCACTTTATTTTCAGACAAAATTCAGATTTTTAAGTCTGTTATCTTATTCCCGTGTCAATCGGCCATGTCTGTAATTTGTAAAGTAAAAATTTCCCCCGCAAATTACCTACCATATTTGGCTGAACACCGAGGTCCTGTGATAATATTAGTCCTGTGCGAATCGGCATCTCTGTGATTTGGCCTGGATTCGGTGGGGTCAAATCAAATCAAATCAAATCAAATCAAATCACTTTATTGTCACTCTACCATATGCACAAGTGCAACAGTAGGTGAAATTCTTAGGTGCAGTTCCGAGCAACATAATAGTCATGACATGTACAACATTTAAGCAACAACAGATTACACATCTGATGCGCACACAATTACTCACAGCACAGTATACTCTACAATAAACAATAAATAATTTACACAGTGTGAGTGTAGTTCTCACAGCTTTAAACAATATACACATACTTACAATATACATATACTTTAAACAATATACACTAACAATATACACTAAAACATAGGCAAGGCAAGGCAAGTTTATTTGTATAGCACATTTCATACAAAGTGGCAATTCAAAGTGCTTTACACAGAAATGAAGTTAAAATAGTCATAAGTGAAAAAAAAAAAAAATATATATATAGTATAACAGTTATAATAGGAATTAAAAGGAAATAAAAATAAAGATGAAATCAAAATAAAAAATAATAAAAAGTATAATTAAAAACTAGAAATAAAACAGGGCTAAATTGAAACACATAATTAAAGTGCAAGCAATACATTACATACATTAAAAAATAACAGTATACATTAAGCTATAGTAATAATATACAATGTACAGTATACAATATGTTCACAAATAGAAATCTGATGTACAATAGATGCTATATGATAAATAAATGTGTATATAATGTGTGTGTATCTACGGTGGGTTGTGCTGAGTGATATTCTGTCCAGTGTGTGTTATGATCCTGATGGGTCAAGAGTTAAGGAGTCTAATTGCTTGTGGGAAGAAGCTGTTCTGGAGTCGGCTGGTGCGTGTTCTGATGCTGCGGTACAGTCTGCCTGATGGCAGCAGTGAGAGCAGCCCATGGTTCGGGTGGCTAGAGTCTCTGATGATCCTCTGAGCTCTCTTCACACACCGCCTGGCGTAAATGTCCTGGAGGGAGGGAAGCTCACCTCAGATGATGCAGCTGGCCGTGCGCACTACCCTTTGCAGGGCTTTGCGGCTGCGGGCGGTACTGTTGCCGTACCAGGTGGTGATGCAGCCAGTCAGCAGGCTCTCTATGGTGCTGCTGTAGAAGCGTGTGAGGATGTGGCGGTTCATTCCAAACCTCCTCAGTCGTCACAGGAAGAAAAGGCGCTGATGAGCCTTCTTCACAACGGCCTCAGTGTGGACGGACCATGAGAGTTCCTCTGTGATGTGGACACCGAGGAACTTGAAGCTGCTGACTCTCTCCACCGGTGCTCCATCCATGGTGATGGGGCGGTGTTCTCTCTCATTCCTCCTGAAGTCGACCACCAGCTCCTTGGTCTTGCTGACGTTGAGGGAGAGGTTGTGCTCCTGACACCACCGTGTCAGAGTGTGCACCTCCTCTCTGTAGGCCGTTTCATCATTGTCAGTGATGAGACCTACCACCGTCGTATCGTCAGCAAACTTGATGATGGTGTTGGAGCTGTGGCACTGCATGAAAAGTGGGATTTTCGTCAGTATGTGGCACTGTAGATTGCCGTGAAACTTCAGGTTTACGACTGTGCACGGCAATTTGCAGGCAACTCCGAAAACTGCCGTAAATTGACGGAAATTGACGTGGGCCTTGCTTGGCAGTTGTCCCCCCATGACCCCCCCTCCCCTTAATTCTAGGGGAGGCTTTATCATGTAAATGAACATGCTGTGAGCTACACAAATGCAAATCAGAGTAGCAGCAGGGGGAGTTTTATCTAGGTTCTGAATTTATTAAACTAAAACATTTTAAGTTAAATGTACTCGTTTTAGTTCACATTACTACATTTTTAGGGCAACCAGTTTGCTCCAATTTTTTAAGTAGATTCAACTTGTCCGGGCTCACAGTGTAGATTAATTACTCTGTATGTCATTAGCAATAACCAATGTTATGTAAAAAAAAGACACACAAAATAATTTATTTAAAAAAAAAATATTGTTTTAACAGAGTTTTAATCAGGCTCAAAATGTGCATTCTATGCAAATAACATCAAACAACATTTTATGGCTTTCCATAATTGTGCAATTACATCACAGTTTCCTAGAGCTCAAATACTGTGCATAGTGGCATGACTACAGTGACCTTTTCTTTGGTCTTGCTTAAATGCACAGTGGATGTGTTAACCACACATCTCCCAGCAATGCGCTCAACAGGAAGAAATGATGCAGGGTATGATAAGTCTGTTCCCTGACGCGCCCAAACTTCTATTGGCTTTCCATAAAAATATCTCTCCGGATGGGGCTGAAGCCAGGAAACTTGTGCAATTACATGTTTGAATGCAGTACCTTTTGACACAAAATTAACAACTATAAACTGCTTTATAATGGCTGGTCGTAGTTCGGCTAGAGGGTCAAGGATGGGTTCTTCAAAACTGTTAGTGTTTCCACACCACTTAGCATATACATATGCTGACCTTTCTGCTCTAGATCCATCAATTGAGTAAGTTACATTCAGATATGTTACCCGTTTGCATGTCATGGCAAAACAGTCAATGTCAGTGACACAAGGGTACATCTGATGATACATTGTCAACATTGCATGTCTGTCAGTCTCATCCAAGATTGTCTGGTGGAATGGAGACAGAGGCGCCACTGTACAGTTTCCGAAGAGAAGACTTTCTGCTGACACCAAAACACTGTGTTTCACATAAAGCATATCAGCTGTGTCATTGCATGACAAAGTCCCAACCATTTGTTTTCCTAAAATACTGGCAAATTCAGCACCATATTCACATGTCCATGGCATATGAAGTTGTTGGCTCTGCTGAAATTGCCTCATAATCTGGACTTCAATTGCCCTGTTGTTGTTATTAAATTTTCCGAGTATTCCATTAAAACGCTCGAATGAAAAACACCAAAAAGAATAAACTGGTCCATAATCCAACATGCACTCTTTCAAATGAAGATGTAGATGCATGTTGGGGGTGCAGTGCAATGGGCCAAAGAGTTCGACAAATTTTGAGAGAAATGTCTGCAGGTATCCATCTGCTACTTCCAGTCTATTGATGGATATGACTCTGGAGCAGAGTATGATACAAGCCTGCACAAAGTCAAACCACATGTCATAGTGTCTGTTGTTGATAAGCCCCTTCAGACAAAACAGTGAGTAAATGGTTGTCCAGTTTTTCCACTGATCTGCTGTAAATCCTGTAAAGCCAGATGAAATCCGTAAGGGAATTCTTCCAACCTCATATGGTACTTTGATGTTTTCCACTCTAGCTTGAAGTTCATCAAGGCTTTTTGTTGTTAAAATTCCTAATTCTGTCCACAGTCTGAATACATGTCTTGCGGTACCAAGGAGAAGGTTGTGCATTGGATCTATGACGACAAATCTGATGGCATCATAGTAACTCAAGCGGAAAAGTTCTGACCATCTAGCTCCATACTCGCGTTCAATTCTTTTCTGTTCTGCCTTTGTCTTTGCCCGTTTGGATAATCCAGCATAGTGTGTGTGATCCTTTGACGTGCGTGGCTCCCACGAAGACCGCTCAAATCCTGAGTAGTCCATTTTTTCACCAAATTCCTTCTTGCTGAACGTCTTCAAACACTTGTGGCATCCTGCAAATGTAAGTTAAATGCAATATGTTACACACACATTTATATTTGAGCATATATATATCTTTTTAACATTTACATTTATAGTAAATAATGTTTGAATAGTTCAATTACCTCTGTATGCTCCATGTCCAACAAAGCCTCCACATTTTCGAGTTGCGGGGATATCTGATGAAAGACAAAGCAGAGCTGCTCTGTAAACCTGATGTCCTATCAAAGAGTTGTCTTCCAGAATCATGCCATGCAAAAGTTCTTGAAGCTCATCAACTAAGGGGTCTAAGAAAGCATTTATGTTTAGTGATGGCTCTTTTGGTCCAGGTATTAGTCCAACGAGAATCATATTTTCTTCCTTAAAACGATCTTCACGAGGTAGATTCAAAATGACCAAGTAGATGGCTCCAACTGAATATGGTGCATATTTGAAAGGTTGGAACCAGTCCACATTCAGCATCAAGGCCAAATTATTTGGCTCTGCTAAAAAAGGCTCTCCATTCACATACTGGTAATCCTGCCATACTTGTCCATCATATACATCTCCTAACACACCCTTTGGCATTTCCCGCTTTCGCCATTCTCCGCATTTCTCTTCAAATCCAGGTATTTTAACAAGTCCTCTCAGAGACTGCACAACACTCTTGTAACAGTAAGAACGTATTGGATGGACATACTCTTCACCGCTTGAATATGTAGCCTTTCTTAGCAAGACAGAGCCACATTTCTTCCTTAATGCAGACCTCTGCTGTGATTGTAGAATGGGATGTGACCACAAGTCCTGCAAACCTTTGTACCATCCCGTCTGAGCTCATAGGTTTCAGTAAGCATGTACACTGTCATACATTTTGGACAAACCACATACTGTACGAAGTCGTCACGGAGGATACCAGTCCATTTCCTCAAGGAGCATAAAGTCTTTGGAATGTTGCTTGAAAAGGCAGTGAGGGTATTAGCACAGAGAACATCTCCAATTATCCACATGAACTGTTTGATGCACAGAAGAAGTGATGTGATGGCATTGTCAGAAATCTTGAAGGTTGATTGCCATGTCAAAAGCATCATGGCCAGAAGTTTCATCAACAAGTGTTCTGGTTTTTCACCTCTGGACTGATCACTTCCATGCCCCTCCCCATCTTGTATGTGAAGATAGGCTTTACTCTGCTCCTCAGCAAGGATTTCCCCCTCTTCATCCACATAGTCATCCTATGGAAATGTAAAGGACATATTTAAAACACATGCAATGCTCATACTCAGCACCACAAAACGAAACATCATGAGTATGGCCATCTGAGATTGAAAAGACCATCATGAATATAGCCATTTGAGATTGAAAAAACCATCATGAATATGGCCATTTGAGATTGAAAAGCCCATCATGAATATGGCCATTTGAGATTGAAAAGCCCATCATGAATATGGCCATTTGAGATTGAAAAGACCATCATGAGTATGGCCATTTGAGATTTAAAAGACCATCATGAGTATGGCCATTTGAGATTGAAAAGACCATCATGAATATGGCCATTTGAGATTGAAAAGACCATCATGAATATGGCCATTTGAGATTGAAAAGACCATCATGAGTATGGCCATTTGAGATTGAAAAGACCATCATGAATATGGCCATTTGAGATTGAAAAGACCATCATGAATATGGCCATTTGAGATTGAAAAGACCATCATGAGTATGGCCATTTGAGATTGAAAAGGCCATCATGAATATGGCCATTTGAGATTGAAAAGACCATCATTAATCAAGGTTATTATAGTTTTGCATTTTTAATTTAGTTTTTATTTTATTATCGTTTTCAAGTTTGCTTTAAATTTCAGTTTAGTTTTATAAATTGTTTTGCTAGTTTTAGTTTAGTTTTTTTTGTAAACATTTCTATTTAGTTTTTATATATTTCCTTTCAGTTTTAGTAATTATCGTTTAGCAGAGTTACCAGAACAAAGTGTAGAGACTGTTACATTCCGGCTCAAGGAAGTAACAAAAATAAAGGGTTCAGAGTCCAAAAATGAATTAGACCAAAGATTTATTTACGTCTAGGGGTTACATAATAAAGAAAATAGATGTTCAACAAAAAAAAGAAGCGAACAATAAAGAGAAAAACAAAATGAAGGTCCAATTCCTGAGCAAGAATGCAGGATAAGGGTCAGCACCTCCTCCCACAAAGGACAGCCATCTTAAATACTGCTTTCCAAATTCAGTACAGGTGTGGATCCTTATCTGGCAACCTATGGGAGAAAGAGAACGCAACACAAACCCAAAACAAAACTGAGCCGTAACACCTCCCCCCTTAAAAAGGGAGAGATTCTCATTAGAAACTCTACCTTATACAAGTTTCAACCCCAAAACATGCATATAAAAAGAACAACCTTACCAAAGTTAGGGTGAAGTTAATATCGATCATTAATCATTGCAACTTCCCCAAACTCTAGCCATCTCTTAGTTTCAAAACCAGCAATCTCCCGGCGCCTGGAAAAAGCAAAATTAAGGAGTTGAAGACTGATAGAAGGGAAGAGAAGAGAAGTATTAATAGTCAAGAAACTTTATTCTCCACCACATGGGGCACGGGACAAAGCGTCAGCTAAGATATTATCTACGCCTTTCACATGACGAATCTCCAGAGCATAAGGCTGTAAGAAAAGAGACCACCTAATAAGACGTTGATTCGGATTCTGCAGAGAGTGAAGAAACGTAAGGGGGTTATGATCTGTGTACACCACGGTTGGCATAGTCCCACAAGACAAATACACCTCAAAATGCAGCAGGGACCAAATCAATGCTAACACCTCCTTCTCAATAGTAGAATAATTGGTCTGATACGAATTGAATTTTCGTGAGAAATAACTGACAGGGCGATTCATACCACTCTCATCAGCCTGCAGTAGAACAGCTCCCGCTCCGACCTGACTAGCATCCACCTGAAGATTGAATGGTTTATCAACTCGAGGAGCCGTCAGGACAGAGGACGATGTGAGCAATCGTTTGACATTCTCAAAAGCGCTTTCACATGTTGGAGTCCACACAAATTTAGCCTTTGCTTGCAACAAATCTGTAAGTGGGGCAACAACAGAAGAAAAGTTTGGACAAAAACTTCTGTAATACCCAGCCATTCTTAAAAATCGCATCAATTCACGTTTAGTCTGAGGGCTAGGAAATTTGTCAATCGCTATGACTTTAGCACGTACAGGCCGCACTTTGCCCATTCCGACAACCTTGCCCAGATAAGTCACAGTCGCCCTGGCAAACTCACACTTTGCCAGGTTGACTGTGAGTTTGGCATCAGACAAACGCTCAAACAGCGCACGAATTCGGATAAGGTGTTGATCCCATGTGTCACTATAGACAACAATGTCATCCAGGTATACGGCACAACCTTCTAAACCAGCTGTCACTCTGTTCATTAAACGCTGAAATGTCGCTGGGGCATTTCTGAGACCAAAGCTCATTACGGTGTAAGAATATAACCCAAATGGTGTAATGAAAGAGGAAATTTCCTGTGCTCGGGCGGTCAAAGGCACTTGCCAGTACCCTTTGAGCAAATCAAATTTACTGACATAGTTAGCTGATCCAACTTGGTCAACGCAGTCTTCCATCCTAGGCAATGGAAATGAGTCAGGTCTAGTAAGGATATTTACTCGTCTATAATCGGTGCAAAAACGCTGAGTGCCGTCGGATTTTCCCACTAACAAACAGGGTGAAGCCCAATCTGAAAAGGAAGGCTTTGCTATGTTGTTTTCAAGCATGTAATTAACTTCAGCCTCCAATTTGTGACGTTTGTCACATGATACACGATAAAATCGTTGTCGGACAGGTTTAACATCGCCTACATCAATATCGTGTTCAATCAAGTGTGTACGAGAAGGAGTATCTGAAAAAAGAACAGAAAATTCAGTCAGCATAGAATTTAACTCAGAACGTTGTTTGCAAGATAAATGTTTTACCCATCCTTCTAAATTAGCCAAGGTCTCAGAGTTTTTTAGGCGAGGTTGTAAAATTACATCATCAGGGGTTTTCACATCCTGTTGCCCTTCACCTATTTGACTCAAACTAGCTAACGCAACTGAGGAACAAATGACTTCAGGAGCAGCATTACGAGAATAAAAGGGCTTTAACAAATTCACATGGCACAACTGGGTATGTTTCCTGCGCTCAGGGGTAGAAAGAATATAATTTTGATCAGACACTTTTCGAAGCACAGTGTAAGGTCCTAAAAACTTCGCAGCAAAAGGAGAATCTGGTAAAGGAAATAAGGCTAACACCTGATCTCCTGGACTAAATATGCGAACCTCAGACTTGCGATCAAACCAGCCTTTCATCTTTCCCTGAGTTTTCTCCAACTTTTCTTTTGCCAATTCCCCAGCCAAAACTAAACGTCGACGAAAACCCTGTATATACTTTATCAGACTCTGTGGTGGCTCCTCCGGTAAAGCATCATTACTCAGTACCGCCAAGGGTCCCCTTACACAATGTCCAAAGACTAACTGATTGGGACTAAATCCCAAACTCTCCTGTATAACCTCACGTGTGGCCAACAACAACCAAGGTAGTCCTTCCTCCCAATCACCTTTTAACTCAGTGCAATATGCCCTCAACAAAGATTTTAACGTCTGGTGAAAACGTTCTAGGGCACCCTGACTTTCCGCATGGTACGCACTGGATTTGTTGTGTCTAATGCCAAGCTGCCGTAGAACCTCTTGAAACATATTAGATGTAAAGTTTGTCCCCTGATCACTCTGAACAACCTTTGGAATTCCAAAAATAGAAATGAACTGGGACAAGGCTTTTACAACTGATCGTGTGGTGATTGATCGCAAAGGAAAAGCCGCAGGATATCGAGTGCTCTGACACATCACTGTCAATAAGTAAACGCTACCAGACTTTGAAGGTGGTAAAGGTCCAACACAATCCACCAGGAGATGCTGAAACGGCTGTTCCATAACAGGTATGGGATACAAAGGCGCAGGCTTTATGGTCTGGTTTGGTTTTCCAGTCAACTGACAGATCGAACAAGTCTTAATATACTGCCTTACATCACTCTTAACACGAGGCCAGTAAAAATACTGCAGCAAATGTTGATAGGTCTTATTTACGCCCAAATGACCAGACACCCCACCATGAGCAGAATCCAACACAGCATTTCGCAAAGAAACAGGCACAACTACCTGTATAATTGGTTCAGTCAAACCTCCCTCTGTGTTAGAAGTCCACTTCCGCAATAGTACCCCATTTTCAATGAAGTACCCATTAACGGAACTCTCTGCTACATCAGGAGATAAAGCAGCTTCAAACAGTGAGTTCAGAGATGGATCCTCTTTCTGAGCAGACACCCAGACCTGATGGGAAATAGAAGGCAAAGCAAGGAGACCAGGCACTACCCTCTTAGAGGTCAACAAATCCTTCACATCACTTAGTTTTGGCTCAACTGATTGTTTACTCATTGCACGTGTTAGTGCACAAGACACAAATACCTCTGGATACTGCTGGGAGATATCAGTGTCACCCAATGGAGCAGGACAAGTCGCAACCACAGGTGGAGGTGGAACATCACGCCACACACGGTCACCCGCCAGATTATTCCCCAAAATCACTGAAACTCCTTCCATTGGTAATGAAGGACGGACTCCCATCACCACTGCTCCATTTACTAAATCAGATTGGAGAAACATGTTATGTAGGGGTACAGACAATGTTTGTAAGCCAATGCCGCGAATCAGCACACTGTTTCCTGTATTGGACTCCTGAGTAAAAGGAAGGACAGTTTGCAAAATGAATGATTCCGATGCACCCGTGTCTCTGAGAATCTTAATAGGAACCTTCTCAGTACTTCCAAGCAATGACACATAGCCTTCTGTAATGAAGGGAGCATATCCAACATTGCAAGGTACCACTGGTTTCTCCAAGTTCTGTAAAATATCAAAACAGTCAGAATTATTATCTGTCTGAACAGATGAGATAACAAGAGCAGGCTTAGGTTCAGGTTTAACACGCATCAGTTTTCCTTTAAGTGCTAAACAATCCTTTTTCCAGTGTCCTTTTAAATGACAATAAGCACACCGGTCATTTTTATCAGCATAACTTTTAAAATTCCTCTCACTCTTATCAGACAAGGCATGACGGGCAGTTACACTCTCTATTGGACTATCACTGAACTTGAACCTACTTCTCTTGACTTCACATTTATGAGAGTACATACTCATCAGTAAGAATGGCAGCCTCTTCCATAGATGTAACATTTCGATCAGTCAAAAAGATGGAAACATGCTCAGACAAAGTGCTTTTAAACTGTTCTAACAGGAACAACTCATGAAGATCTTCACAACTAGTTACACCTGAAGCAGCACACCAGCGATCTAACTGGATTTTTAAGTCTCTCTCAAATTCACAATATGTCTGTTCTGCAGGTTTTCGCATGTTTCTAAATTTCTGCCGATAGGCCTCTGGCACCAGCTCATAAGCTTTCAGTACAGCCTCTTTAACCTTATGATAGCTTTGACTATCATGAGCATTTAAAGAAGAATAAGCTTTCTGTGCCTTACCAGTTAGCACACACTGCAACATCAACGTCTGTTCAGTATCTGGCCATTTCATAATATTTGCCAAACGCTCAAACAAACTGAAGAATGTGTCTACATCAGTTTCACAAAATTTGGGTATCAGCTTAATATTATTGGCTACATCCAACCCTTTTCTGACAGAACTGGTTAACCCCTTAAGCTGCATGAGCGCGTGCACGGGTTGAAGCGCTATTTTTAGCACGAGTGTAATGTTTGTTAATAGATTTAACGTAAAAAAACATCATTAATCTTGACAAACTATATATCATTCTAAAGGTCTAAACCTCAAGCATCGAGGACAGACCACTGTTTTTCAATGAAAAGCTTATAACGGCTGTATTTTTGCATGAATGTAAGCAATACACATCAAAACAATTGATAAGAAAAAAAGACCACATACCAGTAGTTTCATAATTACGAGCCACACACGCATCCACTGATAAAAGTTCCAGAATGAATGGAAAGGTGAGGGTCCACTGAATAACATCCCATAGAGCATTTTAATCCAACGAAACAATAACGGTGTAATATTGATGGTTAATCCTTTGTTTACATCGCATTTCTGCGGAGCGGAGTATCATACTAGACTGTTATGCAATAAAATAATGCACCAAAAACCGTCTCCCGGTAGCATAAAGTGGCATGGGTTTATAGCTTTGAATGTTACGAACATAATACAACTAAACCCACTCAAAAACATGCAAAGATAGCCGCGATATAGTCAAAAATATCCAACCATGGCACTAGTTTTAGCTGATGTCATGACGTGCTCATCCAATGATAATGTCTGTTTATCTGGAGCCAATAAAAGCATTGAATCGTCATGACTGACAGAAAATGTAGCCAATGAACACACGATTCCAACGAGACCTCTCATGTGTATATTTGTCACATGGGCGTGAATATTTATTCATTTGAATGTGGCGCGCTCCCCACGAGATGCTGCAGTCTGTGACACCCACTGTGACACACCCAACCCCTCCCTGTCATTTGGCAGGTACGAGCTAACGGGCTAGTACAGACGGTCTCTTTGTAGTAACTGTTTGCTAATCTTACTAACTGGACGGAATTTATTATCCAATGGATCGTCAAAAGAAGTTTGTATTGTGCTGAAGATGCTTTATTGGAGCTCACTCGAAGCAGCGATGTGGAGAGTCAAGACAGCGATGACGGTGATATTGTTGACAGAGAAGTTGATCCAATAATATACCGGTGAGTTGCTATGTGTAGTTGTTTATGTATATTTAGAATGTGTGTGAGAATGTGTATTTATTTTATTGTTTCTGTGTGCTAGAAAAAAATGCAATATACCAGTATGCATTATACATATGCTGATATTTTGCATTTTTCCTAGCACACATGGGGAAAAATTATATATAATTTTCCCCATGTGTGTGTAAATAAAACATATATATATAACACATGTAATTGTTTATATATATATATATATATATATATATATATATATATATATATATATATTGAGACTGTATTTATTTTATGTTTTTCTGTGTGCTAGAAAAATGACAATATACCAGTATAGATTATACATATACTGATATTTAGCATTTTTTCAAGCACACACAGGAAAAAAAAAATATATATAATATATAAAATGCATTTTTTTCCCCCTGTGCTACAAAAAACAGAAAGAAAAGTTCTGGACGGCCGACCATCTGTGTGATTGTTGATTTTATCGCTGGCCATCAATATGAATGCTCACTGTATCACCGGCCATTAGATTGATTGTAGGACTGTGTGCGAATGTATGGGCAGCCGTCAATATGAATGCTCACTGTATAGCCGGCCGTTAGATTAATGCTTGGGCTGTGTGAGAATGTATAGGTGGCCGTCAATATGAATGCTGTCCAACCGACTGCCCATCAGTTTCATTGTTCATGGGATGGCCTGTAATTAGAGTGAATGATGACAGTGTGATTGTTGATTGAATGGGCAAACTATACAGAAATAATACATGCAGTGCTAATTCTCTTTCCTTTCCTTGCCATTCTACAGGCATCAGGTTGAGTCTTCAGATGAGCTATGGCATCCAAGCACCAGCCAACCAGCAGAAAAGAGAAGAACGCTTTCAGATTCTTCAAGATCTGCACTTGCTGTTGTAGACCTGAATCGGCCAGTAAAAGGCCAGTAAATGTTTTTTTTTTTTTACATTTGCAAATTGTGTGTGTTTTTATAGCTATATATTTATATTATATTGTTATTTATATTACTAGTTATATTTATAGTTATTATACTTATATTACTTGTTGTATTTTCAGTTGCAAAGAAGTTTAGCTCTTTTTTATTAATATTTCATTTTTATTATATTTTTATAAGTTCTGTTGTACAAATAAATCACTTATACAAAGTCTTATGGTTCTGCCTATTATTTTATAGTTGAAAAGGCATTCAAGCATCATATATGATGGCTAAAACAGCTTGCAGTACACTTCATAACATTAGGTTATCAAGTCTCCTGTAGGTTTCTTGGCACCTGGACATATTCTTAGAAAAAAGCATGCAGGAACCCCATTTTTCATGATATCTTCGTCAAATTTTAAATATAAACTGATGACACTTGTGCCTTTCAATTCATTAACTAACTGGATTCCTCCAGGTCTATTTTCATATATTTTTACATGAAATAATACAACATTCTGTGTAGTGCAAATAATTTTTGAGGCACTTCAACTATTATAATTTTTTATCTGTTTGAGAAATATCAACTCTGATTGCTTTTTAGTAGAGTCCCAAGTGTCTTCTTTCCAAAGATACCTTAATTGTGCATGTAGTGCAAATTGTTCAGTAACTGCAATTGTTTTAGTTGGGAGATGTCATTTCTGGGGATGTGCCTCAAGCAGGCGGAGGGAGAAATGGAACAGACATAGTCTTGGAAAAAAGCTTGCAGGAACCACATTTTTCATTATATCTTCCTCAAACTTGAACTATAAACTGATAAGTCGTGTGGCTTTCAATCCATAACTGAACTGGATTCCTCCAGGTCTATTTTCATATATTTTTACATGAAATAATACAACATTCTGTGTAGTGCAAATAATTTTTGAGGCATTTCAACTATTATAATTTTTTATCTGTTTGAGAAATATCAACTCTGATTGCTTTTTATTAGAGTCCCAAGTGTCTTCTTTCCAAAGATACCTTAATTGTGCCTGTAGCACACTGTTCTCAGGAGCTATAATTGTTTTAATTCAGGTAGGTCGTTTTCAGCTGTGAGCCCCAAAGTGGGGGTGCAGCTTAACAGGTTAAACCACTTGCACTGTCCCCTATTTTACCCTCACCAATTAACTGAAACCGCACAGCCTCAACCTCCAATTTGCGAATTTCAATGTCACGATTCAATTTTGCCTTTTCTATCTCTAAAAGCATTAGTTCTCTTCGTTGCTCAAAAGAGAATGTGGAAGCAATAACTGAAGATTGTGCAGCGCTATCGTCATCATCATAACCAACAGGCTTATCAGGATCAAAGACCTCTAATTTAACTAGAGCGGCTTTAACAATTAGTGCCACAGACTCCTTTAATTTTTTTTCTTTGGTGGTTAAACAAATCTCATACCTAGCGGCCACCTCCAACAACTGTTCTTTCGTTAGTTTATCAAACAATCCCTCACAAGGAGACTCAAAAAATACATCTAAAACAGTAGCCATTATCAATTTTCTATTCAGCAGAACTCGTAACCGATTGCTTTAATTTACAAACACCAACAAGTGATTATTCCCCCTACTCTCTCCTCCCCCCTAAAATAACTCAACCCTAGTCTTCATGCCTCCACCAAGAGTCGAGTATTTTTAAGCACTCAAATACCGTCAGATGTATAAACTCACGGACAAACCAGTGAGACATACAAAAGCGGCAGCGCTCTCAACTCAGCGTCAGCACAAAAACAACAAACTAAAATAAAAAAGATCAACGCAGTGCGTTGCTAAACCTAACGGGGAACATCACCATTAGTGTAACAAAATACAGAGTTCGCTGACAAATTACCTTTCAGCAATATTAGCTTACCGAATAGAGTACACATACACAACAAAATCCTGCCAGAGCTAACGTTTTTAACAAAGGGAACTCTTAAGAGAAATCAATGCACTTACCATACGGTCTATTTCGGTTACCACTTATTTTCTCTTCAGTTGAGAACAACAATGAAGAAAATCCAACGTTTTAAAGACACCGAAAACTCTCGCGCACATTTCCCAGTAACAAACAAAACACCCACTGTTTGTTAGCGCTAGCACGCCAAGCCACACACTGGTGAATCGAATACCCGTCAAATACGCTCCGCCTACATATACACAGGCGCTAGTGAAAATGTTACAAATAATACGTTCTCTTTTCCAATAGAAGCTGGACCTTCCAAATTCTATCAAACATTTAAGGACGAGCCCCCAATTGTTACATTCCGGCTCAAGGAAGTAACAAAAATAAAGGGTTCAGAGTCCAAAAATGAATTAGACCAAAGATTTATTTACGTCTAGGGGTTACATAATAAAGAAAATAGATGTTCAACAAAAAAAAGAAGCGAACAATAAAGAGAAAAACAAAATGAAGGTCCAATTCCTGAGCAAGAATGCAGGATAAGGGTCAGCACCTCCTCCCACAAAGGACAGCCGTCTTAAATACTGCTTTCCAAATTCAGTACAGGTGTGGATCCTTATCTGGCAACCTATAGGAGAAAGAGAACGCAACACAAACCCAAAACAAAACTGAGCCGTAACAAGACCAAATCAAGATTTTTAATTTCAGCAAAGTTTAATGTTTGCACCGATTAAAGTTTACTCTTATGCAGACATCTTAATAATATAAATAAAATAATGGAATACAGATTGTTTTATTTAATGCCATGTCAGCATCTAAGGCTATATTCATGGCAACATTTTAATTACAAAAATACAAATATCATATATATATATATATATATATATATATATATATATATATATATATATATATATATATATATATATATATATATATATATATATATATATTCAATAAAACCAAGAAAACAAACACAAGTCATATTATACAAGATTTTTTAAATCAACTTATGATTTAAAAAAATCAAAACCTTTTAATTTATAATCTTACTAAATAAGCCCTTAAGTGAAATAATTTGATAAAAGTGCATTCTTGTTTTAACCCAGGGCAGTCCAAAAAATGTTTAACGGAGAGGGGAATCTACAAAACATGCATAAAGTTGGGTCTTCACCTTTAAGAGTCTGTGGGAACTTCATCCACTTCAACTTCAATTTAGAAATTGTTTATACTTTATAAAGTATGTTTATACTTTAGTTGCTTTCATAGTTACCTAACAGAAATTTAAACTAACAGTAGTAGTACTGAGAGTGGAAAACAATTCCCAATTTCCCATTTGAGCTCTGGTTTATCATGCATGGAACGTTATACTAGTTTTCAAATTTAATTAATTTGTAAGTAATTTCATGCTTACCACACAAAAAGAGATGTCTTCATCATCTTGCACTGACTCTGAATCGCTGGAGTCTAGGAAAAGATGAATGATTTGGTCATCTGCTGTTTCGTCTGAAAAACAGCAACGAGCAAAAGATAACGTTATGGATTATAACACGATTCCTATTTAATTATAAATTACTATTACAATAACCACAACAGTGAAAATCAACCACATTTAACTAGACAATTTAAAGGAGAGGCCGGGTACAGTTACAATATCTGTAACATTAGCTGTACAGGTGTAACAGTTAAATTGTGATGCTCACCGTTGTCTGAAATGCTATTCGCTGGGTGCATTTTTTTAAATTCTTCAAGCACTTCTTTTCCTGGGTCCTCGGAGTGCATTTCGCTTCCATCAATCTCTCCAACTGCAGTCAAGTTATCTTCCGGGTCTTTACACATTGACGGTACATCACTCACAGCAGGTGGGTCATGACTGAATAGCAGCAGGGTCTGGACGCTATCTGACGTAGACCTTTTTAATTTTTTCTCCCAAACTCCATTTTTGAAATAGCGCTTTCTGTGGTCAAAATACTGTGTATGACACAGTTCAGTGTTGCAATGTTCACAGAAGCGTCAGTCTTGGGACTTCCATCTTTCAACTGACAGCACACCGTGTTGATATCACAGAGTTTATGCACACCGCTTGCTCATTTGTATGTGCGCACGTCTCGCGAGATATTCCTTATAACAATGACCTCGCATGTGATTGGAGGAGCCCGACGAGCTTCTCGCCCTCGTCCAATCACGTGCGAGTTCAAGGCCATGACGCGTACAAGACGTGCTTTAAACAGACGTGTTTTGGACGCTTTTTTTTACATTTTCTGTGTTTTTGCTGCTTTGCGTGATCAACATGACAGGACGCCGCCTCGCCTTCAGCTCTCCTTCAACTCCTCTGAATGGACGCGACCAACCCCTTTCAGCCAGTTCGCTGACCGATGAGAAGAAACTGCTGAATGCTATGAGTGGCCTATCTCGTCAGCTTACTCTACTTACGAACAATCTGAATGAGAAGTTTGATGTAATAAACTCCAGGTTGCTGTCCATGGAGGATAAGTGGGCTGCTTTTGAGTCGAAAAACAGCTGTGCTGTGGAAGAAAATAACTCCAAGAAGAGAAGACGAGTGCACAATCCCAAGATTGCGGTAAGAATATTTTTATGTATAACGTTAAGCGTAATATTATTTTTAAAGTACCCCACGCTAAAAGTAACGTTTGCAGAACCAGTTTGCGTTTTTATATATAAGCGTCTTTTGTCTTGTATTTTTCAGGAGGCTGTCCGGCGTCTTCACAACTCTGAGGCAAACTTTAGGCGCTATGAACCAGAGCATGGGTATGTAACGTTACGATTGAAAGAATATGCTTTTATTCAGCTGTGTAAGGAAATGGATGCGTTAATAGATCCGAGCTTATAACTGAACATTTTGTTTACACAGACTATCCTCGCCTCATAACGAAGCTGTGACCTCTTATCTGCTTGGAGCGATTTCCGCGAGTCCAGATTTAACCGCTGAACATGACGACATTGTGTGTAAGTATGACTAATGTTTTTCTCATTCCTTCTTTAATTTTACCGTGACTGTTTTTATTAATACCAGTCTCATGTAATTGTTTTCCAGCTGCCTGTAAGATGTATTATGAATCGATACGCCGCAGCTTCAGATACAAACAACCTGAACTTGTATCGCTGGCGGAAACTGCGAAGAGTTTAGCTCGGAGTCGATCAAGAAGAAAAAGGGTAAGATTTATTATATTAGAACCGTTTTTTGTCAATGTGAGTATTTTTCAGGTTGCTTATTGTCTTTATGGATTGTATTACAGTTGCTGGAAGCAAGACGAAGTGTGCTGGCTCCGGATGAGGTGGACATTTGGAAGTCCGCGACCATTGACCTCATGTCTGACGAGAGAGACGGCTTTGTTGACGGGGTGTCTGGATGGATTGTGCGGCCACCGCCCTCTCGCAGCCCGGAGCTCACCGAACTTTGTAACACTTTGCAATCCAGATTAGAGGCCACACCGAAGTACAGGGCGACTCACCATATACGCCTGTGTTCCCCTAATGTGTTGGACGCTTCTTTTTGACGTTTTTGGAGGACAACATAAGATACTGCTGCACTGTACTATTTGTGTTTGACAATAAAGCTCTTTCTTTGAATGAACAGCTGTGTGTGTGTATATATTAAGCTCTTTCTTTGAATAAATGGCACGGTCCGTATAATTGTCCCATATATTCTTTGATGGTATGAATAGTGTACTTCATAGCACTAACATTAATATAAAACATAAATTATTACAACATCAATTATATATTTATTTTATATTATTATTATTATTGGGGTTTACATTTATAATGAGCCAGGGGGGCCAATCATGATTGGTTTGCAGCGATCTGCCAACCAATCACGAGGGTTTATTCTTGTTTAAAAGTTGTGGCCTCAGCCAATACTGAGTGAGTAAATTCAAGTCTGGCCGTTGACTCTCTGGTTTCGCTGCTATTCATATGCAAATTAGAGGTGTTGCACCTCTGCGCGGTCTCTCAGCGGGGGGCTCTCCACCTACGTCATGGTTCGTTTACGACAATTTGTGGCACAGACGAACGCGACGTTCGCTGCCTCTAAATTGTCGAAAACTGCCGAAAATTAGGGAGATTTCCGGGAGTATACAGGCGTTTATGGGGTCGAAAATCCCACTTTTCATGCAGTGTGGGTTGCCACACAGTCATGTGTGTACAAGGAGTACAGGAGTGGGCTGAGAACACAGCCCTGAGGGGCTCCAGTGTTGAGAGTCAGTGGTGAGGAGATGTTACTGCCCATTTTGACCACCTGGCGTCTGTTTGACAGGAAGTCCAGGATCCAGCTGCATAACAAGCTGTTTAAGCCGAGAGCCCGGAGTTTAATGTCAAGTATGGAGGGCACAATGGTGTTGAATGCTGAGCTGTAGTCTACAAACAGCATTCTCACATATGTGTTCCTCTTTTCCAGGTGGGAGAGAGCTGTGTATGGTGGATGAAATGGCATCATCAGTGGAGCGGTTTATGCGGTATGCAAACTGCAGTGGGTCCAGTGAGGGGGGGGAAACAGAGCAGATATGGTTTCTGACTATTCTCTCAAAGCATTTGCTGATGATGGGGGTCAGAGCAACAGAACGCCAGTCGTTTAAGCAGGTGGTTTTTGATTGCTTAGGTACAGGAACAATGGTGGACGTTTTGAAGCATGTGGGGACCACAGACAGGGAGAGGGACAGGTTAAAAATGTCCGTAAAAACTCCAGCCAGTTGGTTTGCGCACGCCCTGATGACGCGGCCAGGAATGCCGTCTGGACCCGCGGCTTTACGGACGTTCACCCGCCGGAAGGATCGGGTTACATCCGCTACAGATACGGAGAGTGAACTAACCTCTGTATCTTCAGCCACAAGCTCTCTCTCCGCGAGGGCGGTGTTAGTTCCCTCGTAGCGAGCATAGAAGGTGTTCAGCTCGTCCGGGAGAGAGTCCGTGATGGTGTTAATTCCCCGCCACATGCTTCTGGAGTCGGTGGTGTTGAACTGTCCTTCAATCTTGTCCCTATACTGGCATTTTGCTGCTCTGATAGTTTTCCGGAGGGCATAACTTGCTTGTTTATGCTCCTCCGCATTACCGGAGTTAAAGGTGAAGGTCCGCGCATTGAGTGCCGCGCGAACATCCCCATTTAGCCACGGCTTCTGGTTTGGGTACAGCCGAATTGTTTTGGTCGGAACAACATCTTCTACGCACTTCCTGATGAAACACGTTACGCTATCAGCGTAGACCTCGATGTCGTCATCAGAGGCCGACCGGAACATCTCCCAGTTCGCGTGATCAAAACAGTCCTGTAGCATAGAGTCCGATTGGTCCGACCAGCACTGGATGGTTCTGAGGGCTGGTGCTTCCTGTTTCAGTCTCTGCCGGTAAGCGGGCAAAAGGAGAATGGAAGCGTGATCTGATTTCCCAAATGGTGGGCGCGGGAGGGATTTGTAACCATCCTTGAAGGGAGAGTAACAGTGATCCAAAACACGGTTCCCTCGTGTGTTGAAGTTAACATGTTGGTGGTATTTGGGTGCAATGCGTTTGAAGTTGGCTTTGTTAAAGTCCCCGGTCACAATAAACGCAGCCTCAGGATGCGCGGTTTCCTGCTCACTCACTGTCCTATACAGTTCCTTTAGTGCCCGGTCTGTGTCTGCTTGTGGGGGAATATACACAGCTGTGATGATGACCGCTGTGAATTCCCTCGGTAGCCAGAATGGTCGACACAGAACCATGACAAGTTCCAGATCAGGAGAACAGAAAGACTTGATAGAATGTACGTTCCTCTGATCACACCAGGATCTGTTGATCATAAAACATACACCCCCGCCTTTGCTTTTCCCGGAGAGATCTTTTTCTCTGTCCATCCGATGCACGGAGAACCCCGTGGTCTCGATGGCCGAATCTGGAATCTCAGCAGACATCCAAGTTTCTGTAAGGCAGATAATGCAGCAGTCCCTCGTCTCTCGTTGGAAAGAGATCCGTGCTCTCAGCTCGGTCATATCGCTCTACACCATACAGCTATACATTTAGCAGAAAGAGAAAGCTGAAAACCATCAGAAGAGTGAAAACAAAAAGATTGATTAGACGGCGATGGATGAGATGTATAGCAGCTTACGGTAAGGAACATTCTTCTGTTTATGATATATTATCCAGCTAATGTTAGAAGTATAACAACAAGACATTTCCAAGCGAGAGGTTCACATCATAATTCATGGTTAATGTGTTACAAATAAATGTGAGCTATTTTAACCTGGTGCACTGTAAATGAAACAGGGCACGAAATAATTGTTTTTATCCATCCAACCTAACGGGACTCTATTGCCCAAAGGGCACAGTATTATCTAGACACCCAGTGAAAACATTTCCACTGGACTACAAAAAAATATAATTTTTATATAACTATTTTTATATGGTTATAGTTTATTTTATTGTATGTATGTATTATTGATATCCATATCTAATACATGGTAGCCTATATTTTAGTTATAACAATAGCCTAACAATAATTCTTTTTAAAAATATATCTCAATATTACAAGCCCATGTGTACGCTGTAAAAATACAGACTACAATTAAGTCGTGCAGTACAAATGTGCTACACAAATGCAAGCAATATTGGCAAATGTTTTTTCTGGTGGTCTTGTTTTAAAGTCAGTCAGGGCTAGGTTTAGTTATTAACTTTAGATAACCTTCAAATCAAAATGTCATCCTTAAATTTCTTAATACTTTTGACCACTGTTTTCATGCAAATAATTGTATGTAGTTTAGGTACTTCAATTTGTAATAAAATGTAGGGCTTTCCCTGATTTTAATTAATGTAACATCTGTATTGAATATTAACAATACAAACTGACAATGTGTACTGACTGCTTTCTCTCTTTTTATAGTAAATTTGTGGTACAATGAGAGAACACCACGGGAGCGAGGCCCTTCCTTCTGGGAAACAGAGGTGCTCCAGAATTTTCAAGATGCTGATTGGTACCTCAACTTCACAGGCCTTCAATATCCTTTGCGACCAGCTGCACCCATACATCAACCCCCAAACTACCAAAATGGTGGATCCAGTACCTTTAGAGAAGAGGGTAGCAGTTACTATCTACAAGCTTGCCAGTAATGTTGAGTTCCACGATGTTGCCAACCTGTTTGGTGTTGGAACCAGCACCGCCTGTAACATCTTCTGGGAGGTGTGTGAGGCACTTAGCAAGCTCAGAAGGGTTTCTGTCAAGAGGCCAAAAACTGTCCCTGAAGTCCAAGCTATCATTACAGGATTTGAGAGGAAGACGGGATTCCCCATGTGTGCTGGTGCTTTGGATGGCACACACATCCCAATCATTCCCCTAGAGACTTCCCCACTGACTACTTCAACAGAAAAGTATGGTACAGTGTGCTTCTTCAAGGACTTGTAGACCACACTTACAGCTTCCTTGATTTTCGATGTTGGCTGGCCTGGGAAGTGCCACGATGCGTACATTTTTGAGTGTTCTCGTTTGTGCCGCAAGCTGGAGGATGGTAGTTTTTTCCCTACAGTCAGCAGGAACATCCAAGGGGTGGAAATACCGGTCCTGATTGTGGCAGATTCTGCCTACAGCTTGACTAGAAACATAATGAAGCCATTCCCGGAAGGTACAGTGAGGGGACCCAGGACAGCCTACAACGCCTCCTTGAGCCGTGCACGTATCCATGTTGAACACGCATTTGGTCACCTCAAGGGCCGCTGGCGATGCATTATGAAAAGAAATGACAGTCAAACCAAAAATGTGAAGTATGTTGTGTGAGCTTGTGTAGTGTTGCACAACTTCTGTAAAATGCAGAAAGTTGCTTACCAGGAACCTCAGGAAGAGGCAGGACCAGAACAGCATGATGTACCTACTCTCTCCCCAGCAGAGCGCATCAGGGAGGCCTTGGCAGCACATATTCACACAAATCAGTAAAGCGCAGAGAAACCTTGGATGGCATACCCTACCTATGCAGTCAAGACTCAAGACCCACATGAAATTGAAATCAAACATTTATTTTTAGTGCAGAGAAACATTTATCTCTGAACTTTACAATTCACATAAGTTTCAAGTATTTTTTCAATGTTTGAATATAAAATAAAGGTTTTTGTTACAAAATATAAAAGAAATGTGCAAATATTGCTTACCTACATCAAATGTGCAAAATACTGCTTTCTGTAGGGATGCACCAAAACCCAACACAAATCAACGCTAAATGAAATAAATAAAATTGTGAACATGTAAACAAAGGCCTAAGAACAAATAATGGCCCCACTTTATATTAGGTGGCCTTAAGTACTATGTACTTACATCAAAAAATAAGTACAATGTACTTACTGTGTTCAAATTGTATTGCAAAACACCTTTGCTGATATTGAGGTGGGATACGGGTAAAGTTAGGGACAGGTGTGGTGGTGTGGGTAAGTTTAAGGGTAGGGTTAGGGACAGGTGTGGTGGTATGGGTAAGTTTAGGGTAGGGTTAGGGACAGATGTGGTGGTGTGGGTAAGTTTAGGGTAGGGTTAGGGACAGGTGTGGTGGTATGGGTAAGTTTAAGGGTAGGGTTAGGGACAGGTGTGGTGGTATGGGCAAGTTTAAGGGTAGGGTTAGGGACAGGTGTGGTGGTATGGGTAAGTTTAAGGGTAGGGTTAGGGACAGGTGTGGTGGTGTGGATGAGTTTAAGGGTAGGGTTAGGGACAGGTGTGGTGGTATGGGTCAGTTTAAGGGTAGGGTTAGGGACAGGTGTGGTGGTAGGGGTAAGTTTAGGGTAGGGTTAGGGACAGGTGTGGTGGTGTGGGTAAGTTCAAGGGTAGGGTTAGGGACAGGTGTGGTGGTAGGGGTAAGTTTAGGGTAGGGTTAGGGACAGGTGTGGTGGTATGGGCAAGTTCAAGGGTAGGGTTAGGGACAGGTGTGGTGGTGTGGATGAGTTTAAGGGTAGGGTTAGGGACAGGTGTGGTGGTATGGGTCAGTTTAAGGGTAGGGTTAGGGACAGGTGTGGTGGTAGGGGTAAGTTTAGGGTAGGGTTAGGGACAGGTGTGGTGGTGTGGATGAGTTTAAGGGTGGGGTTAAGGACAGGTCTGGTGGTGTGGGTAAGTTTAAGGGTAGGGTTAGGGACAGGTGTGGTGGTGTGGGTAAGTTTAAGGGTAGGGTTAGGGACAGGTGTGGTGGTATGGGTAAGTTTAAGGGTAGGGTTAGGGACAGGTGTGGTGGTGTGGGTAAGTTTAAGGGTAGGGTTAGGGACAGGTGTGGTGGTGTGGGTAAGTTTAAGGGTAGGGTTAGGGACAGGTGTGGTGGTGTGGGTAAGTTTAAGGGTAGGGTTAGGGACAGGTGTGGTGGTGTGGGTAAGTTTAAGGGTAGGGTTAGGAACAGGTGTGGTGGTGTGGGTAAGTTTAAGGGTAGGGTTAGGGACAGGTGTGGTGGTGTGGGTAAGTTTAAGGGTAGGGTTAGGGACAGGTCAGGTGGTGTGAGTAAGTTTAAGGGTAGTTACAAATGTAACTACAGAAATTAATTACAGACGTAATTACATGCAGGTAATTTTTTAAATGTAAGTACAATGTAAAAACATGTATGTACACAATAAGTGCATTGTATCAAATGATTAATTAAAATGTTAGTACATAGTAGTTAAGGCCACCTAATATAAAGTGGGTCCCAAATAATGCTTTCCTGCAAAATGGTAGTTGGGTGGGTCATTGTAGTAGTGCATTTGAAATGCTGCTGTGGCAGGGGGTCCAGGGGCTGTAGATGGAAAGTCCATGCTCTCAGTCGATGGGCATTGGGGAGGTGGTGGTGTATAAGGGTAGTAATGAGGGGCTGAAAAAGGTGAATGGTGGGACTGGGGCCTAAAGCACTGAAACATCTGGAGCATTAACGCCCTTTTCTCTTCTGCTGTCTTTTCATCAGCTTTCATCTTCTTAATTTCAAAATCAAGGCGTTTCCTTTCCAGCTCCATTCTATTTCTCTCCATCTCTTTCTCCCATTCAAACCGCTCCCTGTCGTAGTCATGGGTGTTGTAAGAGTGGACTCCTGCGGATGGTTCAATCTGCAGGGTTGCCAGAAGACTAAAGAAACGTTATCAGAAAGATGGAAGAAAACTGTACTTTTCTCGTCTATTTCCACCCACTGCAACTTATACCAACGACGGAGATAAGTGCAGTTACAATAGCAAAATATGTGGGAGAACGTTGCTATAATGTGACTATATTGTATTGCAATAGGGAGCAATTCACAGTCAATAACAAATCAACACTAGTTAGCACAGTATTCGTAAAAGAAAGGATTTAATGACAAAATCTGGTTATGGTTACACTTAAAATAGTTTCAAAATGGATGTATGAGATGATAAACTTATACCATTAATCGTACACAGCATGAATAAAATGTTACCTGAGGGATAGAGAGAGAGAGAGAGAGAGAGAGAGAGAGAGAGAGAGAGAGAGAGAGAGAGAGAGAGAGAAAGAGAGAGAGGGAGAGAGAGTGGGGGAGAGAGAGAAGAAGAGAGCAAAGAATAGAAGCTCCAATGACCTCAAGAGCCAGAGAGTAAGAGCCCCAGAGGAAAAAAGAGCAAGAGCAATAATTCCAATCTCCTTTTATCCCTTTATCTGACCATGTGACTGAAACCAAATGTGAGATATTTAAACTGACCAATCAGACCAAACTCAAACATGACATTCAAACCAAACTTCCCCCACTACCTGCAGGTCTCTCTATTGTCTTCCAGATGGCCCTTCTGATAAGCAAATGTGGGTTGACAACAGTAAAGCAAATCTCTTTGTTGGATTTCAAATATCAAATATCTTCATCTTCAATTCCTTCAGTTTGTAAACTTCCATCCATTAGCCCAAAAACAGATACTAACGGCTTGGTCAAAAGGAATTCTGCGTGTAAGCCTTTTCAGCATTTTGGTGAAGTTCTCTTAATTTATTGAGATCTCGTTTTAAATCTGACTCCATTAATAATTTTATCTGACTCCAATTTTATGTGACTCTATAAAGTGTGTTACGTTTAGAGTTTATCAGCTGATTTTACGATTAGTTGCGATTTAATTTAGATCGTTGATTTTCTTAGTATCTTCCTAGTTTTCAAATTCGTTCATCAAGAGACCCAATATCGCACAGAACATACGCGTCCGGACCGCACGTTCACGATCACAAAATAGTTACTTCTGATATTAGTCAGAGGATGCAGAGTGGATATTTACCTTTAAGTGGTTGCCCCATGCTCACTCAACAAAAAGTGTAATTTTAGTATATCTACGAACTACAACTTGCTAATTCAGCGATAGACAGAAATCGGAATATCACGCACTCTGTGCCCATGCTTCAGTCGTGCCGTCATCGGTGTGATCTATCGTAACACTAGATCCTGCGGTAATAAAGGAGTCTACATCGATCCATACTAGAAACATGATTTCAGAATCATACAAGATAAATCAAGATTAACATTTATTTTGGCCAGACAGGAAAGGTAAATAAGTAAACAAGAATCCATGGTACACAACTGATCAGCGGAAAACATAAACACAATCGCAAAGTAATATGAAAATGATTTCAATAAATCATCATGTCTGGCACAATACACACAGTGTGTGTGAGTGCCTCGAAGACACTGACACAGCACCACATGGGGGGTTCTGGCTACAGAATGTTCCCCCCCTCTCTGTTCTGTTACCCTCCCTTAAATACTCCAGCTAGAACAAAAGGGCTGTAAATATTTGCAACACAAACACCTGGTTTTTGGAGGAGAGAGAGATCAGATATCTTTGAAGAAACCACTCAAAAGGAGAACAGAATTCTCATTAGTTTTCAATCTTTCTAATCCTACAAGTGACTGCAGTGAAACTGAGACCATTTTACCTTTCGCACTAAGACCTTTAAAAGGACACCAAACATGAAATGGATAAAACAATAGATTTACAAGATACATCATCACTGGTATATCTGCATTTGTTGACTTGAAAACAGGGCAAGGAGAGGGCAAAATGGGGAGGGGGTGAAATGTTTGATCAGGGTGGTGTCACACAGTTTCTGTGAGATTTTCTCATAAGATTAGTGACTTTGTTGGGGTGTGGATCTCAGCCTTTTTCTTAGCCGCAAAACCAGTCCTTACAGTGTTTTCATTTTGCAGGAGACGGTCCATACCCTTTTCCATTGCCTCCATTATCTGTTTTTCGCCCCTTTCTTCGGCGATGTGCTGCAAACACAAAACGGCTCGGGTTATGTCTGTAACCCTTGTTCCCTGAGAAGGGAACGAGCACTGCGTCGGAACGACACTTTGGGGATACTCCCTAAGCACTAGCGAATCTGAAGTCCGTATAGAAACTAGCCCAATCTGATTGGTCGTGCGTGATGACGTCATCGTGACGGCATACCCGGAAGTATAAAGGACGAGCCGGCGCATTGAAACGGCAGCTATTGCTCTGAAGCATGCGCTCCAGGCGTGCCGAGGTGTGGTGATGCGACGCAGTGCTCGTTCCCTTCTCAGGGAACAAGGGTTACAGACCTAACCCGAGCCGTTCCCTTTCGAGGGAACTCTCACTGCGTCGGAACGACACTTTGGGAAACGAGTACCCACTAGCCCACACCGAGGGTAGCGCCTGTCCTAGTGTGAAGCCGGAGACCGGGCACAACTAGGCCTTGAATACCCTAGCGCCAGCACCGTAGGGAGATACTTCTCCACTCCTTTTCCTTCCGCGCCCCAGCCGATGAAGGGAGGCGTCTGTTGAAACAGTTCCCCGGCAACAGGATGCTCCCAACACTGGCCCTTGGGACCTTTACCGAGGGTAGTGCCTGCCCTAGTGTGAAGCCGGAGACCGGGCACAGCTAGGACTGGAGTACCCTAGCGCCTACCATGCCCCCAGCCAATGAGGGAGACGTCTGTTGAAACGGTTTCCCGGCAACAGGACGCTCCCAACACTGACCCCTGGGACAGAAACCAAGGTTTCTTCCATATAACTAGGGAACGAAGGCATCTGCGCGCTACCCTGATCATATGAAAAAGATTCCCTCTGGGGGAAACCCCTTGGTTTCCAACCACCACTGTCAAGGTCTCACTTGCAGCAGGTCAAAAGGTCTCACCTTGGACGCTGCTGCACTGAGCCCCAGCACTCAAAAGTGCTTCACAGTGAAGGTCTCTTACTCCGCCGTCACGTGAGGCGGGGGATGTAATGCCTGAAGAACCAAGGAACTGACCAATCCTAAGTTCCTTGGTCCATCCGACTCCAATGGTCCGAAGGGGGCCTCAGCCAGCCTTCGAGAACCACTGCCAGATCCCAGGTTGGGAGTTCTGGAACGAGCCACAGGCCGCATCCTCCGAGCCCCACAGGGGAACTGTACAACCAGCTGGTGTCTACCCAAGACCATCACCCAAAGGAGTGTGGAAAGCCTTATGGCAGCCACGGACACCCTGAGTGTGGACTGGGTTAGACCCGCAGAGAAGCGATCTTGGAGAAACTCCAGCACTGAAGCCACTGGCCAGTTAACTGGGTCCACCTCACGCTCCCTGCACCAAGTGGCTCACCACTTGGAGCTGTACAGTCTCCTCGAAGATGGAGCCCTGGAACTCAGTAAGGTCTCTATCACCTCTGCCGACAGGCCAGTCTCTAGGTACCTGACCCCCTCAAGGGCCAGACCCAAAGGTTCCAAACCTCCGGCCGGGGGTGAAAAATAGTGCCCCCTGCCTGAGATAGGAGATCCCTCCTCAGAGGGATCTGCCATGGAGGACCTGCCAGCAAAGCTATGATATCCGAGAACCAAACTTGCGTCGGCCAACAGGGTGCTACTAAAAGTAGGCTGACCCCCTGTTGGCGGACTCCCTCCAGGACTCCCGGGAGCAGAGCAATCGGGGGAAATGCGTACAGACGCAGCCTCGGCCACATCTGAACCATGGCATCCAACCCCAGCGGGGCTGGATGCGTGAGGGAACACCACAGTGGACAGTGGGACGTCTCTCGAGACGCAACTAAGTCCACTTCCACTGGGCCGAACCTCTCACACATGGCCTCCACCACCTCTGGGTGGAGACGCCACTCCCCGGGCCTCAGCCCCTGCCTCGACAGGATGTCTGCTCCCTGATTTTGGACCCCCGGGACATACATTGCCCTAATGGACAACAGTTTCCCTTGGGACCACAGGAGAATTTGATGCGCCAGTCTGCATAGAGGGCGCGACCTCAAACCCCCTGCGAAGCGGTCATCCATGACCGCGCCCCAACCAGTGAGGGAGACGTCTGTTGAAACGGCGTTACCCTGATCATACGGAACGGATTCCCTCTAGGGGAAAACCCCCTGGTTTTCAGCCACCACTGTTCCCCGAGACCATTGCCAGTATGGTGTCAACTCGCGCGGGAGACAGTTGTGCCCGTATCATCGTCGAATCCCATACAATCCCTAGGAACGTAGTCCTTCGGGACGGCGAGTCTCAGCCCCAGGCACTTTATACGGGCCAGAACAACACCTCGGTGCCGAACTGCCATATCGTACGACTGAGCCAAAATGAGCCAATCGTCGATATAATTCAGTACACGGATGCCCTGGAGTCTTAATGGAGCCAGAGCTGCATCCATGCACTTCGTGAACGTGCGTGGGGACGTGACGAACCAGTCCTCAGACTGGAACCAGTATGCAGGACCCATGTAGAAATATTCAGAAGGCATTTCCATGCGCCGAGATAATCTACTAAGGGAACCAGCCTCTCGAGGCTGGCGTCGGGTGTTACACGAGCCTCGTCCCCAACCCCCTGAAACGGATGACCGGCAGGAGTGGTTGGGAACGATTCTCTGTGTGCGGACGCGCGAGCTGCCCAGCCGCAGGTCTTTCCAGAGGCGGCTGGAGCAGCATGCGTTCGTGGGAAACCAATGTGGCCCGAAGCGTCATAGACGGCGGGATTACCACATGGATTTCCCCAGAGCGCTGCAGAGGAAGCAACCTCGGCTACACCCTCTGCAGAGAGCAAAACCAAGGTTTCTTCCATATGACTAGGGAACGAAGGCATCTGCGCGTTACCCTGAACCTACGGAAAGGATTCCCTCTGGGGGAAAACCCCTTGGTCTTCCGCCACCACTGTAGGGGTCTCATGTGTAGCAGGCCAAAAAGTATCACGTTGGACGCTGCTGCCATGTGCCCCAGCACTCTCTGAAGGTGCTTCACAGTGATAGCTTTATTCCCGAGACCATCGCCAGTATGGGGTCGGCTCGCGCAGGAGACAGTTGTGCCCGCATCGTCGTCGAATCCCATACAATCCCTAGGAACGTAGTCCTTCGGGATGGCGAGTCTCAGCCCCAGGCACTTTATACGGGCCAGAACGACACCTCGGTGCCGAACTGCCATATCGTACGACTGAGCCAAAATGAGCCAATCGTCGATATAATTCAGTACACGAATGCCCTGGAGTCTTAATGGAGCCAGAGCTGCATCCATGCACTTCGTGAACGTGCGTGGGGACGTGACGAACCAGTCCTCAGACTGGAACCAGTATGCAGGACCCATGTAGAAATATTCGGAGGCATTTCCATGCGCCGAGATAATCTACTAAGGGAACCAGCCTCTCGAGGCTGGCGTCGGGTGTTACACGAGCCTCGTCCCCAACCCCCTGAAGCGGATGACCGGCAGGAGTGGTTGGGAACGATTCTCTGTGTGTGGACGCGCAAGCTGCCCAGCTGCAGGTCTTTCTAGAGGCGGCTGGAGCAGCATGCGTTCGCGGGAAATCGATGTGGCATCATAGACGGCGGGATTCCACATCGATTTCCCCAGGGCACTGCAGAAGAAACAACCTCGGTTGCTCTTCTGCTGGGGGGGACCGCCCTTAGAAGCCCAGCCGCAGCTAGGGCTTCTTCCCAGCAGCCTTCCGCCCTGGAGTACGTTCTTCAGATCACCTCCAGGAGCGGAAGACCGCTGGAGGAACTGCTGGTGAGAGCGCCGCCTCTGTTGACAAGCTCCTGGAGGAGGGGCTCTAGAGGCGACGCTCTCCTTCTGCACCTGCCGGTGCGAGGAGCTGGTAGACGGCTGAGGCTGCCCCCTAGGGGCCGCCTTCCCAGGCTCTGAGTGGCGAGGGAGGTACTGGCGGAAGGCTGCTGACTGCTTCTTCGCCTCCTGGTATTTGGCGACAACGGTCTCAACCGCGTCACCAAATAGACCAGAAGGCGAAATCGGGGAGTCTAGGAGGAAGGTCTTATCCTTCTCCCTCATCCCCGACAGATTCAGCCAGAGATGTCTCTCCACAGTCACCATAGAAGCCATGGACCGGCCAATAGCACGGGCCATCTCCCTGGTGATGCGGAGAGACAAATCTGCAGCCCTCCGTAGTTCCAGCACATCCTCCGAAGAGGGACCGTCGCCCTCATCGAGCTCTTTCAGGAGGTCAGCCTGGTAGGCCTGCAAGATAGATAATGTGTGCAGGGAACTACCAGCCCACCCAGCCGCCATATAAGCTTTGCCCACCAACGATGAAGTGTCCCGACAGGGTTTGGTGGGCAGCGTCGGGGTTTCCAGGGACGACGCAGAATCGGGCGAAAGATAGCTCATGAGAGCGTCTTCCACCCGAGGCATCGTCCCATAGCCCGCCTCTCGCGCCCCCAGAACATTGGAATAATCCAATACTGGAGGAACACGCGAGGAATAGGGCTTCCTCCAAGACCTACACACCTCGGTGTGTAGATCGGGGAAGAATGGTAAACCCCGGCGAGGTGTTTGAACCCGGCAAGAAAGGAACCGGTTGTCCAGCCTACTGGTTGGCTGAACTCCCGGCACTTCCTGTGGCCAAGTGATCTTCAACTTGGCCACCGCACGAGTCAACACCTCAAACAGCTCCATTTGGGCGGATGGATGAAGCGATGAAACAATTCCTGCTTCTCCACCCACCCCGATGCAAAACTCATCCGGCTCCTCGGAACCGGAGAGAATAAACATCGGATCCTCAACCCCGGGGGAAGAAGCCGCAGTGCGGGCTTCCACACGGGGAGGAAGATCCTCAGAACTATCAGGCGAGGATTGGGAAAGTGCCGCAGCAGTCCCAAATCCCGCTGATAAGTCCTTCTGTGAACCCCATGATCTGTGCCACCGCGCCGCCTCAGCGACTGCGGGTCCAGAACCATGGGGCTCACGAGGCTGGCCGGCCTCATCGAACACGGCCAGCTGAGAGCGGAGCAGTCTGAGTGTGAGCATCTCACAATGCTGACAGGCGGCTCCCTCAAGAGCCGCCCGTGCATGCTCAACACCCATACACTGCACACAAAGCAGGTGTGTATCTGAGCCCGAAATGTAATAGGGACACGGATGCACACACTGCTTAAACTCTCTCACATTCATTTCCATCATTCACACTCTTTTGCAACTGGACAAAACAACAGTAAATAGACAGACAATTTCAACAGAGAGCGCTATGCTGAAGAGCAATAACTGCCGTTTCAATGCGCCGGCTCGCCCTTTATACTTCTGGGTACGCCGTCACGATGACGTCATCACGCACGACCAATCAGATTGGGCTAGTTTCTATACGGACTTCAGATTCGCTAGTGCTTAGGGAGTATCCCCAAAGTGTCGTTCCGACGCAGTGAGAGTTCCCTTGAAAGGGAACGTTTATTTCAGCAAATTCAGATGTAAAACCTATGAATACCTGGAACATTTAATGTTAGTGATCAAACACAATTGGTAAGAACTATTTAACTTTAGCTTATTCACTTTATCCCCCAGAGTTAGATAAATCCATAATGCTATTTTTCATCTCTGTGCGTGCATTAACTCTGACCGCTAGCGTAGCGTAAACGGTAAACGGCTCCATTTAGCCTACTGCTCAATCAGTGACAAAATAACACCAACATTTTCCTATTTTCTTGTTGTGATGTTTATAGTTACATCGTGCAAGAAAGTCCGACAGAAAATGAAAATTTGCGATTTTCTAGGCCGATATGACTAGGAACTATACTCTCAGTCCTGTGTAATAATCAAGGAGCTTTGCTGCCATACCATAACTGCAGCAGCGCAATGATATTACGCAGCACCTGAAAATAGGCTAACTTCCGTCAACATAACCAACATGACAACCTGCTCACACAGGGAGCATGCTGGAGACTATTTTTGTCATGCAGTGTGTAATATCATTGCACCACTGCACCCATAGTACGGCAACAAAGTTCCTGGATTATTACGCAGGAATGAGAGTATAGTTCCTAGCCATATCAGTCTAGAAAATCACAACTTTTAATTTTCCGTTGGTCTTAGTACACCATGTAACTATACACATCACAACATGAAAATAGGAAAATGTTGACGTTATTTTGTCACTTATTGAGCAGTAGACTAGATGGAGCCATTTACCTCCAGTCTTTGTGCTAAGTTAGACTAGCAGTGGGTGTGTCCAGGGGCGCTGCTAGCAATTTTGGGCCCTATGAAAGAATATGAGATTGGGCCCCCCAATGGCATCCATTCGGCACCAAACATACATGCCAAGCTAGCTAAGCTATAAGCAAAATCTTTGTCTGCTATTGAGTACTGTTACTATATTACTATTGCTTTTGACCACTAGGTATCAATATTTAGTCAGAGACCTACCACAGCTGTAGCTAGCAGATGATTTATTAAGCAAATTAAATGTAAAAGAAAAGTACAGTACTTAAATATTTATAGAAACATTCTTAAACAATGATTAAACATACATTATATTAAACACAAACTTATAAACAGAGTGCAATATGCAATACACTGCAACAGTTACTTAATCAATTAGACACAAAATAAATTAGAAAATCTTATTTTCTTTAACCCAGTGACTTAAATGACAAAAGCCAAATGCATGGCCTTCTTGGTGGCAAAATCCACAATAAAACATATTCAACATGAACCTATATAAACAGAGTGCAAAATGCAATACACTGACTGCAAGAAAATTTTAACAATAAATTAGACAAAACATAAATTAGAAAATGGCCTTCTGTGACTTGAATGCCAAAAGCGACTTAAACGCCAAAAGCCAAACGCCTGGCCTTCTTGCTGGCAAAATCCTCAATCAAATCCTTAAAATCCAGTTTTAAAGCCAACTTGCTTTCAATTGACAGTATAGCAAGGTTGTTCAACCTCTCCTGAGACATGGTTGATCTCAAGTAGCTCTTTATCAATTTAAGCTTACTAAATACCCTCTCTCCACCGGCAACAGTGACAGGAAGAGTGCAAAAGATCCTAAGGGCAATGCACACCTCTCCAAAAATGCTCTGGAGTTGCATTTTATGAATTGCATTAAGGAGAGCAAGAGGAGAACAATTAGAGGGGAAAGTGGCTGAAAATATTGCATTGAGATGCCCGATTTCAGCCTCAAACTGAGGTGTGAGGTCCCTAGTATACTTACTTATGAGTGGCTGACACACAGTTGCAATATCACAGTCACTCAACTGCCCCATTTTTATTATGGCAGCAAATTCCTCTACAATACCTGCAGTTGTTTGGAAGCGCATGTCCAAATCACAGATAATGTGGTCCATGGCAGAGAAAAAAACCGTGTTGCGAAACACTTTGTCACCACTGTCCTTCTGTCCTTCTTCAGAGCCAGGGGTCTCGTCAGATAATCTCTTTCTCTTCCTCTCACGACCCAGTTCCTTATGAAATTTAGGTGGCACCCCCATCTGACTGGCAATCAAGGATGCCTCTGAGAAGAGAGCATCCCAACTATCCCTGAGATTTTGCATCTCATTTTTAAGATCCCTTACATTAGCTGACTCGGCCTCAAGGGATATTTTCCCTGACTGGAGAATTTTACTCCTGTCATCAATGCACTGCAAAACTTTTACCCAAATAGTCAAAAGCACAATAGCATCAAATGAGGTAAAGTACTTTCTGAGTCCAAAAGCTTCTGCTCTGGCCTCATTTGAAAGACTGCATGTGCTCAGTATGGTACTCAGGGCCTCTATGACATCCGGCAAGTGTTTTGCCACAGGCTTGACAGCATCAATTCGAGCACTCCAGCGAGTGTCCGATAAGCTATGTACAGAGCAGCCTACAATGTCCTTGAATATAGCCCATCGCTGTGGACTGGCACTTACAAAACTGTATAGGCGATTGATGTAACCAAAAAATGTAGACACTTCAGGGCTTGACCCTGCAGCATGCACACCCACAAGATTCAATGTATGGGAGGCACAAGGTGAAAATGTGGCAAGATTATTTTTTTGTAATATTTGGGCCTGGACTCCCTTGATCTTCCCGGACATATTTGCCCCGTTATCATACCCTTGCCCTCTGCAATCACTGATGTCTATCCCTAGATCCATAAGCACACTCTCTATCATCCCTGCTATTTCACTTCCTGTTTTCTTGTAGAAATCCTTGAATTCAAGGAATCTTTCAGTAATCTCCCATTCATCCACATTTTTATTGTAATGCACATATCGCATGAGCACGACATTCTGCTCAGTGTGGGAAATGTCAGGCGTAGCGTCACAAATGATCCCATAATATATGGCATCCTCCCTTTCCTTCAAGATTGTTTTCTGTACTCTTTTGCCACACAATTCAATGAACTCATTTTGGATGCCTGAGCTCAAATAATGGGTTAACCTGCTTTCTTTTTTGGATGTCCTCACTTTCTCTAAGTGGTCTTTCAACAGTGGATCATAAAGGGACAACAGCTCTAGAGTTCCTAAAAAATTCCCATTATGTACATCACCTAAGTCTGTAGTTTTACCTCTGAAAGGTAAATTCCTTGATGCCAAGTGCAGAGTTACAGCAAGGAGCCTTTGCAAGAGAGCTTTATTTCTCTCAATTTCAGACTGTAACTCTCTCTGCATCTGAATGTCGATGCCACTTGCAGCTCTTACAGAACACTGCAGGTTTTTCCATTTTAAATAGCAGTCCCTGTGAGCCCTGTTATGTTCATGGTTTGGGAGTTTATCATACATACGACGCCATTTAACGTCACACATCTTGTACCCCTGGTCACTATTCAGAGGACTATGAGAAGGTCTTTTCTGCCCATGAGAGAAAAGAACACATGGGATGCAAAACAGTGCATCTGCACTCTCACTATAAATTAACCAATCCCTTTTCATCTTTTCTCTACCATTTGCTGCCTTACTGTATTTCAAGTAGTCTGGAAATGGCTTTCCCTGTGAATCATTAGGCATTTCTCTTTCTTCTCTTTGTGCCAATTTACTAACAATAGTTGCTCTGTCTTTGTCACTTATTTGTTTAGGCCACAAACCCGGGTCAACTGACAGCAGGTCATGTGGTTCAGTATCCAAAGTGTCCATCTTAACCTCACTCTGTCCCTTGTACTGTAAGCTCCTCACTGCTTCCTCCTCCTCATCTGTGCTGCTGCTTCTGCTACTGCTAATACTGATACTCTCCTGAGCCTCATCTGCTGTTTCTCTTTCTGTGTCCTTTCTGACAGACTGGCTTGAGGAACATCCTGGCTCTGGAATATCCAGAAGATAAACAATTCATTCAAAACCTGTTCTAAATGAACATAGAGTTTCTGTATCACACTATTTTGCTGATATGGAATGGCTTTTGACTACTTAATAAGTTATATTAATAGAAATGGCTCACTGGGGAAAACAAAAAAATCCTAAATTAATAAATATTATAAACACCTTATGCACATACAGCATATCATGTTAAAATGTTCTACTTTTTTGAACTTTAAACAAAAAATATATAATGCAATATATAATGTAAAGAACATTCTGAGAAAATATAACATTTATAACTTTAATATTGACTGAGTAAGGTCATATCAGAGATTGAAATCATAGTGAAATGAATGCTTGAAATCAAACTGTGATCCTCTTTATCTCATAATTGTTTATGTTTGAGACTAGTCTGTTTTTCACACACAGGCAGAATCTCAGTGACATATTGATTAACTTTACCTGCTTCAACTGGGAGAAGAGTTGGGGGAGGGGGGGCTTCCTGGGAAAGAGTGGGTGAGGGCGAGGCTGCATCTGTGTATGAGGTAGACCTCATTAGTGAACTAGTTATCCGTTAGGCGCTAACTAGAATGCGCATGGTAGTTAGCTAAAGTCTGATAACATGGTTAGCCAACAGGCGAATGCTGGCTAGTGTGCAAAGAAAGCTCTGCAATTTCGGCGCGCAGACACGAACAAACATACATACCTTTCTTTTCAAAGAACTGTGTGAGTAACTGTCGGCCCGTTTTCTCTTTCTCTGCCCTCTGCAACCTCTCTTTTCTTTTTTGATGACCGGACTTATACTTCTTTGTCGAACTAGATGACATCTCTGACAGTTAACGTGACCATCTGATTCTGATCTCACTATATCACAGCGTAACTATAGCTACCGTAATTATGACAGGACGGAACCATGCAGTGCTGGGAGGGGAGGGGGATTCATTTTGCCAGAAATTCATTACTAAGCCGGATTTTTTTATTTGTAACTCTTTGGTAGATTTTTAATTTATAATTTTTATTACATTATTACTAGTACTGTAACTACTAATGAAACCGATCTCAGGGGGCCCCAAAAGTGCATGGGCCCTTAGAATCGTCCTAACTTTCCCCCCCTTAGCGGCGCCCCTGGGTGTGTCAGACAGAGTTATGGCACGCATGGAGATGAGAATGGTGTGTATGGACTTATCTAACTCTGGGGGATACAGTGAATAAGCCAAAGTCCCAAAAAGTCGACGTGTTCCTTTAATAGTCAATTAATGGTTTGTGGATATACCTATGGGACCCTTGTTTTGGTTACATGTGTGTCTGGCAATGTCACTGCCCCAGTCAATGTGCCAAAGTTCAGTTGAGTGATGCACCTCCTTTTATTTTTATTCTCAATTAAAGTGACACTGTGTTGTGTTGTCGGTGTATAGTGCCATAATGGTAGGCTACTCCAAGCTGGGGGAGGGAGACTGTCCTGGGATTTTGCAAATGCAGATGTATTGCCATCTACCACAACATCAACACCACCACCAGACAAGCCTCATTTCACAGCATTTATAGATGAAAGTGCACTAATTTCAAAATCACACGAGGTCCCCAGATCATACTAACCCCGTGCAAATAAGGCTTAAGGCAGACATAAAGTCCTTCAGGTAATCAGGCTGTGCCTGATAATCAGCTGAAGGTGAGGCCAACAGTGGTCTGGAGGCTGGACACAGGGGCAGCGGCGATGGTGGTGGGGGAACTGGTGATGGGGGCACTGGGTGTGACAACAAGGGAGTATCCTCAGGTTGAACTGCTGATTAAAGTAAGGAGTCCTCCTGCTCCGCTCTGGTTGGCATTATGTCTCCGCTTGTCTAGGTTAACGTCTGAAGGCAGCTGACATGCCGGCGGGTGCCATCATCTAGGAGGTATGTGGCTGGTCCCAGTCGGCAGGCCACTTGCTGTGGAGTGGACCAAAATTATGCCATCTTGTTCTCTCTGTGCGGTCGGCAAGTTCTCACCCAGTCTGCCACAGTGATATCTGATATCCTGACCCTCTTTTTCTTGTCAAACCACTGTTTCATCAGCTTCTTATATCACGATATAAGTGTTTCATATCGGTCGATATTGATAATTATTGATATGTTTTATGACCCATTTAAAATAAGGACCAGGAGAAAAATATTTTACATTTAATCATTTTTATTTTAAACTTAACCTTCCTCTGATTATAATCCACTCAGTTATAAAGGCAGAAATGTCAACACAACCATGGAAAAAATATAAACACTTATATATTTGGTTAAAATATAAACACAGGTCTAAAATCACAATGAACACTTAATTATCTCTTAACATTAAGCTGCAGTGCCTCCGTTATTTCTTTGTAACGGTTACCGTTTAGATGCTTTGTCATAAGGCACTGATGCAGAGTAGCATTACCTCTCCATGTAGTTTCAAAGGCTGAATCCGAAATCGCCCCCTATGCCCTTAAATAGGGCATTATTTGAGGGGACAGCTGTTTGTAGTCGTGTCCGAAACTATAGTGGACGTTATTGAGTGCACTCATTCTATCCCACTTTGCATCACAATAACAAGTGTACAGCTGATGTATACACAACGCCTGTCCGAATTCGCTCACTTGTTTTCATTCACTCCTTCAAGTGAACTGTATCAGTGGACTAAAGTAGGGAACAGTGATGATTGAGGATTCAGGGGGCGATTCCAGATTCAGCCAAAGTCAAGAAGAGCACAAACGAACGAGGCGCACGTGCTGTCAGCGGAGGCTCGCGCTGACCAGTCTTGGTGAGGACGACTTATAAAATCCAAAAAATTGCCATACTAGCAAGCTGACTTGTTTTCCTGTTTTATCAACAATTTCCTTGCTAGCTGCAGCACTCATTATCCACTTATCACTCCACGCCGGAACTGTTCACTGAAGAATGAATCCAACCTGAGACAACGATATGGCACAAACAAAATGATACAGTTACCTGATTGGCTGTTAGCCTGTCACTCTCTACATTGCTTGGTTACCACAGAGTGAGAGCCTTTGTTCATTCAACCTTCGCAGCCACTGGTTTCTTCTAACAAAGAAGAAAAAATTATCAAACGTTTTATCGAAAGCATTTTTTATTGATATCGATTACGTGTCTATCACGATACATATCGTTATTGTTTTATCGCCCAGCCCTACTGGAATCACAGTGAAAAGCCCACGCACCACACATGTCTCATTCCAACAAGAGAGCTCCTGGTTGACCAGAGAAAAGGCTAACAGCTCAGACAGGGGCGTAAATTTCATCTAACAGTTGGGGGGGGGGACGATAAACATGAAATTTCTCAAGAGCAATTTTTGAAGGGGACACAAATAATACAGCCAAAATCATACTTATAAGGATATGAGTACCAAAAAAAAAAAAAAAAAAAAAAAACATTTTGTGCTTATTTGGCATTTTGGTGCTCTGAAAAAGGATCTAATGTCCATTTTTCTTTTCTCTGTCATTTTATCTGACCAACAACACAAAGCGATAGTTGTTTAAATATGAGTAAGGTTCACCACGCAGTCATATTATAATTATTAAATTATCTTGCATCCTCCACATAGTATTTTATACTATGATATTCATATCTTTAGATATTCAACTGCAGCAAGCCCTCTGATCTGCCACTTATTATCATATTGAGCAAAACCCAACACAGATCTGGCGGAGCGGCCGTGCGCATATACTTTAGATTTAGAATTAGCGCCAATTCGAGGGTGGGTTGTTTGAATTATGGGTTCATTAGCCTATTATTCTTAATGAAAAACACAGCAAGAAAACAGTACAATGACACACTCCCTTAAATAGGCACTTTTACATTTCGCTTTGAAACCAAATTTTCCGCGATCATCTTGTCTGTCAGCTGTTTGCTCCAGTGATGAATGAAATCTGACTCTCGTTAGCCTCGTGCTGTATTGAGCAGACACGTTCAGTTTTTAATTGTTGTGTCTGTTCTCTAACTGAACAAAATTTTATTACTATAAAAATGAAAACGACGGTGGCCCGGGGCGGTGGGCAAGTGATGTTAACAGTGTTTTGCCTAATCTGTATTAAAGGTCCCGTTTTTCATGTTTTTTTTTAAGCTTTGATTGTGTTTACAGTGTGCAATATAACGTGTTCATGTTTCGCGTGTAAAAAAACACAGTATTTTTCACACAATTTACTGATCTGTACACCGCTGTTTTCACTGTCCTAAAAACGGCTGATGAGTTCCTTGTTCTATGAAGTCCCTCCTTCAGAAATACGTAACAAGTTCTGATTGTGCCAGCGGTTCCTGTGTTATGATTTGACCGCAGCTTAGCGCACGTTGCCCGGTTCCTGTGTTGTGATTTGACCGCAGCTTAGCGCGCGTTGCAGGGAAAGGTCACGCCTCTTACCGTAACGGGGAGATGTATGCGCTCAATGATGTACATCGTCCCTAGGAAAGCGAAACAAAGGTGATTTGACTCCGGGATGAAAATAACAGCGTCTCGACGAAATGGCGACAAACACACTCAAACGCAAAACTTCCTCGTCTTCTCCACGCAACGCTTCCTCTTCTCCACGCAACACTTCCTCTTCTCCACGTGGGAGAAAAACAAGACCACTCCCCCTTTTTCGTGTATTCTTGTGGGCGGAGGTTAGTCTGTTCTACTGTTCTACTGATGTCAATAATGAAGGAAGTACCAGGATGTAGTCCTAATCGGCCGTTCGCTGTAGGCTTTGAAAGGGAACTTCTGTTAAATAAAATATCTCGCTTGGCATTGAACTTTGAGCTTTATAATTTTACAGGTATTATTTATGCTCTAACAGCAACATTACACACTAACTAAAGTTTGAACAATGGGATCACGAAGAACAGGACCTTTAAAGAGAAAAGAGTCACTTCATCTGATGTGTAAAGTGAAAAAAAATAGCCTTGACAGCTTACTGGAGTTTCACAACTGCTGTCTGAAGAGCTTTGTTGTCTCCCCAACATTGTGTGGTAGTTTTTTTACATTCTATGGGTAACGTTAGTTGAGGTGCGCGGTGGATCAAACCACTGTGGTGCAGGGGGGGGGGGGGGGGGGGGGGGCTCAAATGTTTCTAAACGTAAACGCATTTTTTGTCCCGTTTGCTTTTGTATTGTTTTACTACTTACACATTTATTTTAAGTATATATCCTTATGTTATTTACAATACTCAGCATGGTTTTTAGGGGGGGACAGCCCTCAGATTGGGGGGGGGTCCCGTCCCCCCTGTGATTTACGCCCCTGAGCTCAGAGGATAGTTTCCTTGGCCATCCCTGACGAATGTAGGTGCAGAGCTGAGAGATGACTGGATCCTGTTCTGAGGCTGCCTTCAGTTCCTTTAGTGACTGTGGACTCAAGCGGAGTGTGTAGCATGTGAATAATCTCACTTTTGATATGGTTGACGCTGATGGACAGGGCCTGGGCAGGAACTGACCAAGAGAGGAGGTCTGCTACGACAGTATCCCGGCCCGGGGTAAACTGTAGATTAAAGTTGCATTGGCGGAGGCGGTCATACCAATGATGCAGTCTCAGCGGCTTTTGACCGGTGTCAGTAGAGGAGAGCAGAGCTGTCAATGCCTGGTGGTCTGTTCTCAGTGTAAACTGGTGGCCATAAAGGTAGAGGTGCCAGCTTAACGGACACTCCATCCCTCAGGGCCAGTGGAATACGGCGCAGTGGCTGGATGACTGGAGTCACCGAGAAGTCAGTGAGGGGTTGATGGGTGAAGGAAAACAGACAGCCCATCCCTTCAAACACTGATAACCACTTCTGATACTGTCCGGCAGCGACAGTCATGATGGCAGCCCCCTCTGTGTCAATGAGTGAAAATCCCAATGCCATGAACAGATCCAGCCCCATTAAATTCGCCCCTCATCGGGCCACATTGAAGACAAAGGAGGGCAAGACCCTAGTAGCAGGGGAATACACACTGCATTTATATTCACTGTACATGACTTGAACTGCATGGGCCCGATGTTACATGGTGAATTATGGTGGGTGAACCACGGGGAGTGTGTCCATCCGACCTGGAGGGGGTAGAGCGGCACATTTTTGCAACGTGATTTTTCTTCCACAGTTACGACATGTTTGGTCATTAGCTGGACAGTTCCCGACTCTGGTGGCATGTGTGTTTGATCCACAGCTACCGCAGGAAAGCTGCCTTTGACGCTGACGCGGCCCTTGTTGTCTTGTGAAATGCATGACTGGGTCTGGGGCTTTGTCTGATGCATCCAACACAGCGCTAGATGTCTGCTGCTGTTGCTGCTCATGTGACTGTGCACTTATGCAGATAGACATATTGGGTACCACTTAATAATAACTACACGCTATGAAGCATTAGTTAAGCATTAGTAAATAGTTAATTCATCATTAATAAAGCATTAATATACATAAGTAAGCAGTTTATAAATAACGCTATAAATGCTTTATTCTTGATTTATAAGCATATCTATAATGTGTTTAATAATTGTCTTTTCATTCTTTATAAATGATCTATTTATAATTTCTAAATTAAGTGTTACATTATTTACAAACCAGTTATTTAGGACTTGTCAGTGGTTCATAAGATCATTTAGAAAGTGTAAGTAAAGGGTTAATAAACTATTTAAATGTACATTTATACATCTTATTATTTAGACATATAATAATAGTTACTCAGTGTGTTAATAAATGCTTTATTAACATGTATTCATACTGTAATTCATGATTAATTCAGGTAGTTATGAAATATTTAGTAGTTGTCAGTTAACTATTTCTGTGAGCGCATCTAAAGTGAGGACTATTAATGCCTCTTAAAGCTTTTACAGAGGAGATTTAAAGGCTTGTTCTCTTCTGAACAGAAAAAGAAAACAAACACAACACAGAGGAATATAGCACATATAAATATTTACTTCAAAATGCAAAAATGGAGACTGTAAAACTAATAACTTAATATCAAATTAAAATTAAACCTCTTTAATGTCATAGAAAATAATATTCCTGTAGACCGCCAGAAAACATAACTGCAGTCAAATAAAACTAAGCCTCTGCAATCTGACTGAGTGCCAAAATACAACACATAAAATGTAGATAAAACAATAATAATATAATAAAAATATTTAGCAGTGTCAAAACAGTACTTACTTTAAAACATTAGAGAACAGCCGTGCAGAAGAGATCTGAGCCTTTAAATCCCCTTTGTAAAAGCTTTAGAAGGCATAAATAGTCCTTGTTGGAGCTATTTAGTGTTGTGTTTAGATTTCATTATGATTTAATTTCTGTTAGTGTTTTGTTAGTTTATTATTTGTTTTGTTTGTTTCATGCACGCTAGGGGGCACTATAGGTTATTTAGGTAAACGCACGGCAGGGACTAGTATGCACCAGGTTAGGCATATGGTTTTTTTACCGGAGCGGGAGAGGCACAGGAAATTTGTTAGTTCTGTGTTTGCTCGACTTCAGTCAAAAAATAAACCACGTTTTGTTGACTTTTAATACTTGTTTGGATCTGATGTTTTTCCCACCCGCGTACACCAAAACCCACGGTGCATCAGTGGCCTTTTGATTTTGTTTGATTTGAACTTTGACTTAAGATTTGTGTTACTTCGTTGACAAACGGCCACTACATCAAGTAAAAAACCCGCCTTGGAACTTTTCAATACTGGACTTATCGGATCGATTGGTGGTGGATTTATGGACAAAAGATATTAAGCATATCTTCGCTCAGCCGAGGGGGCAACAGGACGCATTCTGGCCCAGACCACACAAGACGTTCAACCTACTCAAAAGAATGTGGTAAGTCAGCGATAAAACCGTTTAGAGCTGTAATGGAAAACGGCCAAACGAGTGGAGTTTGACAGTATTTCACAAGGAATTGATTGAATGTCACACGTCTACCTTTACGCATGGCCACGTGCATTCATTCATGCATAAAAAATCCGGCAGAGTGTGTTTGTTTTGATGAAGAGGATCTGATGATCAATAATCATCGTGTGTTTTGCAAACCTGCTCTCTTGTTCATCAATGAACTGTGTAATTTGTTTGCAAACAATAAAGGAAAGTAAAGAAAAGAAACGGAAATGTCCGACGTTGGTGCAAACGATACTGAAAAGCCAAAAAGAACTGTTAAAATGTCTGCTAAAGGTATAGAATATCATGTGATGACACTCCAGGAGAAAATGAGTGAAAAATGCAAACATGCCAAAAAGTGTATGAAACACATGATTGAGCTAATGACATCAAAGGAAAATGTTGATTCAATAAAGAGCGAGCTTTCCGTGTTTGTAAGGTGTTGCGAAGACGCACATGATGTGCATAAATCTTTTATGAGTCTACCTTTGCCCAAAGATGAAGTTGAAAGACAAAGTAAATATTTCACGGACAAAATGACAGAATATCGTGATTTCACTGAGAAGGTAAAAGGATGGCTCTCTGACGCGCATGATTCACGTGCTGAGCAAAATAAAGATACTCCTGATGATCAATGTAATGCTGATGAAATAAATCCTGAAGATAGTGTCTCCAATGTTTCAAGTGTAAAAGCGAGCTTTGAAAAGGCACACTCTCAGCTATCACGGACTTCTTCGACGTCATCTGCGCGCATCAAAGCGGAGGCCGACAAGGCAGCGCTCGAGGAGCGCATCGCTGCGCAGAAAAGGAAACATCAAATAGAAGCGCAACAGGAAAAACTAAGGAGAGAAATGGAGCAACTTGAGCTTGAAACGGAATTGGCAGCAACAAATGCAAAGCTTCATGTTTTGGAAACCAGGTCACAGTGTGGCTCAAAATGTTTAGACGGCATGAATTCTTATTATAAAAGGAATAAGCCACGAGGAGTGAGTGATTTAAATGCTGACGCCAACACTTTTGTCCCAGATATCATGAATGGCAATGATTATGCTCTTGGTTTGTCTGCTTCTGGACTCCAACCACCAGTTGTTAAGCCTAAACAAAGACAAAGCAAACAAATGGGTGAAATGACATTAAATGCTGGTGCTCCAGTTCACGTGATGCAAACTGTAAACGGAGTGCACATGGAACATGCTCAACATCAGACCCAAGCTTTGACTGACAACTATCAAAATTATGTTTTAAACATTATGCAAAAACAAAATGACATCGCTGCTTTGCTTGTCCAACAAAATCTGTGTGCTGTCCTCCCAGCTAGGAACATCGCTGTGTTTGATGGAGACCCTCTCCAATACAGATCTTTTATAAGAGCTTTCGAGAATGGGGTGGAGGCTAAAACAGATAAATGGAGTGATCGTTTACATTTTCTTGAACAGTACACCAGGGGGCAGCCAAAAGACCTGGTGCACAGTTGTCAGCATTTACCATCAGAGCAGGGATACCACAGAGCCAAAAGTCTTCTTGCAGAGCACTTTGGAAATGAACACAAAATTGCTGCTGCATATATGGAAAAGATACTTAACTGGACACCTGTTAAAAGTGAGGATATTAAAGGGTTGCAATCATTTTCTTTGTTTCTGCGTGGATGTGCAAATTTAACAGAACACCTGATGCACATGAAAGAGCTGGATTTACCATAAAACATGAGGAGTATCATCTTGAAACTTCCCTACAAATTAAGGGAAAGGTGAAGAAATGTTGCTTGTGACCTGCAAGAACGAAGAGGTGATAGAGCAACGTTCACTGATCTGGTGGGATTTATAGAAAGACAAGTCAAGATTGCTTCTGATCCAGTCTTTGGTAACATCCAAGACCTACAGCTCACCAACTCCAAAACATCCAATGCCAGTCACTTCAAACAAAGGAAAAGAGGGAGCAGTTTTGCCACCAATGTCACTGCAGTCAAAGAAGGAGGTATAACTCAACATACAGGAAACAATGCCAGACACTTTACTCTTAATTGCCTGTTTTGTACCCAAGGTAATCATGCATTGGATCAATGTTCACAGTTCAAAATGAAAGTACACAGGGATAAGATTAATTTCATTAATCATTTTCATTAGAAAAAGGAATCTGCTTTGGATGTCTGAAAGTGGGTCACATGAGTAAAGATTGTAGAAAACGTTTGGACTGCAATGTGTGTCACCAAAATCACCCAAGTGTCCTTCATATAGAGCGGCAGGATAAAGGAACATCCTCCAATCAACAGTCTGTGAGCTCAACAAATGCTTCACCTTCAGTGTCTCAGATTTGTGGCCATATTGGGGCTGGTCACAAAGATGCCTCAATTTTTTCTATTGTTGCAGTCAAAGTCAAGAGCCAGAGGAGCAACAAAACTGTGCAGACATATGCTTTCTTGGATCCCGGGAGTTCAGGAACATTTTGTACACATAGTTTGGCAAGAAGATTGAATGTAAAGGGTAAAAGGACAAGTATTCTGTTAAGAACAATGGGTCAAAAGAAGATTGTAAATGCTCATGTGCTGTCTGGTCTTGAAGTGTCTGGGATAAATATGAATGATTTTATTGAGTTACCTGGCGTCTTAACGCAAAAGGATATGCCTGTTTCCACACTCAATATTCCACGACAAGAAGATTTGGAACAGTGGTCTTATCTCAAGGCTGTTAAGCTTCATGACATTGATGAAGGCATTGATTTGCTCATTGGAACGGATGCAACAAAAGTGATGGAGCCCTGGGAGCTAATCAACAGCCAGGATGAGGGACCTTATGCTGTCAGAACCAGAGTTGGTTGGGTCATTAATGGTCCACTTCGTGGTGGGAGCAACAGGAATAAAAGTGACTACTCTGCTGTAACATCAAACAGAATCTCTGTTGAACATCTTCAGGAAATGCTGGTTAAACAGTTTAACTATGACTTTAATGAGAGGTCATCGTATGAGCAGCTTGAAATGTCCAGAGAGGATGTAAAGTTTATGAATGTCATGAACAACACCACAAAGTTAATTGGAGACCATTATTGCATTGACTTACCTTTCAAGGAGGAAAATCCCCTGCTGCCAAACAATCGTCACATTGCAGAACAGCGCCTCCAGAGCTTGAAAAGAAAGTTTGTCAAGAATGGTCAGTTCAAGGAACAATACATCACATTTGTAAATGACATGGTGAAGCAAGGATATGCTGAGCTTGTGCCTTCTGATCAATTAAAGCAGAGTGATGGAAATGTTTGGTATCTTCCTCATCATGGGGTTTATCACCCCAGAAAAGGTAAGCTGCGAGTTGTTTTTGACTGTGGAGCAGCTTACAGAGGGACATCACTGAACTGTCAGCTGTTGCAGGGCCCTGATTTAACAAACTCTTTAATCGGGGACCTTGTTCGATTCAGACAAGAGCCTGTTGCAGTGATGGCCGACATTCAAGCAATGTATCACCAAGTTCATGTTTCTGGGAAGCATATCAACTTTCTCCGCTTTCTCTGGTGGCCTGGTGGAGATACTTCACATTCTCCAGAGGAACATCGCATGAAAGTACATTTGTTTGGAGCTGTTTCTTCACCAAGTTGTGCAAATTATGCATTGAGGAGAACTGCAGTTGATAATGCCCAACATTTCCCTCATGAAGTGGTAAATACAGTCAAAAGCAATTTTTATGTTGACGACTGCTTGAAATCAGTGGCCTCAGAGGAGGAAGCAGTGCAACTGGTTAAGGATCTGACTGCACTTTGTCACAAAGGAGGATTTAATCTTTCCAAATGGATCAGCAACAGCCGAACAGTGTTGCTGTCAATTGCTGAAGACTGTAGAGCAAAGGAAGTGATGGAGCTGGATTTGGACACGGACCAACTTCCAATGGAGCGAGCATTGGGACTACAGTGGTGCATTGAAACCGACAAATTCAAGTTTAGGACCTCATTACAGGAACAGCCACAGACCAGAAGAGGTATTTTGTCGGTGGTCAGCTCACTGTATGACCCCTTAGGGTTTTTAGCCCCATTTACTATTCCAGCCAAACTGGTGTTACAGGAGCTTTGTAGAAGAGGCTTGGGGTGGGATGAAGCCATTCCTCATTCCCTCTCTAAAAGGTGGTTTGAATGGTTGGAGGATCTCCAAAAGATGGCTGGGTTCAATGTGGATCGCTGTATTAAATCCAGAGATTTTAAAGACCCTGACACAGCACAGCTTCACCACTTTTCTGACGCCAGCCAAGTTGGATATGGAACAGTGTCATATTTGAGACTGAAAAAGAACGATAGAGTTCAGGTTGCATTTCTGTTGGGAAAGGCCAGAGTTGCTCCACTAAAACAGACAACGATTCCTCGACTGGAACTCACAGCGGCGGTTCTTGCAGTCCGAGTTGATAAAATGCTTCAAAAGGAGTTGCAACTGAAACTGGAGAAGTCAGTTTTCTGGACTGACAGCGCAACTGTTCTTAAATACATCTGTAATGAAACCAGGCGATTTCACACTTTTGTCGCAAACAGAGTTTCCTTCATCAGAGATGCAGCAAGTGTTCATCAGTGGAGATATGTTGGATCAAAGGAGAATCCCGCAGATGATGCATCAAGAGGAATGAGGGCAGAGACTTTCCTGAAAGGCAGGAGATGGATAAATGGTCCAGAGTTTCTTTTTGAGCCAGAGGATGTTTGGCCTAAGTTGGATGCTGAGCTCGATGCGATTCCTGTAAATGACCCAGAGGTCAAAAGGGATTTGATAGCAAACTCTGTTGTTGTGGATTTTGTGTGTGCCACAGATCGCCTGCTTTGTTACTTTTCATCTTGGAAAAAACTAAAAAGGTCTTTTGCTTGGTTGCTGAGGGTTAAGAGAGCTCTTGTGTTATTGGGACATAAGAGGAAGGAGCTGTGTGCCTCTGCAGACTTCAACAAGGACGAGCTGGAGACTCAAGGACCTGCAGTGGAAAGGAAAGTTCAGAGCTTTAAAACCATGCTCAAAGGACAGAGTCTGATTCCTGAAGATTTTGTGAACGCAGAACATGCAATTATTCAGTATGTACAAGAACATAAGTTTAAAGCTGAAATTGCATTATTGAAGAGTGGCTGCAAAAGTGTTTCCAAGGGAAGTCCGCTGTACAGACTAGATCCTGTGATGGATGATGGAATCCTCAGAGTAGGTGGTCGGCTGGGTCGAGCAGCAATGCCAACAGAATCCAAACATCCTGTCATTCTGTCCAAAGATTTGCATGTATCCATACTGATTCTGCGCCATATTCATCAGCAACTGGGGCATGCAGGAAGAAATCACATACTGGCTAAGCTGCGTCAGAGGTATTGGATTATTAATGCAAATTCCGCTGCCAGGAAGGTGATATCTGAATGTGTGGTCTGCAGACGCAATAGAGGAAAGCTTCTTGAACAGAAGATGGCAGACTTGCCTGAGGAAAGGGTGTTGCCTGATAGAGCCCCTTTTACGGACATAGGAGTTGACTATTTTGGGCCTATCAACGTTAAAAGAGGCAGGAGTCTTCTTAAAAGGTATGGAATGTTATTCACATGTTTCACCAGCCGTGCTGTGCATTTGGAGGTGGCACATACGCTGGATACAGATTCCTGTATAAATGCTGTCCGGAGGTTCATCTGTAGACGAGGCCCAGTTTCCTCCATCAGGTCTGACAATGGTACAAACTTTGTCGGAGCCAATAGGGAGTTGAAAGAAAGTCTGGCTGGGTTAAATCATGGAAACATTCAGAGAGCTTTTGTTGAGGATGGCATAAAGTGGAACTTCAACACAGCTGCAGCTTCCCATCACGGCGGTGTGTGGGAGCGCTTGATTCGTTCAGTGAAGAGTGTTCTCACTTCAGTTCTCAAACAACAAGTTCTGGACGATGAAGGACTCCATACTGTGTTCTGTGAGGCTGAGGCCATATTAAATGACAGACCAATTACAAAGGTCTCTGATGACCCAGATGACCTGGAGGCACTCACACCTAGTCACATTCTGACGTTAAAAGGCAAGCCAGTCATGCCACCAGGATTATTTGACCACAGTGACCTGTACATCAGGAAGAGGTGGAGGCAAGCACAATACATGGCAGAACTTTTTTGGAAAAGATGGATTGCTGAATACTTACCAATGATGCAAGAGAGACAAAAGTGGATAAGACCAAGGAGAAGTCTCACTCCTGGAGACATCGTCCTCATTGCAGATGCCACCGCCCCAAGAGGATCTTGGCTGATGGGGAAAATTTTGGACGTGAGAGCAGATGCAAGGGGCCTGGTGCGTTCTGTGTGCCTTCGGACAAAAACCAGCATTCTGGAGAGGCCAGTGACCAAGCTCTGCCTGCTGCTGGAAGCAGGGGTGTGACTCCATGGACTCTCTCTCTTTCTTGCTTTTTCTCTCCCTTTTTGTCTCTATCTATTTTTGGTTTTGTTCTAGGTTCACCTCAAGGAAGACGGGAAACCGAAACTGATGTATGATATGCTATATCTAGTTGTAGGTTAGGGTTGAGTGAATAGCTCCTTTGGGAGATCGACGTAATTGTGATTTAATGCACAATTAGGGGCTGGGGTGTTGGAGCTATTTAGTGTTGTGTTTAGATTTCATTATGATTTAATTTCTGTTAGTGTTTTGTTAGTTTATTATTTGTTTTGTTTGTTTCATGCACGCTAGGGGGCACTATAGGTTATTTAGGTAAACGCACGGCAGGGACTAGTATGCACCAGGTTAGGCATATGGTTTTTTTACCGGAGCGGGAGAGGCACAGGAAATTTGTTAGTTCTGTGTTTGCTCGACTTCAGTCAAAAAATAAACCACGTTTTGTTGACTTTTAATACTTGTTTGGACCTGATGTTTTTCCCACCCGCGTACACCAAAACCCACGGTGCATCAGTGGCCTTTTGATTTTGTTTGATTTGAACTTTGACTTAAGATTTGTGTTACTTCGTTGACAAACGGCCACTACAGTCCTCACTTCAGATGAGCTCACAGAAATAGTTACTGACAACAACTAAATGTTTTATAACTACCTGAATTAATCATGAATTACAGTATGAATATATGTTAATAAAGCATTTATTAACACACTGAGCAACTATTACTAAATGTCTAAATAACAAGATGTATAAATTTATATTTAAATAGTTTATTAATTCTTTACTTACACTTTCTAAATGATCTGATGAACCACTGACAACTCCTAAATAACTGGTTTGTAAATAATGTAATACTTAATTTAGAAATGATAAATTGATAATTTATAAAGTATGAAAATACAGTTATTAAACACATTATAGATATGCTTATAAATCAAGAATAAAGCATTTATAGCTGTATTTATAAACTGGCTATTAATGTCTATTAATGCTTTATAAATGATTAATTAACTATTTACTAATGCTTAACTAATGCTTCATAGCATGTAGTTATTATAAAGTGTTACCACATATGGATATATATATATATTTCTCATGTCAGTCTGTGTGTCAAGTATTCGCTGTGTTTTTGTTATTTTTTGTGTACATGAGCCAGAAAAATGCTCAAGGAGATGGAGACAGAGACAGAAATGTGCATCCTGCTGTTTTCTTTAGTTTTCAAAGGCATGATATTTTGTAGTGTTTTTTTATGCACACAAATCAAAATAGACATATTACCGTTTTGAATGATGTACTCTTCTGGTGTGGAATTGGTGCGGTAGGGGGGCCGAACCTCATATTCTTTCATAGGGCCCAAAATTGTAGAGCCCCTGGTTGTATGTAAAGTAAAACGCTTCTCCAACTTATTTTACATTTTTCTGATAACATCTTGAAATGCATGAATGCCAAGTATTTAACAGTATAAATCGTTTTTAATGTCTAAAAGTTTTATGTTAAGGAAAATCTTTCTTCAAATTTATATGAAAACAAAATTTGTTTAATAAAAACATTCCCTTGATCTTATGCATGTCACTGTTATTCCAACACGTCTCACATTTTTTTTAAGTTTCAAGCACATCATTATTTGTCAGGAGTTTGGTTTGATTCCTCTTGTTTTCCTTCTCTCTGTACTGCTTGTATGCTTTCTCGCAGCTGTCTGCTATCTTAATCCGCAGTCGCACTACACGCCTCTCACACCTGTTCCTCATTTTCCCTAATCATCTTGCTATTTAGTTCTCATGCTATTCTCTTCTCTTTGTCGGGTTATTGTTTGGTCATGCATGTATGTTACTTACGCCTTGTCATTGTCCTGCTTGTCTAGTTCTGTTTCGCCGTGTGTGTGTGTGTGTTGTGTGTTGTGTGTGTGTTGTGTGTGTTGTGTGTGTGTGTGTGTGTGTGTGTGTGTGGGCATGTTTTTGTGAAATATCAGGACACAAATGTGTATAATGACATGGGTATGACACAGGTATTACAAAAAGAGGGTGAAATATGAGGACGTTCCCCATGTCCTCACTTTTCAAAATGCTTATAAATCACACAGAACAAGGTTTTTTTCACAGAAAGTGAACTGCACAGTCTCCTGTGATGGGTAGGTTTAGGGGCAGGGGCAGTGTGTGTGTGTGTGTGTGTGTGTGTGTGTGTGTGTGTGTGTGTGTGTGTGTGTGTGTGTGTGTGTGTGTGTGTGTGTGATGGGTAGGTTTAGGGGCAGGGGCAGTGTAAGGGGATAGAAAATACGGTTTGTACGGTATAAAAACCATTACGCCTATGAATGTCCTCACATTTCACAAAAACAAACATGCATGTGTGTGTGTGTGTGTGTCAGACGAGGATTTCACCCTGTAGTCTGCTTCACTCAATATTGACGATTCGTTCAGTTATTACACTCACTGACAGCAGCTTCCCACACCAGGCATCCCGTCTGTTTGATGTCTCCTGATCTGCGTCCGCCTAGATGGCCGGTTACCGGCAGACAGCCTAATTTGTCCATTATCTGCTGTTCAAATTTACATTTACATTTACAATGCGACTTACATTGCATTCAAGGTACACATTTTACATTTTGTCAATTCTTGCTCTCCCTGGGAATCGAACCCATGACCTTGGCGTTGCTAGTGCCATGCTCTACTGTTTGAGCTACAGGAAAGCTCCAAATAAAGACTGTAACCTGCATTTGCTTTTGGGTCCTTTCTCCATTGCGACAATTTTTGATAATTTTTTGATCGTTTTCAAACATTTTACCTAAAAAAAAACACAAAGTCCAAAAACAGTTACAAATTCCTTTGGATGGGGGATAGTGGGGGGATGATAAACGGATGTCCAAAACAGGTGTCCAGTCCGGTGGGTGGGAGGTGGTATTTATATTAAAAGCCATAAATCAATTAATTTTGACATATAGTCGCCTATGCTTCTCTCTTTTAATTATTTGTTTGTGTTTTTGCAGTAACCAATCTGAAGTTTAAATTATTTATCATTTATACATGCTTAATATTCATCATTTAGTACCTTTATGGGCACTGGACCTTTAGCTAGTGTTTTGCAGTTCGATGAACAGAGATTAAAAAAAATAAAAAAATAATGACGAATTTATTGATTCCAGAAAACTAATTATAGTAATCACTATATGAAGAATTTTACATCAGTTCATTTAGCACTTGCCTTTGTCCAAAGCAAGACCAAGCAAAACAGATGCAAGTGTGACGATAGAAAATGTTAGCTTCATAAAACCTTTTGCAATTACAATCAATGATAATATAGCTTTACATCAAATGAAGGACATGCTTCTGAAAGAAGCAGAAACATTTTCAGGATCCTTAGATTTCCTAAAGTTTAACCAGGTTTTTGTAGCTGAGGCATTATTTGTGTTTATTTTTAAAGCAATTTCGGAATGGTATGCAAAAAATCCTCATTTTCCTTCTTCTCCTCTCTTCTTGATGTTTTCCAGTGTTTCTGCCTTTCCAAGCTCATTTATTTCCTTCAGCTTCTTAATCAGAACATCAATGTGCTGGAGTGTGAGCACAGAATCACTCTTGAGTGCGATCTCCTGCAGAGTTTCCACACAGTGAAAAGCTTCCATCATCAGCTTTATTTTCTCTTTCTCTAATTCTTGCAGTTCTTCTTCCAGCTTCTTGACCAAAGACACACCATCTCCAATCTTCCCATCGTATTCCTTCTTTAAATATTCAAATGTCCTTTTCTCCCTTCTTGTCTTTGTTTCATATATTTTTGCTTCTTTGACGTGTTTGCTGTAGTGGCATTTATTTGTGCACACTGTACAGTGCTCATCTTTCATCACGTAGCACCATTTGAGATCATCGACCCACCAGCAGTCTGGATAATGACAGTTCTCCTCACAGACGCTGCAGCACATCGCCTTTCTGGTCAAGCGCCACATTTTTGGATCTATGGGAATCTTTTCTTTGTAGGCCACATCAACTTCATACTCAAAGTTCTTATTTTTCTTGACATTTTTCTTATTCTGCTCCAGAGCTTCTTGAGTTCGTTTCAGCTCATTTTGCTTTAGGTCAATATTTTGAACACGTGACTGTAGATTAGAGATATTTGCCTTCAACTGCTCCCGTTTCTGCAACACATCTTGAGTCATCTTCAGGGTTTTTGGTTTTATGTTTTCAAAAAACTTGAACAATCGTGTCATTCCTCCATGACTGAGTTCCCATGATTGTTTCTGGATTGCTTCATCTTCATCATCAGCAGGTTCTGACTGAAGATTGTTAAACCGGAAATACACTGGCTGATTGTCATCCACTGCACACTTGATTTTAGCCTCTTTAACAGCCGTCAGGACATTTCTAGGTTTACATCCATCTGAGTGTGTGAGGAGCAAGACAATGTTTTCAGCAATATCTTTCCCAAATAAAGACTGAACAGCATCAAATATGTATATTTGTCTATCAGAGAGTCGGTTTACAGTTGCTTTAATCACCAGACACACTGTGTGTATTTCATGGACCCAATCATCACATCTGCATAAACTAAGCAAACTCATTGCGATTTCTTCATCTTTCTGAATATCTTGTGTATCTCCATATCCTGGTGTGTCGATGATCGTTAGATGGATTGGACTCTCTTGTAGATAAAACCCATAAACAGTGACACTGGAGGTCTGACTCTGAACTTTAGACCGATCATCACTCTGATCATCTGTGATCTCAAACCAAACCTTGTCTTCTCTCTTTACTCCTAACATGTAGTTGATCATCACATTGATCAGGACTGTTTTTCCTGTTCCTGTTTCTCCCACCATCAGAATGATTTTATGGGATTTGTTGTTATCTCTTTCCCCAATGATTATTTGTCTATATGGTTTAGATTGATCAGGAGAGACTGTTGTTGATTTCAGACGATATCGAGCAGGAATACCCTCCTCAATGTTAGTACTTCGCTGGATAATTTCATAAAATTTGTGCTCTGAGCTGGCTGTACCTTGTCTGTAATATAAAAAAGAAAACAACATAGTTCCACGGTAAATGTCTATTATGTCCAAAAGTGAAACACTTCATAATAATGTTCAATTATAAGTAATTTATAAGTTATTAAAGGCATGGCATGACAATTTTAATATGAGTTCCCCTAGCCTGTATATTGTCCCCAAGTGGCTAGACATTTTGATTGGTGTAAACCGAGTTCTGGCTGTCTTTCTCTGCCTTTGAGAAAATGACAGCTCAGACGAGCTGATCTTGAATGTTCCTGTTATGACGTCATACCAGGAAAGGTTACCTCCCCCTTCCTCTGCTTTGCCTGCCCAGAGCATTCAGAGAAAATGGATTCAGTTTATGTCAGCACAGGCTTTACAAACAGACTTTACAATATGGATTCAACAGCACGTTGCAATCAACAGACTGTCTGTGTACTCAATACTCATCACTGCAGCCTTTCATGTGATAGGAATAGATCATAAAATAATGCTATAATCCACACTTTGACGATTCGTTCATTTCGAAGACAGAGTCGACGTGACTGGGACTGTTTATTCAGAACTCAGCTACAAATAAGCTTGCGCTAACAGCACAGCGCTCTCAACAACTCAGTACAATAAAACTTCCTCCAGCGCTCCGTGGTTCACGAGTGCCCTGTCAGTCTCTTTCTCTCATGCAGTGCGTGCAGTGCCTCGCTAAACCACGCCCCCTCCGCAACATAATCTAACACTCATTTCAAATGCAAAGATGTCAGCCAGTCACAACAGTGGGCGTTTTCACTGAAGTCTCAAAGCAGACAAGCCCCTTGAAACAGAGCATTTAGCCAGAGGAGTAAAAACAGTATAGAAAAAAATGCCTTTTTTTTTCTAAATTATGACATTTTTTTATGTAAAAATCATACTAACAATATAAGTACACCTCAGGAAACATTATACAATAATAGAAAATGCCATGCCATGGGACCTTTAATGATTAAATAATCATTTACAAAATGACTATATAGTCAAAAATGATTAACAATAAAAAATCTAGTAAATCATGAAATAATCAAAGAGATCATTAGTAGATGGCTAATAAGTTATTAGCAGTTATATTATTTATCACTTATAAATCATTTAAATGGTTAATCATGAACAAATGATGAACAAAGCATTAGTAAATAAACATTTATAAATGACTTGCAGTCAGGGGATGGCATGGGTTATGATAAGTCATCAGCACAGACTTGTGTTCTGTGGGATCTGTGATAATGTGAACCGGTTTCACTGACGATCACATCAGCAGTTATAGAGACTCCATGTGTGTCAGAAGAAAGCAGTCTATACCCTCACCAGTCAACACTTACACTGCAGTACACACTACAAAGTGTTCAACACCTGTTAGAAGATGTGTAGACCATTTATAAAGCTTTCTGCATTCACTAATCTAAAGTGTATCTATCCGGTAACACTTTATAATAACTATACAATTTTGAGTATTAGTTAAGCATTAGTAAATGGTTAATTCATCATTTAGAAAGCATTAATAGGCATTAATAAGCAGTTTATAAATACACCTATAAATGCTTTATTCTTGACTCATATCCATTGAAAGCATATATATAATGTGTTTATGTAACAGTTTTGGGTCTTGTTTGTGTTCATGTCTTTGTAAGTATGCTCCTCATCATGTTTCCTGTTTTACATGTGATCATTGTCATGTGATTCCCTTGTCCTCATGTGTTATGTTCTCATTGGTTGTTTTAGTCATGTGTTCTCAGTTCAGTTTTGTCATTGGTTCATTGTCTTGATTGTTCACAGGTGTCCCTTGTTTAGTCATTAGTCTTTGTGTATTTATACCCTCCTGTTTGCCATGGTCCTTGTCGAGTATTGTTTCCCTGTAACCACTGTTGGTGGGTGTTCATAGTCTAGTCGGTTTATTGTCAAGTCTGTTCATGGATCAAGTCAATTCTGTTTCAAGTCAAGTCATCGTTTGTTTTGTATCAGTTCATGTTCTGTTCACTTTGGATTATTGGATTTCTGTTCATGTTTTGGATTCACTGTAAATAAACTGCACTTGGGTTCTCATTTCAACTTGCCTCCAGTGGAAATCCGTTACAGTTTAATAATTGTATTTTCATACTTTATTAATCATTAATTTATCCTTTCTAAATTGATTATTACAATATTTACAAAACCCGTTATTTATAAGTTGTAGAAAGTGTAAGTAAGGATTAATAAACTTAAATCTCCTTTGTAAAAGCTTTAGAAGGCATTAATAGTCCTCACTTTAGATGAGCTCACAGAAATAGTTAACTGACAGCAACTAAATGTTTTATAACTACCTGTATCAATCATGAATTACAGTATGAATACATGTTAATAAAGCATTTATTAACACACTGAGTAACTATTACTATATGTCTAAAATAATATTTATAAATGTACATTTAGATTTAGATAGTTTGGTAACACTTCATAATAACTATACACTTTTGAGCATTAGTAAATAGTTAAGTCATCATTTATTAAACATTAATAGACATTATTAAGCAGTTTATAAATAAAGCTAATGCTTTACTCTTGAATTATAAGCATATCTATAATGTGTTTAATAATTGTATTTTCATACTTTATTAATCATTAATTTATCTTTTCTAAATTAGGTATTACATTATTTACAAAGCAATTATTTAGGACTTGTCAGTGGTTCATAAGATCATTTAGAAAGTAAATTATTAATAAACTATCGGTAACACTTTATAATAATTACACGCTATGAAGCATTAGTTAAGCATTAGTAAATAGTTAATTCATCATTTATAAAGAATTGATAGACATTAATAAGCAGTTTATAAATACAGCTATAAATGTTTTTTTTTTTCTTGATTTATAAGCATTTCTATAATGTTTTTAATAATTGTATTTTCATACTTTATAAATGATCAATTTATCATTTTCTAAATTAAGTATTACATTATTTATGTGATCATTTAGAATGTAAGTAAAGGATTAATAAACTATTTAAATGTACATTTATACATCTTATTATTATAGTAATAGTTACTCAGTGTGTTAATAAATGCTTTATTAACGTGTATTCCTACTGTAATTCATGATTAATTCAGGTAGTTATAAAACATTTAGTTGTTGTCAGTTAACTATATCTGTGAGATCATCTAAAGTGAGGACTATTAATGCCTCGTAAAGCTTTTACAAAGGAGATTTAAAGGCTCAGTTCTCTTCTGCACGGCTGTTCTCTAATGTTTCAAAGTTTTGACACTGCAAAATATTTTATTATTTTATTATTGTTTTATCTAAATTGTATTTTGGCACTCTTGTAATCCAGTGTAATCCACTGGTACATTTTTATTCAGCAATGTTTACACTTTACAGAAATGTATTTTTATATCAGATTGCAGAAGTTTAGTTTTATTTGACTGCAGTTATGGTTTTCTGGCGGTCTACAGGAATATTATTTTCTATGACATTAAAGAGGTTTAATTTTAATTTGATATTAAGTTACTAGTTGGACAGTCTCCATTTTTGCATTTTGAAATAAATATTTATATGTGCTATATTCCTCTGTGTTGTATTTGTTTCCTTTTTCTGTTCAGAAGAGAACAGCCTTTAAATCTCCTTTGTAAAAGCTTTAGAAGGCATTAATAGTCCTCACTTTAGATGAGCTCACAGAAAGAGTTAACTGACAACGACTAAATATTTCATAACTACCTGTATCAATCATGAATTACAGTATGAATACATGTTAATAAAGCATTTATTAACACACTGAGCAACTATTACTATATGTCTAAATAATAAGATGTATAAATGTACATTTAAATAGTTTTTTAATCCTTTACTTACACTTTCTAAATGATCTTATGAACCACTGACAACTCCTAAATAAATAATGTAATACTTAATTTAGAAATTATAAATTCATCATTTATGAAGTATGAAAATACAATTATTAAACACATTATAGATATGCTTATAAATCAAGAATAAAGCATTTATAGCTGTATATATAAACTGCTTATTAAAGTATATTAATGCTTTATAAATGATGAATTAACTATTTACTAATGCTTAACTAATGCTTCATAGCGATTTTGTATGGAAAAATAAGACTCATTATATCAAAAAATCAGTTTTATCCAACAGCTTCAGTAACGGTGGTCTTAATTTTGTTGATTTTGCAACGTTAAATAATACTTTTAAAATCAACTGGTTGAGGAATTACTTAAAAAATCCATTCAGTATTTGGAATATTATACCAGAGTATGTTTTTTCTCAGTTGGGAGGTTTGAATTTTCTGTTGATGTGTAATTACAGCATTGAGAAGATCCCTGTTGCTCTCTCTAATTTCCATAAACAAGCACTATTAGCGTGGTCTTTGATTTTCAAACACAATTTTTCTCCGACCAATTACTTCATTTGGAATAATAGGAATATTTGTTATAAACATAAGTCTTTGTTTTTTGAAAACTGGTTTAAGAATGGGATCAATCGGGTTAGCCAATTATTTAATCAGGATGGTTACTTATTCACTTATCAGGAATTTCTCTCTCACTTTAATATTCCTGTTGCTCCTAAACAGTTTGCCACTGTATTTGGTGCCATCCCTAATGGTGTCGTTATGCTATTTAAAGGCCATAATAGTCTTTTGACTAGTTCTGAAATGCCTCTCCCAGACCCGGCTGACACGTATGTAGGCAAGATATGTTTTAAATCTACATTAAAAAATAATAGAGATATTCGTTTTCTTTTTCTCAATGACTGTGTTTCCACTCCTCATGTTGTTACAAAATGGAATACATTAGTGGAAAATATCTCATGGAAGAAGGTTTGGACTCTCTCTAACAAGTACCTTTTGGTAAATAAGGTCAAAGAGATTTCTTTTAAACTTATTCATCGATATTACCCAGTCAAAACTTTCATGGTGTCAAAGTTTAAATTAAGTATAGATGCAAATTGTACTTTTTGTGATTCACAACCAGAAACTATCTTGCATCTTTTTTGGCATTGTGGTCATACAAGAAAACTTTGGCAAGATATTTGCCAGTTCATTGTAAACAATATATATAAAGATTTTGAGCTTTATTTCAAGGATGTTTTGTTTGGGTTTTTCATTTATGAGAAGCAAGATGAAAATATTTTTTTTCTTTGCAACCTAATAATTTTTCTTGCTAAATATTTTATCCACAAATGTAAAACTATTAAAGTTACCCCCAATTTTTCTCACTTTCAAGAAGATGTTAAGATCTATATTAAATCCATATCTACCTCTTGTAACAAAAAGGCTACTAAAACTCTGAATGTATGCTCAAATTTTGGCGTTTTTGTTTAATTAATGTATTGGTAATTAATATAATGTTGTTTCCTTCGGGGTTTTTTTTTTTTTTTTTTTTTTAATATTTTGTGGGAAGACTTGTGTTTAATTGATGCTTCCTCATCTGTTTATTTATTTTCATTTTTATTTATTTATTTTTCTCCAAACTCAAATTATGTAATGTTTCTCCGTCCCTGAACCTCTGGCTATGTTTTCTGGTTTATGGCTTCACCTTTGCATATTGTAAGTGAATGTTTAATAAAAAAAAATAAAAATAAAAAATAAAAAATAATGCTTCATAGCGTGTAGTTATTATAAAGTGTTACCCAAGTCTGTGCTGATGACTTATCATAACCCATGCAATTCCCTGACTGCAAGTCATTTATAAATGTTTATTTACTAATGCTTTGTTCATCATTTGTTCATGATTAACCATTTAAATGATTTATAAGTGATAAATAATATAACTGCTAATAACTTAGTAACCATCTTACAACATATCTGTAAATTGTTAGTATAACACTTAATCATTTATGAATGTATAGTCATGTTTTGTAAATCATTAATTCACCCTTAACTAATAGCTTATAAATGACTTATAATTGAACTTTATTATAAGGTGTTACCAAGCCAGATAAAGAATAGAGTTTATAGACTAAAATGTGAGTGTGTAGCAGTCGTACCTTTCAGCAGAATCTGCCATTACTGATGCCGGCTTAGAGATTTCACGAGGTTATTTTTGCTAAACAATGAAAATTGATACACATTATTGCAAAGTAAATGTTTTCATAACCACTTAAAACAAATATATAGAGCATATGTAACTAATACAATTTGAGATATAATGGAAATCATTACTACACTGAGTCTCAAAGTAAAGATTAATAAAAGCTGACTTAGAATATTACCTGCTTAACAGAGTTTCTTTCTCTAACTCACTCCAGGATCTTGCAAAAAGGAAGATCTGCAGTTGTATTTATACCAAGCCAACACCCATTTTGAAGATCACATGATATTCAAAAAAGTGTAAAACTATTTGTTTTCAAAGTTTTAGGTTTTCGAACATGCAATTCCCACTGGAAAGACCTATATAGGTGATGTCATAACTGCATAAACATAGCTGTTTTTTGTTTTTATTTTCTGCACTGTTAAAAATTGCTGGAAAAAAACACATTTTGACAGTAACATACTGTTTTCCCATTAAAGGGGCAGTGTGTAGTATTTATGAGTATCTACTGACAGAAATGCAATATAATATACATAATTATGTTTTCAGTGGAGTATAAAGACCTTACAATGATCTCTTGCAATGCACACAGTCAGCCCATCTCAAGAGCTGATGCTCCGGTCCCAAACAGACCACGCACAAAACTATTTAAATTCCTGTTTGCTTGCCATATTTCTTGTGCTTTGTACTTAAGGACAAACAACACTAAAGACAAACAATCTCACACAGAGTACTTGCTGGGGCACAGGAGCTGACCATGTTTGGTATAGCTTCCTGGTCCAGACGTCACCATGTCATTGGACTGACTTCACACACGTGCTTCAGATGCAATCACACAGAGGCGTTACCAGAATCTCATATATCATATATAGCAGTGGTGCTCAAACTTTTTAAACCAAGTACCACGTCAGAAAATATTCGGCTCTCATGTACCACCATAATGACCAACATTAAAATACATTAGCGTAGTAGGCCTAACTATTCAGCTACAGCTCTGCACAGTTCAAAAACGAGGCAGTTTATTCCTAACAAGAATATTTATTGTTGTCAGCAACTTTAACATTGTAAAGTCGATTTGGATAAAAGCGTATGCTAAATGACTAAATGTAAATACACCGTTTGTACATTAACACTGCACTGTGCTTACACTCTAAAAAAAAAGGTTCTATACGGCACCAAAAATGGTTCTTGGCTCAAAATCATAGGGGAACCTTTTTAAGTGCTATATAGCACCAATTTTGGTGCTTCAGTGGTTTTTCAGCAGTTCTTCAGAGGTTCTTCTCCGGTTCTTTGACTAAGGAGATGATAATGAAATCATGTTTAAATTAAAATATGTTGTACTAAAAGTTAAATTAAATGTAAAAAAAAAAAAAGTTTTGCATTTTAACATTACTTTATTTCGTGATTCCTCTGCGTACCACTAGAGGCAGCCTGAGAACCACTAGTGGTACTCGTACCACATTTTGAGAACCACTGCCTTAACGGATATCAAAAATACCTTTTGAACCAGGACCATATTTTGCCATATTTCCTTTTTCGTGAATGAAAATTACTTTATCACGAAATAAAGTAATGTTAAAACACTCTAAAAAATGCTGAGTTAAAAATATCCCAAGTTGGGTTGAAAATGGACTAACCCAGCAATTGGGTTGTTTTAAGCAAACATTTAACCCAACCGCTGGATTAAAACAACCCAAATTCTGGGTTAAAACAACTCAATTGCTGGGTTAGTCCATTTTCAACCCAACTTCTTAAAGGCCATAAGATCTGAATGAATGCTGGGAAATATATAAAATTTAGGGCTGTAAAAGATTCATATTGCCAAATGATTTAGTACACCTTTATATTGTTTTATTTTACTCTATTTTACTCTATTTGTGTGCCTTGAAAAGATTTTCATTCAAGACTTTACAGACTTTACAGAAGTTGGTTCTTAAATATGAGCTTTAGCGCCATCTGGCGAGTCTCTAGAAACAGCGCACTGCCCTGAAATTCCTCACATTTTAATCAAGGTTTGTATTGTATCCGATATATTGTACTATTGCAATTAAATTATCCCGAATTTGGCCTATTTTTTTTTTTTTTGTTAAACAAATTTAAAGCATAATATATTGTAACGTGTTCCAAGTGTTATTGTGTTGCAGATGACAAGGAGTTTAATGTTTATGTTGCACTTTATTCATTTTTGTGTTTTGAGTCATTAACTGCATTACCTGTTATTGGATGTTCGGGTTAAATATGCAAAGAGACTCCACCCCTGGGGTGGTTTTGGGGGAAAAGCAGGGAGAAGGGGGCAGAAGGGTGCCTCGCTGTTTCAAGTGCGGTTCTCTGTTCAAGTCGGGGTGTGTACGGCGTGGGTTGTGGCCTACAACAGCCCAAATAAAGATCCCTTTTCAATAGCACGTCTCGTTATTGCCTGAGAACGCTACAGTATCAACACTGAGGGAAACCCTATCATGGTCGAAAATATGCTGTTTTAGTGACATTTGTAGAACAATTGAATTCCTTTCCCTTTGAACACTTTGAACAGATAATGAACTGTGTGCCTGAGTCATTTAATTTCTGTTTTTAAATGTTCTGAAATCTTAACAGTGTGTTTGTGTCACGTGTGTCTTGTCTCGTGTAGCACGTCTTGTATTTTGTTAATGTTGGTCATGTGCTTATGATGTCATGTCTCCTGTCATATGTCTGTCTTGTCCTGTGTAAGCACATGTGGGGTTTTTGTCAGTTCTGGCCATGTGCTTCTGTTTGTCATGTTTGGTCTGATGTCATAGGCTTGTTCGACTTCACCCAGCGATGCGCAGACCGATTGGCCGCTGACTTGAAGCAGTGCATTCCGCTTAGAAATGTTGTCCGACTTGAGGCAGCACTGATGCCACATGACAGTGAGGTATGACATCAAAGCACCGCGAGAGCGATTCGAGAGCAGCCGGCTAATACAGCCGGTGCAGTTTCTCCAGAGCGGCTGCACGGACTCTGATGACGACACAGCTGTTCCAGATTGGCCAGATTCACCGCATGACAGCGATCACGCGTGTTTCGTGTTTCGTGTTAATTCTAGATCCTACAGTCCCTCTAATGTGCACAAATCAGTTTTTTATAACAGTAAAACCTCCTTTCATGTAATCGCAATGATATATTGTCATGTTTATCAAAATAAAACTGATTAAAAACGTAGACCCCACTTCATTGATAGTGTAGGCTTATATGTTGAACTTTATTCTTGTACAAACACACACTGTATTAAGCAGTAGCCTACATAAAGTATTACATGACAATGATGTCTCTGAAACATCTGTGTATTGCCAAATATTGCATTTATTTCACTTCAGCTGATAAAGTATGTAAACACAGTGCGAGCGTCACTGTGGGAAGCAGAAAGTGTCCGACTTCACGTCTCCGTTTGCAGCTTCTCCCCGCCTGCACGCGGCTACTCTCGCCGATCGGTTGCATTCGGCCGCAGCCGATGTCGAACACACCTCATGTCTCTGGTCTATTGTCAACACGCCCCATCTTGTTTTCTGATTATTGGTTAATTTGCCCCACCTGTTCTCCCTCATCATCCTGCCTTGTTTATTCCCTTTATATTCTCCTTGTGTTTGCAGTCCTGTGCTGGATCGGTGTCTGATGTCTTCTGTTCCCTGTTGTGCTTCATGTTTCTGCTCATCGTACTTAGGCCCTGTCCACACGAACACGGGTATTTTCAAAACCACAGCTTTTTCTACGCGGTTTGGCTGTTCATCCACATGCAAACGCAGTATCCGGTTACTGAAACCGGACTTTTTTTAAAACTCCGGCCAGGGTGAAGATTTTTAGAAACTCCGGTTCCAGCGTTGTCGTTCACTGAGCCCATAGCATCCCTCAGTGCATCGGTGCTGTGGATGGGACCCATGTGGAAATCAGGCAGCCAATCATAGCGTGGTTTAGTGTTTTCATGTGGACAGAGATTTTTTTGAAACCATGCTTGTGTGGACGTGATTGTTTTTTAAAACAGAGGAGGAAAAACTCTGGTTATAAAAATACCTGTGTACGTGTGGACTAGGCCTTAGTTTATGTCAAGTTTGGTTTTCCACCTCGTGGGTATTTGGTTTGTGTTTGTTTTATTTTGTTTAATATAGTCACATTTCCTTCCTGCACTTGAGTCCTCACTCCTTTATACTTACCCGTTCCTGACCGTTTGTGTATTGACAAGAACCTTTCATTGTGATAAGCTAGGTATATCTGCTGTAGAATAAAAAACAATCACTCCATTATCAAAGCAAATGGCATTCAAAAGGATCTGTACTATATTAGATTTACACAATGTGCAAATAAACACACTGTCCAAGAGCAGGAATAAAACAAATATTAAATGTTAATTATAAAATAAACACACACAGTCAAACACTAGAACTGTCATGGTACTGAAAGTCTTCATAAACCACCAGAGGACAGAGTTTTTTTGCACTGTAGCTTCTCAATAAACTCATTTCTAAACCATCCATTTGAGATTTGTTTTGCCCTCTAGTGACAGCTGGCATAACTACACATTTTTCTACTAGTCGAACACACCATAAAATGAACCTGCCCTTTGTAGGGTCACAGCGTCTCAGGCCGAAGGAAACTGAATCAGAATGGATGTCCAGGCCATGGCTAACACACACTGACATACACACACATCTATGAGGGGATATAACATGAGGGGAACATGACAACTCCAGAAAGGCCTCCGGTTCAGTCAGGACAACCTTCTGCTGCGAGGCGAATAAATACATACGGAAGAGGGTTAAAATGAGAGTTCACATGAAATACAATAATTAGGGCAAATAAAATGAAATCATTATTTGCACAATAAAAATTGGGAACTGAGGGAACATTATTTTTTAAATATTTTTCATTAAGTCAACTATAAAATTGCAAAATTGGACAGAACAATGAAGCTAAGCATACAAGTATTTTAAAAATGGTCCCGCATCTGCCGTTGTGTGTGGCTTAAAACCCCAATTATTTTAACATTGACTACAATAACAAATTATTCAAACTTTATTTAAATGCTGACTCACGGGCAAGAGAGCACATTTATCGTCACATATAGTCATTAAGACAAAACTTTATTAACATGACTATTGAGCATTTATAGTAATTACAAAACATAAGGTAGGCTACAGTAATACAGAATATACATGAAATAAAGGGGAAAATAAAGCAAATATATTGTCATTTATTTCTTTGTTTTTGTTTTATTACTGTTTACTTACTTGAGAACTTTTTACTTATGTTGGGCAATTTTTGTTTTGCTGTGATTTGTTTGCTTATAAGATTGTGGTCATATTGCCAAGTAATTATGTTATTAAAGCTATAGGCCTGCACCACTAGCCTTTTTGGTAAGAGACCAAAATAAATAAACATGCATTTCGTTCATCCTTTGTGTCATGTATGACTATTGTGCATAACATAATATACTGTAATATGGTACATGTGGTATAAAAAATTATATAATGTATATGCAATGCTGGGAATCTCCAACTTTTTTGTCAGCTGAACCTCGTTGACCTAATATATTTACTTGAAGAATCCCAGATTTTTACACTAATAAGTGAGGTCAGTAATAAAATAATTATAATATTAAATAATAAAATTAAGTTCAAGTTCTCTGATGTCTGTTGGTGACATGAAGTGTCACAATCCACGCCTGTCCCGTACTCCAGTTCCCATGATCCTCCCTGTCTCACACCTGAACTCACTTCCTCATTATCTCCCGCTCTCTGGATTCCCTGCACCTGTTCGTCATCTCCTACACTCCTTTATAGACTCACTCCTCTGCACTCATTGTCCGTTCTTGTTAATATCTGTTGTATCTTTTTTTAGTGAGTTTTTTATTTAAATTCATTAAATTTGTAACCCACTTCAGAGTATGTACACCCTAGGTTCGTAGGAGCTGAGAAGTACAGTAATAACCAAGCAACACAGGTGTAACGTTTTAACGTGTAAACTTTTAGTTCAAGAAAATGTTTAAACACTTCACAACAATTTTTGTTCACAATAAGTATGGGCCCAAAATAAATTTAGAATAAAATAAAATTAAATTAAATTAAAATGTCCTTTCTTTGTCGAAAATGTTCCTTGGAAATTTTCCTGAAGAATTCCAAAGTCGAATCGAGAATTCGAGTCAGTTAGTCAAGGGAAATAGTCAAAGTCAAGGTTTCGTCAGGGAAAATCTCGTTGGTGCCGGTTGGTTGAACTGACACAATCCTACCACAGGCTTCGGGAATACTGTGGTGGAGATTCACGGCTCATTGGGAAGGCTCGCCATCTATGGGTCAATGGTTCACCTGGTATCATTCAAGGACTGGAGCTTCTGGAATTTCTGCTCATCTCATCAAAAAGAAAAAAAAGACCTGACCTGTATACCATATATATATAGAACAGGTTCAGTCCAAAATCAATGATATCAAATAGTTCTTAAAGTGTTGTACAACATTATATAACTGTTAGAAAATATCATAGCATAGTTCACATGAAGAAAACAATAGCTATTTTTAATCAGAATATACCATTTTAACCTTATGTCATTACAATGAAATGTAATTATAGGACACATTATACTAATTAACTTCCTCTCTCTTTTTAATCAATTTTAACATAGGATTTTGTTAAATTTTAAATCAAAATAAATAAAATACAGTTTTAATTGAAAACCCATTTATATGAATTTACAGTATTTGCTGATTTAACCACTTTAACTAACTTAAAATGACATTTTATATTCTCCTGTATGTAACTTTAACCTTTAATCAGATATATATCATAAAGTAAAAATGTTACAAAAGCATCTTTTTTGTAATACATACCAAATTAGTTTACATTTCTCCTTAAACCATGAAATAAATGTTTTTTTATCATGTTACATTCCTTCAAAACAACAGAAATGTTTGAATAATCACTAATTGGAGCTAGCATGGCTACCTCGTGGTATTTTTCCACACACACCATTGAACGCTTTAGCTTACCAAGAGAGGAGTTTCAGTATGAGAAGCCAGGACAGCTAAAGCGATGTCTGGATGGCTCTCCAACTTCCAAAACAAGTATACAGATGTTTACATTAACTGGGTTCTTAAATTAAGAACCCAGGTCCCCTTGCATTCTAAATGAAACTTCAACCACTAGACTAAATCAACTTACCCTTACATTTCATCTTCAAAAATAAGTACATTCACACTTATCCTGGATTTAATTTGTAATAATAAAAACATTTAAACTTGGTATATAATCTTTAAAGAAAAGCATATGCTGATGACATGCTGTGTTTGACTTTTTTCCAGCAGGATTTGACTAGCTGAAGTGTTTTATTCATGTTTATTTTTCTGGAGGTATCTTTTTATGAATCTAAGTACTCCTAGTTTTTCTTCTCCTGCTCTCTTCTTGATGTTTTCCAGTGTTTCAGCCTTTTCAGGCTCATTTATTACCTTCAGCTTCTCAATCAGAAAATCAATGTGCTGAAGTGTGTTCAGTGAATCAGTGTTGAGTGAGATCTTCTGCAGAGTTTCCACACAGTGAAAAGATTCATTCACCAGCTTTACTTTCTCTTTCTCTAATTCTTGCAGTTCTTCTTCCAGCTTCTTGACCAAAGAAACACTGTCACCAATCTTATCATCATTTTCCTTCTTTAACCCTTCATATGTTTTCTTCTCCTTCTTTGTCTTTGTTACATATATTTTTGCTTCTTTGACGTGTTTGCTGTAGTGGCATTTATTAGTGCACACTCTGCAGTGTTCATCTTTCATCACGGCACACCATTTGAGATCTTTGGCCCACCAGCATCCTGGATGATGACAGTTCTCCTCACAGACGCTGCAGCACGTGGCCGCTTTGGCAGTAGCAGGATTAATATCAACCTTCTCTTTGTATTCCACTTCAACTTCAAACTCAAAGTTTTTTTTGTTCTTGATATATTCCTTGTTCTTCTCCAGAGCTTCTTGTGTTTGATTCAGCTCATTTTGCTTTAGTTCCATCACTTGAACTCGTAATCGTAATTGGAGATATTTGCCTCAAAATGCTTCTGTTTCTGTAAAACGTCTTGGGTCATCTTCAGGGTTTTTGGATTTACACTGTCAAGAAATTTGAAAAATCCTGTCATCCCTCGATTACTGCGATTCCATGAATGTACCAGCGTCTGTTCATGTTCTTCACCATGTTCTTCATCGCATTTTTCATCAGGGGTCTGAACTTGACGATTGTTAAACAGGAAATACACTGGCTTCTTCTTGTCATTCGTGACACACTTGATTTTAGCCTCTTCAACAGCCGTCAGGGCATTTTTTAGCGTAACCACCATCTGGGTGTGTGAAGAGCAAGATAATGTTTTCAGCAATATCTCTCCCAAATAAAGACTGAACAGCATCAAATATGTATTGTTGTCTGTCAGAGAGTCGATTCTGGGTTGAATTGATCACCAGACACACTGCATTTATATCATGAATCCCTTCAGCAGATTTACATAAACTAAGCAAACTCATGGCGATCTCTTTATCGATCTCAATATACTGGGTATCTCCATATCCTGGTGTGTCGATGATTGTTAGATGGATTGGACTCTCTTGTAGATAAAACCCATAAACAGTGACACTGGAGGTCTGACTTTTAAGACTGTTTGCTCTGGTCATCTGTGATCTCAAACCAAACCTTGTCTTCTCTCTTTACTCCCAACATGTAGTTGATCATTACATTGATCAGGGTTGTTTTTCCTGTTCCTGTTTCTCCCACCATCAGAAGGGTTTTTTGGGACCTGTATCTGTCTCTCTCTCTCTCTCTCCAAAGGTGATTTTTCTGTATGGCTCCGATTTATCCAAATTGTCTGTACTTGCTTGCAGATGGTATCGAGCAGGATTTCTATCTTCAATTAAGATGCTTTTCTTGATTATTTCATCAACTTTGCATGATTCTTCATTTAAATTGGCAAAATAGTTTTCTCTGTCATGTTAAAACAGAAAAAACATGTTAATTTAAGCAGCTTATTGGATGTGTTAAGGTTGTATGTATGAATTCTTGTTTTATTAGCTCAGTGAAGAAGGAAAAGTACATTTAAAATGATTCAATCATGTAAAGACTGACATCCAACAACTTTTTAATGCTACTGTAGCATGCTTTAAAAAAAAAAGAAAAAGAAAAAAGGTGTCAATCACTTAGGGCTGCCTGTAGGAGCCAAAATGTGTTTGGAAGGGTGATGTTATTCTTGTTTTGACCAGTGAGTGGCGCTGTGAACATTACTGAGAGATTAGAGGTAGCCTTCCTTATGCTGTAGGTAGGGGTTTTGACCCAGAGGGGCAAAAAGGTTTTGACCGCAACAGCGGTAAACGTATGTAAACTTCCATTTGGATGAATGTATTGAATATTCAAATGGATATTATTATGCACTGTGGTGTTTGTGGAGCCAATAAACTCTGTATAGTGATGCAATGGAAGAATGGTCTTCTCGTTTCTTATGGACGAAGTAAACAACGTAACAACAAAGAAAGTGAGTAAACCTAATTTCTCCGGGACAACTCAGTAGCTTAAAATATTAGATTTAGCTCCTATACTGCCCTCAACTAAAGATTTTTCTAGTCGACTATAGTGGTTAATTTAACCAATTAGTCGACTAATTCATATTAATAAGCCATAAATCATAATAATAAACCTTTAATTGCATATAGCCTATACTGTATAGCCTAATCAGCATTCAGCACTCATGACCTAATCAGCGCTCAAACGCACACATAAAGCTTGCCACAGCGCACCGGCACAAGTAATGATTATAAATGTGTCATGAGAAAAAAAAGAAGGACACATTTTAATAATTTATTGATGTTTTCTGTGTTTTCGGCTGCAGAAATTAAGTCGAAAATGTTACTCGCTAATTCGTCATCTCTGCAGTTGCCTATATTTCATACAGATTACATAATCAGAGAATTTGTTTTCACTTGAATTGGTTGACAATCGCTTGACATTTCAAGCTTTCTATAGATATATTTCTTATGTCTGTGAAGTAAGTAAAGTTTTGGTTAATTTTTGTGCTCCAGTTCACTGAGACGGCAGAAAGCGCATCCTGATTGTTTTCATTATTTTAAAAAGTAGACCATTTACAGTTTGCATTCCTGTATGACCAAAAATGACATGTATTTTAAGTTAACCGCGGGTAAACGCCGGCGCCTGTATATCATGCTGTCAGCGAGCTCTCCACACAGCATGTGCCTAATAATAGTGTACATTTATCTACAGTGCATCTGGAAAATATTCCACATCTTATGTTACAGCCTTATTCCAAAATGGATTAAATTCATTATTTTCCTCAAAATTCTAAAAACAATACCCATAATGACATTGTGAAAGAAGTTGGTAACACCCCCTTGTCATCCAAGATATCCATGTCTTTCTGTCTTCAGTCAAAAAGAAATGAAGATTTTTAATGAAAAGATTTCAGGATCTTTCTCCATATAATGGAAGTCCATGGCCTCCAAACGGTTCAAGGTCCAAATGAGAGATTCAGTACAGCTTCAAAAGGGCTTTAAACCACATTAAACGGTACCAGACGATCAATAAGGGTCTTATCTAGCGAAACGATCAGCCATTTTTTTTTTTAAAATAAGTTTTATAAGCACAAATGCTCGCCTTGCTCTGTTCAGTGATGTGCGCTCGTGATGTCACGTAAAACGCAATTACGTTGAAAAGGTCACGCTAGACGCAGGCGGAAGTACCGAGTCAGTGTTTACAAATGAGCGGAAGGAGGACCGAATCCACATTTTCAAACGTCTTTGCACCTGCGTCTAGCGTGACCTTTTCAACGTAATTGCGTTTTACGTCACGAGCGCGCATCACTGAACAGAGCAAGGCGAGCATTTGTGCTTATAAAACTTAAACTTTATTTATTTAAAAAAAAATGGCTGATCGTTTCGCTAGATAAGACCCTTATTGATCGTCTGGTACCGTTTGATGTGGTTTAAAGCCCTTTTGAAGCTGTACTGAACCTCTCATTTGGACCTTGAACCGTTTGGAGGCCATTGACTTCCATTATATGGAGAAAGATCCTGAAATCTTTTCATCAAAAATCTTAATTTCTTTTCGACTGAAGACAGAAAGACATAGATATCTTGGATGACAAGGGGGTTAGTAAATTATAAGTAAAAGTTTATTTGAAAGTGAACTAATCCTTTAAGGACAGAAAGACTAAAATAACAGTGAATGATATGGTCTTACCCTTCTCACCGTTGAGATTCTGTCATAATGGTTCAAAAGGTGGGGTCTTATAGGAGACCTGTCTGATGCTATTAAAAGAAAATAAACATTAAATAAATATATTTAAAGATAACTATGTAAACTGAATGAAATGTTGAAAATTAATGGGAACATTAGAACTCTCCCTCTTATTTCTGTATTTGTGTTAGTTATTCGCAAATATCTTGCAATATGTACATTATAAATGATGACACAAAATGTCCACACATCATCACTTTAATGTCAAGCCCTATGTGAAGAACAATACATTGTTATACAATGCATAAACTGCTATATACTTTTATAAAATGTGAAATATGTGATAGCGATCTTGATAGTGATCAGACATAATACTTATGTAATAATACAATATGATGTTTTGAACAAGCCTTCCTTCTTCAGCTGACACTGAGAACTTGCAAACAACTTGATCAGAAGGTGTATTTATACTGAAGGGAAGATCCGTTTTCTAAAGGTCATGTGATTTATAGAAACAGGTTACTTTTAAATAATGATCCAGGTAGACTGACTAAACAAACACAATTCTAACAAGGTTGTTTAATGTTATTTGTAGGACATTGTAAGTGATGACAATTTAAGACATTGTATGTGAAGGGTCATGATGTTATAGGCTATGTGTTTCTTGTTCCAAAATTTCCACATTACAGCTGGGTGTTTGTGTGTATCTTCAATATGAAAAAACAAAACAAAAAAAACATTTGTATTGTAGTTAATGATTATCCAATCAATAAGCAATCATTGGCATATCACTGTAATATAATGGATCTATAAAGGTTATGTTTTTAACAATTTATTAATGTTACAGGCGATGCATGTATTTGGTATCTGAGATGTGATTTTCTGCCCTGTTAGAAATGTACATAACATTGTTTAGTTCAGCTTTCAGAGAATAAACATGTATGATTCATGTATTGATAATTCAGATTAATCAAGACTTGCATTTTGTATAAAGACTTTTTTCAGGTCAGGTCTTGTTCTTATTCATTATATTCTGTTGATCCTATGCTTTTTGACTGTTACACATGTAAAGACTTCCGATCAGGCATAGCATTATGACGGTGAAGTGAATAACACTGATGATCTCTTCATCTCCTGTTAGTGGGTGGGATATATTAGGCAGCAAGTGAAAATTTTTTCCACAAAGTTGATGTGTTAAAAGCAGGAAAAATGGGCAAGCGTAAGGATTTGAGCGAGTTTGACAAGGGCCAAATTGTGCTGACTAGACGACTGGGTCTGCAGTGGTCAGTATCTATCAAAACTGCAGCTCTTGTGGGGTGTTCCCGGTCTGCAGTGGTCAGTCTCTATCAAAACTGCAGCTCTTGGGGGGTGTAAGAGATGGCCCAGTGGTCATAGGAAATAATTTTAACAAGCTGGACAGAAGTTCAGTGGATCCCAAAAGAAGGTGGTTTTATTAATATGAAAAATGAAAAAAATATATATATATTTACATGGTCACATACTGAAATACAAAAAAAAACCTGAACAAAACAAAACTGCAACAATGTGCAAATAATGGCTATACCAAGTAATTTGGCCCAATCTGCAACAGGTCTATCCTTTGGCCATTAACAGACCAAGCCTGGCCTAAAGCTCTACAGCTTCCCATTTATAAGGCTAGCTCCACCCTCGACATGTACCAATTGAACAAGCCGGGGCCAACCATCCATCCATCCATCTTCTTCCGCTTATCCGGGGCCGGGTCGCGGGGGCAGCAGTCTAAGCAGAGATGCCCAGACTTCCCTCTCCCTAGACACTTCCTCTAGCTCTTCCGGGGGGACACCGAGGCGTTCCAAGGCCAGCCGGGAGACATAGTCCCTCCAGCGTGTCCTTGGTCTTCCCCGGGGCCTCCTCCCGGTTGGACATGCCCAAAACACCTTCCCGGGAAGGCGTTCAGGAGGCATCCGGAACAGATGCCCGAGCCACCTCAGCTGTCCCCTCTCGATGTGGAGGAGCAGCGGCTCTACTCCGAGTTCCTCCCGAGTGACTGAGCTTCTCACCCTATCTCTAAGGGAGCGCCCAGCCACCCTGCGGAGAAAACTCATTTCGGCCGCCTGTATCCGGGATCTTGTCCTTTCGGTCATGACCCAAAGCTCATGACCATAGGTGAGAGTAGGAACGTAGATTGACCGGTAAATCGAGAGCTTCGCCTTACGGCTTAGCTCTTTCTTCACCACGACAGACCGGTACATCGACCGCATTACTGCAGAAGCTGCACCGATCCGTCTGTCAATCTCCCGTTCCATCCTCCCCTCACTCGTGAACAAGACCCCTAGATACTTGAACTCCTCCACTTGGGGCAGGAACTCTCCACCAACCTGAAGTGGGCAAGCCACCCTTTTCCGACTGAGGACCATGGCCTCGGATTTGGAGGTGCTGATCCCCATCCCAGCCGCTTCACACTCGGCTGCAAACCGTCCCAGTGCATGCTGAAGGTCCTGGTTAGAAGGGGCCAACACGACAACGTCATCCGCAAAGAGCAGAGACGAAACCGTGTGGTCCCCAAACCTGACACCCTCCGGCCCTTGGCTGCGCCTAGAAATTCTGTCCATAAAAATTATGAACAGAACCGGCGACAAAGGGCAGCCCTGCCGGAGTCCAACATGCACCGGGAACAGGTCTGACTTACTGCCGGCAATGCGGACCAAACTCCTGCTTCGGTCATACAGGGACCGGACAGCCCTCAGCAAAGGACCCCGGACCCCATACTCCCCGAGCACCCTCCACAGGACGCCGCGAGGGACACAGTCGAATGCCTTCTCCAAATCCACAAAACAAATGTGGACTGGTTGGGCAAACTCCCATGAACCCTCCAGCACCCTGTAGAGGGCATAGAGCTGGTCCAGTGTTCCACGACCAGAACCAACCATAGAATGCCATATACACAAAAGTATAAAAATAATAAAACACTAAACATATACACAAATAACAATCAGTATAAACCCATGGGTACTTAAACACACTAGATAAAGAATATAAAAAGGAAAAGAAAAGAAAATAAACATTCAGCTGTTATTCCCCCTCCCCCCAGACAAAACTACACATGGTTCAGTCCAAATTAGCATGCTAATGCTACAAAAACCAGTTTGATCCAGCTGGACTGTTTGATGGTACAGCCTGGAAATGGAAGGCCAACAGACAAACAACAGGTTTGGGGAATTCTCACAAGAAATAAAGGTAATTCTGACTGAAATTAAACTGGGTTGTGAGTTTTTTTTTTTAAAGGAATTATTGAACTGAACAAAATGTTGGAGCAAACAGACAAAAACAAAAACCAGTATCACACTCATTTGAAATAGGTAAAACAATTACACAACACCTTCTGACTTATAAGATGTTAAATGCTGGCATAATCAGGTAGTGATGTGTGTAAGTCCATGTAATTCCTTATGTCACCAAGCTTAGCTTGTGACAGGGGGGTTTCCCGGTCTGCAGTGGTCAGTCTCTATCAAAAGTGCTCCAAGGAAGGAACAGTGGAGAACCGGCCACAGGGTCATGGGCGGCCAAGGCTCATTGATGCACATGGGGAGCGAAGGCTGGCCCGTGTGGTCCAATCAAACAGACGAGCTACTGGAGCTCAAACTGCTCAAGAAGTTAATGCTGGTTCTGATAGAAAGCTGTCAGCACAGAGCATCTCAGTTTCTGGAGTATGGGGCGGCACAGCCGCTGACCAATCAGGATGCCCATGCCAAACATTCAGTCAGGTGTTGATTTGGCCTCCAAAATCCCCAGATCTCAATCCAATCGAGCATCTGTGGGATGTGCTGAACAAACAAGTCCGATCCATGGAGGCCCCACCTCACAGCTTACAGGACTTAAATGATCTGCTGCTAACATCTTGGTGCCAGATACCACAGCACACCTTCAGGGGTCTAGTGGAGTCCATGCCTCGACGGGTCAGGGCTGTTTTGGCAGCAAAAGGGGGACCAACACAACATTATATCATAATGTTAAGCCTGATCAGTGTATGTGCATTCTTCATATTTGTAACTCTTTTAGGGTTTACAGCTCCATTAAGTTTCTTTAAATGTTGTTAAATTATGAGTAAAATTGATCTGGCTGGTTTTCCAGCGAGGTCCTGAAAAAATCAAACTTGGAGGAAAAACCCCACCTTTGTTTGTTCTACCTCGTGTGACTGAAAAGATTGTTTAGGGTAATGAGAAGGAAACATTTACCACCACAGGTTTTTCCAGGTTATGAGAGGCATGTGACCATGCCAAAGTTCTCCAGGAGAATCAACAGCCACCCATATGAGAAGAGTCTGCAACCATAGCTTTAAGAAATATGCTAAATGTCTTAGCAATGGAGCACAAATAAACATATCTGCACCAAAACCAAAATGAATTAAATACATATATTGATATATTCATATTCTTTTACATTGTGTCGCTGTTAATTTGTTACTTAAAAAAAAAAACATAAAGCAGCACAATTTGTCTTGTCATTTTTAACAGGGACAGTGCACATTAATAAACATTTCAGTAAATGCATGAATAGAATGTTACCTGAGAGAAAGGAGAGAGAGAAAGAGCAGAGAGAGAGAGAGCATAACAGAGCAAGAGCAACAGTTACAATCTTCTTGTATCCCTTCCTTGACCATATGACTGAAACCCAAATGTGAGACATTCATACTGACCAATCAGACCAAACTTCTGATTGGTCTTTTTCTTAGAAAAACAAACTCCCTAATTAGAAACACAATCTAAATGTAATAATCATTTGAAATTGGAGTCAGATTAAGCACAGAGCTAAAGTAACTAAATACTAAATTCTAAAAATTAAGTGCACTTCACAGAAATGCTTTATATGTATTATACCTTCACCCACGCTGTTGGACTCCGTCGTTTGGTTCCTGACAAGTTTATAAAATTCATTGTTAAAAGTATATAGAATAAGATCTAATCAAATATGAGCAATTTTACATGAATTTCAAAACCGTCAGTTTTCACAAGTTTTAAAGTAAAAAACTTTTCATCTTATAATAATATTCATCTTTAGATCAGTTACAAAATACTATACAAAAGATTTTTCTGAGTAACCACTGCTTTACAACTATCAAACTTTGCCAAAAGTCTTTAGTGATGCTCACTTTCTGTTAGAAGTCGCCCTATTTGCAGGTGCAATTGTAATTTTATCACAGACTCTAGGTGGCAGTGTTTCCAAATACAATTCAACAATGCCTTATGCTGTGTTCACACCAAACGCGAATTGAGCGTCAGAATCGCGTCTACCGCGTGTAGTTTGACGCGCAAAGATTTTGAATGCATTCGCGCGTCCACGGCCAATTGGACGCGCGTAGAAATCGAGCGCTGGAAGCTAAATTGACGCGCGTTCAAGGCACTCCAGGAGAAATATGTCATAAAACACCACTCTGCCTCTTTTCATTTTCGTTCAAAATATATATTAAGCATTAATAGCCACACAAATGTGATCCAGGCAACTCATTATCTTCACTGCATGTATATTTAAATATCCTTAAAATATAAAGTTATGAAACTTCTCTTTGCCCTCAGTCAAAACGATTTGGCAGACAACAAATGATAGATTCATGACACCAAAGATCGCCCGTTAGATCCACACAAGATGCACCACTACAGGACATCAGAGCCAGCGGCAAACGGCAGAAGGACTAGCCGAGGTGAGGCTGCTCTCACCGGGGTTATGAGCGGTGAGTGCCCGGTGATCGCCTGGATCTCACAACTCCAAAAACACAAGATTATTTTTTTTAAATAGGCGCTCTCTTTATAAATAAACCACAGACTTGAGCTTTAAACAACTACATTCTCACCTGAAAAAGTCTTAAAACTACATTTTGTGACACAAAAGTTGTATTTTTAAATTATGCAGGGTTTCTCATCACGTCACTTTACCACGTGACAGCAGCGAGCAGGCTCCTGATTGGTTAACGCGGTGCGAATTGACGCCAAAGTTCAAATTTTTCAACTCGGGCGTCAGACGCGAATTCGCTTCAAACGCGTGAATGCACAAAAAAAGCAGCATTCGTGTGTAACGCGCGTAACGCGCAAGACGCTCAATTCGCATCCAATTCGCGTCATTCGCGCGAACTGGACGCGCGAATGAGGCGGATTCGCATCCTTCGTGCCGTGCGAAACGCGCCTTCCGAGCCGCGGGACCTCCAGACGCGTGTCAATGCGCCTTTCCATTGACTTAACATTGAAATCACTCTCGTCATGAGATCTAAGATGGCGGCGCGAGTAGTTCGCGAGGCTCTGGGTCTCTCCAGATTCTGCAATTTTGCGGTATTTTTCCTGCTCATCTCGGGTCTGTTCGTTCAGAATAGTTGTGCCTTAACATCGTACACCCGTGGTGAGATTTTGGATATTGGTTTGCGAATTTCCGACAGTTTTACGGACAATCTTCGACTCCTTCCTGAGATCGCTAGGACACCCGAGGCTATGCACTCTACCCGGCCGGGCGGAAGTGCTCGCAGGCGGCGCCGAGATCGTAAACAAAGACGGGGAAAACGCGGAGGTCTGAGAACTAAGCTAAGGCTAAAGCTAAGGCTAACCCCACATCGGCTCTCTTTACCCAGTATTTTCCTTGCCAATGTACGGTCGCTAGTGAACAAAATGGAGGAGATTCGACTCAGCATCACACACAGCAAGAAACTTTTGAACTGTAACGTCCTAATCTTCACGGAAACCTGGCTAAACGGCGGAATACCGGACACCGCTATTGAGCTAGCGGGATGCCACACGCTCCGGGCGGATAGAACATTAGATGGCTCCGGTAAGACCAGAGGTGGTGGATTGTGCATTTACATTAACAAAGCCTGGTGCACAAACTCTGCTATTGTTGGGAGTCATTGTTCAGCTAACCTCGAGTTTCTCATGGTTAAATGTAGACCGTTTTATCTACCGCGGGAGTTCACTTCCACCATTATAACTGCAGCCTATATTCCCCCGGATGCTGATGCCAAGCTTGCTATGAAAGAACTTCATGCAGCCATCAGCAAACAACAGACTGATCACCCGGAAGCTGCTTTTATTGTTGCAGGTGACTTTAATCATTCAAACTTAAAGTCAGTGCTACCCAAGTTTCACCAGCATGTTTCCTGCCACACCAGAGGAAACAAAACCTTAGACCATGTTTACACAAACATGGCTGGCGCTTACGTTGCGACACCCCTCCCCCACCTGGGACAGTCAGACCATATCTCTTTGTTCCTCATCCCCAAATATTCACCCCTCATCAACCGTGTGAAGCCATCAATGAAAACCATCAAGGTGTGGCCTGCGGGGGCAGATTCCACACTCCAGGAAAGGTTTCTACACACAGACTGGAGTGTGTTTGCTTCTCAAGCCACCAGTGGTGCTCACACGGACATTGACTTCTACACCTCCTCTGTATTGGATCATATCAATACCACCATTGACAGTGTTACAACCCAGAAACAGATCACCACATACCCAAATCAGAAGCCTTGGATGAACAGGGAAGTTCGACTCCTGCTGAAGTCACGCAATACTGCCTTCAGATCAGGAGATGCACAAGCCTACAGTACATCCAGAGCAAACCTGAAGAGGGGCATCAAAAAGGCCAAGCACTGCTATAAGCTAAAGATAGAGGGTCACTTTTCCAACTCTGACCCTCGACGCATGTGGCAGGGCATTCAGGCCATCAGTGACTACAAACCCCCCCACTCCACCCCCGCAGCCACTGATGTCAACTTCCTGAACGAGCTAAACCACTTTTATGCTCGCTTTGAAAGAGACAACAGAGAAACTGCCACCAAGCTCAAACCCTCAGTTGACCCACCAATCACACTCTCCACCACAGATGTCTGCAAGGCACTGAGCCGGATCAGCGCACACAAGGCTGCTGGACCAGACAACATCCCTGGTCGTGTTCTCAGGGCATGTGCGGAGCAGCTCGCTGAGGTTTTTACAGACATTTTCAACCTGTCTCTTGCCCAAGCAGCTGTACCGACATGCTTTAAACGCACCTCCATTGTGCCAGTGCCAAAACACTCTAACCCGAGGTGCCCTAATGACTACCGCCCTGTAGCACTCACACCCATCGTTATGAAGTGCTTTGAGCGGCTGGTCCTGGAGCACCTAAGAGACTCTCTACCATCCACATTGGACTCACACCAGTTTGCCTACCGCAGCAATAGGAGCACAGAGGATGCCGTTTCCATGGCACTGCACTCTGTGCTCACTCACCTGGACAATAAGAACACTTACGCACGCATGCTGTTTGTTGACTTCAGCTCAGCATTCAACACTGTCATCCCAACCAAGTTAATAGCCAAACTTGGAGACCTGGGCATCAATACCTCAATGTGTAACTGGATTTTGGACTTCCTAACTAACAGACCCCAGAATGTTCGTTCAGGATTCACCTGCTCCACATCCATCACTCTTAACACTGGTGTACCACAGGGCTGTGTGCTAAGCCCGTTTCTCTACTCTCTCTTCACCGCCGACTGCAAGCCTGTGTATGGATCTAATTCTATCGTCAAGTTTGCGGACGACACTACGGTGATTGGTCTCATCAGCAACAACGATGAGACTGCCTACAGGGAGGAGATCCAGCACCTGGCCACATGGTGCACCGAAAATAACCTGCTCCTCAACACCACCAAAACGAAGGAGCTCATCGTGGACTTCAGGAAGGAGTCAAGAGGCACACATGACACCATCCACATCAATGGAATGGCTGTTGAGCGTGTCTCCAGTTTCAAGTTCCTGGGGATCCACATCTCGGCGGACATGTCGTGGACGACCAACACCTCCAGCCTGGTCAAGAAGGCTCACCAGCGCCTCTTCTTCCTGAGGACACTGAGGAAGAATCAGCTCTCCTCGGCTATCCTGGTGAACTTCTATCGCTGCGCAATAGAAAGCATCCTGACCAACTGTGTGGCAGTATGGTATGGGAGCTGCTCTGTTGCGGAGCGCAAGGCACTGCAGCGGGTGGTGAAAACTGCCCAGCGCATCACAGGGACTCCACTACCTGCCATAGAGCACATCCAGAGGAAACGCTGTCTGCATCGAGCTCGCAGCATCCTCAAGGACTCCTCTCACCCAGCCCACAGACTGTTTTCTCTCCTGCCCTCCGGCAGGCGTTTCAGGATCCACCGGACCAGGACCAGCAGACTAAAGAACAGTTTTTTCCCCAGAGCTGTCTCTTTACTGAACTCAAACCCCCGTTGATCCACTTCCCTCATAAACTGCTAACTCTCCTACCTCACATCTGCCTTCACTTTGTTATTTGCACTACCGACTGTTTATTACAGTAACAACTGTTTACTTATGCATTTTGCACTACCATACCGTAACTGGATTATGCTCATTTGCACTGCCGACTGTTTTTACAGTACCAACTGTTTACATTTGCATTTTGCACCGTACTTCTAACTGTAATATGCAACCACTTTCCACTGCACTTTACACTTTTTTTTTCGGATAGCTTCTGTCCATAATTTATTGCACTACCTTAATCCACTGCTATATTCCTCATTTTAGCCTAACATATCATTGTATACCTCTAACTGTAAAATTCTGTTTATAGTAATAGCCATCTGTATATTATATTATATTCATAGTACATATCCACCTGTAAATTCTGTTTATAGTAAAAGCCATCTGTATATTATTCACTGTACATATTCACCTGTAAATTCTGTTTATAGTAATAACCATCTCTCTATTTATAGATATATTTATATATACTCAGTACATATCCATGTCCTGCACTTATGCAAACGTTGTATATCCTGCACTTGCTGCTATTGCACTTCTGGTTAGACCTAAACTGCATTTCGTTGCCTTGTACTTGTACTTGTGTAATGACAATAAAGTTGAATCTAATCTAATCTAATTCGCGCCAGACGCTCTATTCGCGTTTGGTGTGAACGCAGCATTACAGTTTGTGAGTTATGGTTTTTTTCAACAGTGTCTATTTACACCAAGGGTGGAGAATGTTGATCCTGGAGGGCCACTCTCTTGCAGAGTTTAGTGCCAACCCTAATCAAACACACCTGAAGGTAATCAAGGACTTCAGAGGCTGGTGAGGTTTGTTCAGGGTTGGAGCTTATAGTAGCCTATTTCTGAATTGCTAAAACACTTTTTTTGAATGTTTCGCTCGCTTTCTCAAAACCTTAAACACAAATCACCAAACTTAAGCTACACTGTCAAAATCTTTGACTTGTCTTACTATATCAAACAATTGCTTCAGAACTATGTTATCTGTACCCAAAACCAAAATCTGTTTTCAAATAACACACATCCAGCTAATGCATAAACACTACACAGCAGTCATTACACACTACAGAGATAAATGCAAAACACTGCACTCAGGGCAGAGCAGGGAAAAATTATTTTTATTATCAAGTACTTGCACACATAAAATGTAGTCACAAACTAAATATGCAACAGATCGATAGTAAGCAATGTCTTGAAATCATTCTGCCTCAGCATCATGCCTCTGGGTATGGTCAGGCCACAGGACCTCATCAACGTCACAGGCAATCCTGTCCCTTGCTAAACAACGGGGAAAGAATCTTTTAGCATGCCGAATCCAACCTTGAATTGCTTCCACTCCAATGTTGTCACATGCTGCATACATTGACTGAAGGAAATTTTCCTGTGCATAAGGATTTGTCATAGACCTTCCACCTCCAAAAAATTCTTCAATGGGTTTAAGGAAGGGTGAGTATGGTGGGAGGCACACATTTATAAAATGTGGGTTATTTTCAAACCACTCATGAATTCTAGGACCACGGTAAAAGTTCACATCCCAGATTACCACATACATGGGATGCTCTGCCTGCTCATCACCTCTCTGTTCACGTCTCAGTAGTGCTTCCTGTAGAGCATCCAGAAATGTTAGAAGATGGGCAGTGCTGTAAGGCCCTGAAGTCACATGGCGGTGAATAACCCCGTAGATGCTGATGGCAGCACATATGATCACGTTGCCACCACGCTGCCCTGGCAACTCTACAATGGCACGTTGACCAATAATGTTGCGGCCTCTCCTTCTCCTCTTGGTTAGATTGAAGCCAGCTTCATCCAAGAAGATGCACTCATGAGGCCTCTCCATGGAATCCAGTTGAAACATTCTCTATAGAAATTAACAAAAATTAATTTTTAAAGTAACGTAAATGACATAGCATTCCAGGCTTCATGCCTCTGTATTAGAGGATGGATACCCGACCCGAGCCCGACGGGCCGGGTTCGGACAGATATTTATAAATAATGTTCGGGTTCGGGTCAGGCTCTGTCACAGCGCAATAAGGCATTGAACATCTGAAATTTAAAACAGCTTATGTAGGTAGCCAATGGGCCTTTTTAACTTGATGTTTTTGTGATTAAAATAAATTAAAAATATTACCTTAACATTCGTCTTCCTGTGCGCGGAAATTTGTTTATGTAGCTGTGACAACGCGCAACACGTGCGTGCATATTGCATATTATTAGGCTACATGTGGCTGGCAGCGCGACTTCAGCGCTGCTGGCAGGACCATCGAGCAGAGGACAGCCTTGAAGCCATCCACAGTTGATGCTATCCTTTTTCTGCATAATAACCTGGATTAGCCTAAACTTTGATGGATGGATTATGTAAATAAATCCCATGTTGCAGTTTAGTAGCATACAGTTTTCGAGAAAAATGGTAAGAGTGATTTTCACTTCAATAAGCTGCATTTGTGTTACGTTGATGTTTTGTTCTGTTAGCTGGGCCATTTTGGTAGACCTTTGTTCATTTAATTTTGGTTTCACAATTGGCTAATTGATTGGGCCCCGTGTTAACGTGTGTATTTGTTTCCCCGTGTGCGCGCTGATGCGCTCATCTGTAATCATTTCAGAATGCCTTACAGTTGCTTAATAAAAGCGGGCTTTCCACACGAACAAACGTACATGTGTCATTAGTATGAGAAAAAAATAGTGTAATGTCTGAAGAATGACAGACAAGGGAGGTTTCCGAACTTTTAATCAGAACGAAGATGAACACACTCTCACTCAAGCGCACCCGTCTTCAGGATTTGTTTCGGCCCCTCTGAACTCCCTTTGTTAACCCTATCACTGCCGGTGCAAAACAAAACAGCAATTTCACATCTATGAAGAATCTGTGCGCTACATTCGGGCTTGGGTCTGGCTCGGACATAATCTTAATGCCTGTCGGGCTCGGGTCGGGTTCGGTTACTACTCTGTCGGACGCGGGCCGGGCTCGGACAGAAAAAATGCGGCCCGATCCGCACTCTACTCTGTATACATCTGCTACATTACATTCAACACAGTAAAGATGTACAGTAACTCAATAGTGCTGCATAATCGCTGGACATGATTACTTACTTGTACATATTGATATCGTAGCTTTTTACCCTTTCAGAATTTCTCTCAAATGGTACTCTGTAGGCTTGTTTGAGACTTATCAGGTTGCGTTTCAGGACACGATCAATTGTGGAGAGACTCACACTGTTGATTCCTTCAAAATTACCGTTGTCTTCCTCAACTCGCTGTTGTATTTCACGCAGACGAATGAGATTATTTTGAAGGACCATATTGACAATAATGGTCTCCTACTGTTGTGAGAACATACCTCTCCTTCCACCGGCATGTGGCAGTCTTTCAGTTCTATCAAATAAAACCTCTTGTTAGAATTGTGCATTGCTAATGCATTGAAACGTCACCAAATATGTACAATACATAAAATACTATTTTACAAGTATATCACTGCAAGAAAGGACCAATTTTTAGAGATATGTTACAGTAATTTACTGAGACATTCCACAACTGTACATACTGTACTGTAAGTTTGAGGGACCACAAATGATAGTACACTTACCTGTTCTCTTCTCTGAATGTCCTGACAATGGAGGCCACAGAAAACCTGCTTATATTTGGTTGAACACGCAGTCCTGCTTCCCTCATACTCATTCCATGAACCAGAACATGGTGTATGATTGTTGCTCTAATTTCATTGGAAATGATGGCTCTTCCTCCTCCTCCTCTGTCTCTTCTTCCTCCTCCTCCTCCTGTCTCTTCCTCCTCTTCTCCTCCTCCTCCTCCATCTCTTCTTCCTCTGTCTCCTCCTCCTCCTCCTCTGTCTCTTCTTCCTCCTCCTCCTGTCTCTTCCTCCTCTTCCTCCTCCTCCTCCTCCTCCTCCTCCTCCATCTCTTCTTCCTCTGTCTCCTCCTCCTCTGTCTCTTCTTCCTCCTCCTCCTGTCTCTTCCTCCTCTTCTTCCTCCTCCTCCTCCTCCATCTCCTCCTCCTCTGTCTCTTCTTCCTCCTCCTCCTGTCTCTTCCTCCTCTTCCTCCTCCTCCTCCTCCTCCATCTCTTCTTCCTCTGTCTCCTCCTCCTCCTCCTCTCTCTCTTCTTCCTCCGTCTCCTCCTCCTCCTCCTGTCTCTTCCTCCTCCATCTCTTCTTCCTCCTCCTCCTCCGTCTCCTCCTCCTCCTCCTCTGTCTCTTCTTCCTCCGTCTCCTCCTCCTCCTCCTGTCTCTTCCTCCTCCTCCTCCTCCATCTCTTCTTCCTCCTCCTCCTCATCCTCCACTTCCACTTCCACTTGCTCCTTCTCTCCTGCCCTCCATTGTGAAAATCACACATGCCATCTTGTTGCCATCAAATTGGTGGTGGTTGAGGAGATTCCCCCTTCTATATGTAAAGCGCTTTGAGTGCCTAGAAAAGCGCTATATAAATGTAACAAATTATTATTATCTTCTTCTTCTTCTGTTGTTTATATGGCGGTTGGCAAACCAACTAAAGGTGCATTTCCGCCACCTACTGGGTTGGAGTATGGAGCACTACTTGGTTGAATACACTTTGAAGAGAAAAAAAAAAAAAAACTTTTATATATCTTTTTTACCAGTTCTGTATCCTTAATAAATTTTAATAATTTCTCGTGTATTTCATAATTTGTTCCTTCTCCTAATATTTCCTTTAGTGAATAATTGCTTACACCCCTATCATTTAGTGACTGAACTAATTCAAGTCTTTCTCTATTATATGCTATACATTCTAATAATATATGCTTTACTGTTTCAGGATATCCACATTTATCACAATTACCAGTTTCAGGTTTACTTATTTTATATAGACTTTGGTTTAGTGAAGTATGTCCAATACGTAATCTTGTAATTATCACATCCTTTTTCCTGTTATTTATAGTTGTTCTTTCCACCCCCACATTTCTTTGTATACTATACATGTGTCTTCCTCTAATTTCATTATCCCATAATCTCTGCCACCTCTTTTTCACTTCAGTCCCGATCAGCCCCTTCATTTCCGCTTTACTCATCTGAACGCTGATGTTGATCTCATGATCTTTCAACGACTCCTTTGCCAGTTTATCAGCTTCCTCATTTCCATTTACTCCGACATGGGCTGGAACCCACAAAAAACTCACCTTTACACCTAAGTGCTTTATGTTATATAGCTTCTGTAATGTTTCATTTAAAATATCTTGTCTTGCAAAAGATTTTCCACTTTCTAAACTCTGCAGAGCTGATAGTGAGTCTGTACATATCACACTACTGTTAGGCTGCTTTTCTTCTATCCATTGTAAAGCCAATAAGATGGCTATCAGTTCTGTTGTAAAAACAAATATATGATCTGTTGCTCTTTTTGATATTTTAATATTGTACTGAGGAATATATATTGCTGCAGCTGCTCTACCTGTTTCCGGATCTTTTGATCCATCTGTAAATATTTGAGTCATGTTGTTATATGCTTGAATAATATATTGTTGAACGATTACTTTTGATGGCAAATTTGATTCACTCTTATGCATCTTATTATGTATGAATAGGTCTATTTCTGGCATTGGGAATAACCATGGGGGTGTAGATGAAATTGCAACAGAAGGAGCTACCTCTATCTCAGTTATACCTGTTTCCAGTGCCTCCTCATTTGCTACCCAACCAAAACTCTTTATATTTCCATACTCATACTCCCAACAGTTTTCCAGTACCTTTTTAACTGGATGCCTTTCATCATGTCCTTTTACATTGATCCAGTATCTCATCCTTAACTTTCTCCTACGAACTTCTAATGGCATTTCTCCCATCTCTACTTGAATTGATGGTACTGGAGATGTTCTAAATGCACCACAGCAAATCCTTAGAGCTTGAGTCTGAATTACCTCAATCTTTTTGAGCCATGTTTCTGATGCAGAGCAGTATATCAGACTACCATAATCTATTGCCGGTCTTATAAATGAGCTATGCATTCTTCTTAAAGACTGTCTACTCGCACCCCACTCTACCCCAGCCAAGCACCTCATTACATTTATTCCCTTTTTACATTTATCTATTAGCTTTTGAATGTGAATGCCAAATGTTAATTTAGAGTCCATCCACATACCTAAAAATCTTAACATTTTAACTTGTTCCAATTCATGACCATACATTTTTATACTTACTCTACTATTTTTCCTCCTTTTTGTAAAACAAATTACCTGCGTTTTTGCAATTGAAAACCAGAAACCCCACTCATTTGCCCAATTTTCTACCTTATTTACTGCTCCCTGCAGACTTTTTACTACAAATATTTCATTTCTTCCCTTTTTCCATAGTGCACCATCATCTGCGTACAGTGACCTCCCTATTCCTGTGTCAATTTGAGTATATATATATCATTAATCATAATGTTAAAAAGTATTGGACTACACACGCTACCTTGGGGAGTTCCATTGTCTATTGTATATATTTGTGAATATGTTGTCCCTATTCTAACTTGTATTGTCCTATTCAATAAGAAGTCCATAATCCAATCATACATCCTTCCAGTAATTCCTATTTTATCCAGTTTCATTAACAAACCCTCTTTCCATAACAAATCGTATGCCTTCTCAATATCAAAGAACACTCCAACTACTACCTCTTTATTTACTTGAGCCTTCCTTATTGCTGCCTCCAGACTAACTAAAGAATCCATAGTGCTACGCCCCTTCCTAAAACCACTCTGGTATTGTGAAAATAACCCCTTTTTCTCAATAAAATATACTAACCTTGACATTACCATTCTCTCCATTAGCTTACATAAGTTAGATGTCAGAGCTATTGGCCTATAGCTGCTTGGTTGAGCTTTGTCTTTCCCTGGCTTGCCGATTGGTACTATGACCCCATGTTTCCACTCAGAAGGAAGTTTCCCTGTTTCCCATACTCTATTAAACAATCCTAGAATTGTATTTAATGATGTTTCTGATCAATTTTTTTATCAATTCTACACAAATGTCGTTCTTTCCTGGAGAACTTTTCCTTACCCCTGAGAGTGCTCTCTTCATTTCATACATTGTAAATGCTTCCGCTATTACACTACCTGACTGCCCTCTTTTTTCTAAAATGTTTGGATTTTCTCTAATGCGTTGTCTCCTGTGTCTTCTCATTTCCTCAGTAATATTCTCATTACTATGCACCTTCATAAATGTTTCTGCTAATACTTCTACTTTTTCTTTATCTGAAACTGCTGATTTTTCTTTATCCATTAAAACTGGAATGCTACTATAACTCCACTAAGAATTCCACTCATCTTTCTAATCACCCCCCATATTTTATTAATTTCAATATCTTCACCAATACTTTCACAGAATTCCCTCCAATATTTTCTCTTAGCTATTCTTATTACACGTCTCACTTTTGCTTGTGCTTTTTTATGGTTTATTAAATCATTAAAATTAATACTTTTTCTTACTTTTCTTAGAGCTTTATGTCTTATATATACTGCTTCACTACATTCCTCATTCCACCAAGGAACCACCTTTTTTCTATTTCCCGACTTCTTTTTTCCTATTGCTTCTACCGCTGCCTTCCGTATTGCTTTACAAATATTTTTATTCAACTCATCTACATCATCTACATCATCCCAGAAAACTGCTCGGGTTATGTATATAACCCTTGTTCCCTGAGAAGGGGAACGAGCACTGCATCGGAACGACGCTTTGGGGATGCTCCCTTAGCATCAGCGAATCTGAAACCAGAATGCCAACTAGGCCAATCCGATTGGCGTGCGTGATGACGTCATTGTGACGGCATACCCGGAAGTATAAAAGGGGAGCTGGAACGTAATGGCGGTAGTAATTGCTCTGAAGCATGCGCTCCAGGCGCGCCGAGATGTGGCGTCGGGATGCAGTGCTCGTTCCCCTTCTCAGGGAACAAGGGTTATATACATAACCCGAGCAGTTCCCTTTCGAGGGAACTCGCACTGCATCGGAACGACGCTTTGGGGAACGAATACCCACTAGGCCACACCGAAGGGTAGCACCTGCCCTAGTGTGAAGCCGGAGACCGGGCACAGCTAGGACTGGAGCACCCTAGCACCAGGCGTCGTAGGGAGATCCAGGCTATAGAACCTGATAAAAGTGTGTGGGGTAGCCCACCCGGCCGCCTCGCAGATATCCTGCAAGGGGACCCCAGAAAGAAGGGCCACCGAAGAGGCCATGCCTCTGGTGGAATGAGCCCTCACGGCCACAGGTGAAGGCAAACTGCGCACCTGGTAGGCCATGGTAATCGCCTGGACAATCCAATTACTGATTGTCTGAGTAGACGCAGGCAATCCCTTCTTAGGTGAGCCAAAACACACCAACAGTTGTTGCGATCTCCTCCACTGTGCAGACTTCGCCAGATAAACTCTAAGGTCCCTAACCGGGCAGAGTAGGTGAAGCCTCCCCTCTTCCGCCGTCACGTGAGGCGGAGGATGGAATGCCTGCAGGACCAATGACCTGACCACCCTTGAAGGCACCTTAGGCACGTAGCCCGGCCTAGGGTGTAAGATGGCTTTTACTCCTCCCGGGGCAAACTCCAGGCAGGTCGGCGTTACCGCCAAGGCCTGGAGATCTCCCACTCTCCTAAGAGAGGTAATGGCAAGGAGAAAAGCCACCTTAAGGGTCAGGTCCTTTGGTCCAGCCGACTCCAATGGTTCGAAGGGGGCCTCAGCCAATCCTTCAAGAACCACTGCCAGGTCCCAGGTTGGAACTCTGGAATGAGCCGCAGGCCTCATCCTCCGAGCCCCACGGAGGAATTGTACAACCAGCGGGTGCCTACCCAGAGGCCCATCACCCATAGGAGCGTGGAAAGCCGCAATGGCAGCCACGTACACCTTGAGTGTGGACGGGGTAAGCCCTGCAGAGAAGCGATCTTGGAGGAACTCCAGCACTGAAGCCACCGGGCAGTTAACTGGGTCCACCTCACACTCCCTGCACCAAGTGGAAAATACATTCCACTTCAGGCTGTACAGTCTCCTCATAGACGGAGCCCTGGAACTGAGTAAGGTCTCTATCACCTCTGCCGATAGGCCAGCCTCTAGGTACCTGGTCCCCTCAGGGGCCAGACCCACAGGTTCCAAATCTCCGGGCGGGGGTAAAATATTGTACCCGCCGCCTGAGATAGGAGATCCCTCCTCAGAGGAATCTCCCACGGCTGACCTGTTAGCAGAGCTATGATATCCGAGAACCAAACTCGAGTCGGCCAACGGGGTGCTACCAGAAGTAGACTGACCCCCTGTCGCCTGACCCTCTCCAGGACTCCCGGAAGCAGAGCAATCGGGGGAAATGCGCACAGACACAGCCTCGGCTACGTCTGAACCATGGCATCCAACCCCAGCAAGGCTGGATGCGTGAGGAAAAACCACAGTGGGCTGTGGGACGTCTCTCGAGACGCAAATAATCCACTTCCACTGGGCCGAACCTCTTGCATATGGCCTCCACCACCTCTGGGTGGAGTCGCCACTCCCCGGGCCTCAGCCCCTGCCTCGGCAGGATGTCTGCTCCCTGATTTTGGACCCCCGGGACATACATTGCCCTGATGGACAACAGTTTCCCTTGGGACCACAGGAGGATGTGATGCGCCAGTCTGCAAAGAGGGCGCAACCTCAAACCCCCCTATTTCCCGACTTCTTTTTTCCTATTGCTTCTACCGCTGCCTTCCGTATTGCTTTACAAATATTTTTATTCAACTCATCTACATCATCTACATCATCCCAGAAAACTGCTCGGGTTATGTATATAACCCTTGTTCCCTGAGAAGGGGAACGAGCACTGCATCGGAACGACGCTTTGGGGATGCTCCCTTAGCATCAGCGAATCTGAAACCAGAATGCCAACTAGGCCAATCCGATTGGCGTGCGTGATGACATCATTGTGACGGCATACCCGGAAGTATAAAAGGGGAGCTGGAACGTAATGGCGGTAGTAATTGCTCTGAAGCATGCGCTCCAGGCGCGCCGAGGTGTGGCGTCGGGATGCAGTGCTCGTTCCCCTTCTCAGGGAACAAGGGTTATATACATAACCCGAGCAGTTCCCTTTCGAGGGAACTCGCACTGCATCGGAACGACGCTTTGGGGAACGAGTACCCACTAGGCCACACCGAAGGGTAGCACCTGCCCTAGTGTGAAGCCGGAGACCGGGCACAGCTAGGACTGGAGCACCCTAGCACCAGGCGTCGTAGGGAGATCCAGGCTATAGAACCTGATAAAATTGTGTGGGGTAGCCCACCCGGCCGCCTCGCAGATATCCTGCAAGGGGACCCCAGAAAGAAGGGCCACCGAAGAGGCCATGCCTCTGGTGGAATGAGCCCTCACGGCCACAGGTGAAGGCAAACTGCACCACTCCCCGGGCCTCAGCCCCTGCCTCGGCAGGATGTCTGCTCCCTGATTTTGGACCCCCGGGACATACATTGCCCTGATGGACAACAGTTTCCCTTGGGACCACAGGAGGATGTGATGCGCCTGTCTGCAAAGAGGGCGCAACCTCAAACCCCCCTGCCGTGCCCCAACCAGTGAGGGAGGCGTCTGTTGAAACGGATTTCCGGCAACAGGACTCTCCCAACACTGGCCCTTGGGACAGAAACCAAGGTTTCTTCCATATGACTAGGGAACGAAGGCCACTGCGCGTTACCCTGATCATACAGAATGGATTTCCCCTCAAGGAAAGCCACCTGGTTTACTTCCATATCAGGACATGGTGGCCGCGGAGGTCCGGGAAAAAGCTCCTCAGAGCTTTGTAGACCGCCAGCATTTCCAGGCAGTAGAAGTGCCAGGAGAAATGCCTGGTCTCCCACAGACCTCTCGCAAAGCGGCCGCCATGACCACGTCCCAGCCAGTGAGGGAGGCGTCTGTTGAAACGGATTCCCGGCAACAGAACGCTCCCAACACTGGCCCTTGGGACAGAAACCAAGGTTTCTTCCATATGACTAGGGAACGAAGGCCACTGCGCGTTACCCTGATCATACAGAATGGATTTCCCCTCAAGGAAAGCCACCTGGTTTACTTCCCATAACCACGTCCCAGCCAGTTAGGGAGGCGCCTGTTGAAACGGATTACCGGCAACAGAACGCTCCCAACACTGGCCCCTGGGACAGAAACCAAGGTTTCTTCCATATGACTAGGGAACAAAGGCATCTGCGCGTTACCCTGATCATACAGAATGGTTTTCCCCCCGAGGAAAACCCCTTGATTCCCAGCTACCACTGCAAGGGTCTCATGCAGCAGGCCAAGAGATATTCTGTTGGACGTAGCCGCAATGAGCCCCAGCAGACCCTAAACTGCTTCACAGTGATGCTGTGGCCTAGCTTCATTTTAGAGACCACCGCCCGTATGGACTCGATACGTTCGGGAGACAATTGTGCCCACAACGTAGAGAATCCCATACGACTCCCAGGAACACAGTTCTCTGAGAAGGCGTCAACACGCTACTGCGTGTAGAGTCTCAAAGGGCTAGGCCGCCTGGAAGAACCCGATATTGGTACGCTTTGCCCCAAAAAGCGAACCTCAGGAACTTCCTGTGACACAGAAGGATGGATACAGGGAAGTATGCGTCCTCTTCAGACCCATCGTGACAGACCAGTCCTCAGACTGGATCTGAATCACAATGGAGGAATTGCTAAGCATCTTGAATCTGAATCTCCTCAGAGAACGATTCAAGTACCTCAGGTCTAAAGTTGGATGCAACTCGCCATCCCTCTTAGGAACTATGAAGTACTGGCTGTAGAACCCGGACTCCCTGTCTGGCGGAGGAGCACATTCTGTGGCCTCCTTACCAACAGGGAGTGAACTTCCTGTTCCATTACCCGAACCTGCCCAGGGACCACTGCCGTCCAGACCACCCCACTGAACTTCAGGGGAAGGTAACCGGACTGCAGTCTGCATGCCCCTTCCTTCAGTCGCAGGCCCCAAGCTGATATATTCGGAGGCATAACCATGCGCCAAGATAATCTGCTAAGGGAACCAGCCTCTCGAGGCCGGTCTCGGGCGTCAACCGAGCCTCCTCCCCGACCCCCTGAAGCGGCTAACCGGCAGGGCGAAATCGAGGAAGATTTTCGGTGTGCGTACGCGTTTGCTGGACCACCGCAAGTCTTGCTAGAGGCGGCTGGTGCAGCACGCGTGCACGGGGAAACGATGTGGCCCGAAGCGTACTAGACGGCGGGAACACAGCATCGACTCCCGAACTTTTACAGTAAATAGACAAACAGTTTGACAGATAGCGCTTGCTGAAGAGCAATAACTACCGCCATTACGTTCCAGCTCCCCTTTTATACTTCCGGGTATGCCGTCACAATGACGTCATCACGCACGCCAATCGGATTGGCCTAGTTGGCATTCTGGTTTCAGATTCGCTGATGCTAAGGGAGCATCCCCAAAGCGTCGTTCCGATGCAGTGCGAGTTCCCTCGAAAGGGAACCCTCCAAATACACTTCACTAATCTCCTTAAATTGCTCCCAATTTGCCTTTTTAAATGCCCATCTTTGTATTCTCTCTACCTTTTCTTTTTGAATATCTATTCCTATTTGACATAATATTGGAAAATGGTCACTTCCTATATTGTTGTGATTTATTACTTTCCAAGTACTTTTCCTTGCTAAATTTTCTGATATCAAAGTTAAATCTATAGCTGACATCTTTCCACTTCCAATATCTATTCTAGTGCCCGACCCATCATTTATACACACGAATCCTCTTAAATCTAACATTTCTTCCACTACCAATCCATTATGATCTGTATATTCACTCCCCCACAATGTATTATAAGAATTAAAATCTCCACACCATACCATCTTTTGTCTACCGTTCTCATCTATTTTTTCCAAATCTCCTATATTTAGTTTCTTACATGGATTATAAAGATTCACTATTTTTATACTTTCTGATCCTTCCCATATGTCAACTACTATTACCTCATGTTCCTCATTAACTTCTACAATCCTGTATCCTATATCTTGTTTTATGAAAGTTACTATCCCCCCTCCATTTCCACCTGGTCTGTCTCTACGTATTGCGATATATCCTAATAGTGTAAAATTAAGACATGGTTTCAACCAAGACTCCTGAACACATATTATATCTGGGCATCTTTCTTGTTTTAATATAACGTTCTTAAATTCCTGTCCGTTTGCAATCAAACTTCTTGCGTTCCATTGTAATATTAGTAAACCATTACGAACCTCCACCACATGCTGTCTGGGTGTTTCCTACCGGTACTTTTAGTTTTTCATTGATCATCTCCACATTAATTCCCTCAATATCCAAATACTTTTCTGCTGCTCTCACTATAATTTTAATTCTCTCTGTCCGACTTTCCGTTTGCACTGAGCAATTTATCACTTCAACTATAAATGCTACAAAAGTAGGGTTGGGTACCGAAATCCGGTTCCAATATGGCACCGGTACTTATATAACCGGTATGTACCGGACCGAATCAGAACGCAGATTTCGGTTCCTCATTTCGGTGCCAAAATTCAAATGTGCTTTCGGGTGCTTTGGCTGGCACCAAGCCAGAGACACGCTCAGCGCTGGTCACATCACAACTCATGACAACTATTCAGTGTTTTCAACGACATCATGTTTATTCCAGGTTTCAGACATTTAAATGCTCATAAGTAGGCTACTAGCAAAAAACACACACTGATGTCTATGAAAGCGGCAATGACAATCCTTTCAGGCGGTTATAATTTGACTAACGTTACATGTTTTATTCACATCAGATACATGCACATTAAATAGTAGCTATATCGTTTACTCTATTCTTCTTCCAGTTCACTGGTCACTTACTTTCATGTATTTTGTAAGACGAGAATGAACTCAAGTGTTGTAAATCCGACAGATCCGATTCTGAGGCGCAAACTAACATGGCGCCGCCCATTGCGCTTTATAGATCAACTAACACACATTGACTCACACATTTGAACATCAGATAGTTCGTGACACAGTTAAGAAGTTTGTGAATATTTTGAATAAAAAGAAAAAACGAAATAAACCCGATACAGCTGAGCTGTCAGCGCTATTGCGGCTGCTGTGTCATGTGAGAAACATGACGCGTCGTCATGGAAACATTAAGGCGATGCGCAGGGCCGGCTCTGTAAATCTGGGGGCCCTAAGCAGGATAATTTTGGGGCCCTGCCTTGCAGTGAATAATGGAGTATTGCACTGCAAACCAGCAACTGTATACAATCTAACACTTACATATTTCATCTGTATATCTTTTAACATGATTGCCTACAATTATTTTACTGCTTATTAAAGTACACTCACTGAAACAGTAAAAGTAAAGATTATAGATTTGCAAATTTAAGGTCAATTTGTTGTAAACAAATAAATATTAATAATTTAGCATTAACAATATATAGCTAACTTACAACATTAGCCATAGTGGTATGCGGCTCGCTATGCTCTACTGAAGCAGCAGTAGAGTCGCCTCCTCCAGCTGTTGAGATTATAATATAATTAATAATAAATACAGTATGCAGAGTAGATAAAACACATTAATTTTAAATTAATATTAAAGTACAATTAGACAACATAGTGAATTATGATTATAAAACTAAATTTTTTATTGGCAAGAGGAAAATCAGCTGTGTTGAAGTTGCGCACAAAACTATTCAAAAGAAAGGCAGTGGGAAATATTTACTTGTGTCAGCCTCCTGAAATGTTTCTCCACGACCACCAAAATATTTAAGAATGGCTCCTCCTGAGAAAGTGACATTTAGTTTTTTACAATTATGTTAAGGGTAAATTAAAAGAAATCCAATGTTAAATTATATTATTTAATTATTGGTTGATTAACTCTTACATACTGTTCATATTTTAAACCTTCACAGCATGGAGTGAGATATTTTTTACCTTTTATGATTACATACAGTAATACATTCACTGTAAAAAAAAAATCAGGTGCCCAATTGAAAATTTTCTAGTGAGCGATCACATCTAAAATTTTCAGTTGGCCAAATTTAATTTCTTGAATTTTAATTGAATTAAAATGCATCAATTCACATTAATTCAATTTGGCCAACTGAAAAATGTAGATATGATCGCTCACTAGAAAATTTTCAATTGGGGACCTGATTTTTTTTTTACAGTGTTCTTTACTAAAATTTACCACAAATCCATTTTGCTTTTAGGTGTCTTTTATCGATCATCATTCAAAAATGTTTCAGAGAGGACACTGTGTTTTCTTTAGGTTTAAATGGTCTGGGCAATTTAGCTTAACAATATATAAAATATTTCATAATAGTATATAGATTAATATTTATTAATAATCTTTAATTGCCTATTCAATTAAGACCATAAGAAAAAGCTTGTATTTAACCGCTTTATTTTAAACTTCATTTTGATTTTGACTGTCAAATGATTGCTCTTTCTCTTCCTATTACTTTCTTTCTCTCGAATGTTCTTAAACTATTTTTTTATTGTAATAAGCGTCTATTGAGACAAAGATTTTTCGTTTTTTTCTTTCCCAGAACTAGTGTAGGTCATGTAACGTTAACTGTTAAAAAGAAAATACATTCAAAGGAGGTGGGTCTGTCTCTACGCGGTCTGTAGCCCAGAGCTGGGGCCGACGGCTGGACCATAGCGCAAGCAATGTTGATTCAGCATAATCGACGGACAGCTAACGTTATGCTGCGTTCACACCAAACGCAAATAGAGTGTCTGGCGCGAGTGATTTGATTTCAATGTTAAGTCAATGGAAAGGCGCGTTGACGCGCGTCTAGAGGTCCCGCGGCGCAGAAGGCGCTTTTCGCGCGGTGCGAATGACGCAAATTGAGCGTCTTGCGTGATAAAGTGCGGCGACGCTGGCGAGTGCAATCTGTAGTTAGGGGGCCCCCTAGTGGCGGCGGGGCCCTAAGCAGCCGCTTAGTTCGCTTATAGGGAGAGCCGGCTCTGGCGATGCGTTCTAAAATATTTAGCCAGAGAAAATGATCATATTTCAAAATAAAGCTGAAGCTCGAAGCTGGTTAGTAGCATACCGAGAATACAGACTAGGCCTACTGCTGTTATTACTGTAACTGTTATTTAGAGTTATATTAGGCTTGTTGTAGTTGGGTTAGGTGGCTATTAGGTTTTACTGTGAATTTGTAAATAAGTCAATTATAATTTGTAAATAAGTCAATTGTGTTTTGTATTTATTTATATTCATACATTTAAGTATACGTTAAACTTTTAATAAATGGTTCAATTTAAATAAATAAATAAAAAGCCATTTAATGTTATCCACCTCGTTTTGTGGCCATTTAAAAAATAAAAAAAAGTATCGGTTCAGGCACCGTTTAGGCACCGGAACCTTTTTAAAAGTATCGGTTTGGCACCGGAATCGAAAAAAACCCAAACGATACCCAACCCTATACAAAAGACACTTTATCAATCTCCACTGGATCCTTCTCATTCTCTTCTTTGCCTTTGTTCATTATCTGAGGTGCAGCTTTCTTAATTTCTTTTGTTTTTGTTTTTGTTTCCTGTTCCACTTTCTTCAGGGCCTCAGCATATGTTAACCCATCTTCCACTCTTACAATTTGTACTTTCAGGACTTTTTGTCTCGCTTTACATCCTCCGTACCCTGCGCTGTGCTCTCCCCCATAGTTACAACATTTGGGATTTACTCCTTTTTCACATTTACCGTAATCGTGCTCTCCTCCACATCTTGCACATCTTTGCTTCCCCCTATAAACTGCCGCAACATGGCCAAATCTTTGGCATTTAAAGCATCTTAATGGGGGAGGTACATATGGTCTAACCATATAACTCATGTATCCTAAATGTACCCTTTCAGGTAATTTATCCTCATCAAAATGTATCATCACAGATAAACTATCCTTCTTTTCTTTTCTTTGTCTTTGAAATACCGAAGTCTTCTTACTTCCTTCACTTCTGCTCCAGAGATATTATTTTTGATTCTTTCTGTTGTCATGTCAATCCCTGTTATTACTCCTCTTACTCAATTTTTCTCTTCTGGAATTGAATTTGTTACTTTTTTCCCCAGTAAAGTTTTCATTCCTAGTGCCATTTTCTGTTTACATTTACATTTACATTTAGTCATTTAGCAGACGCTTTTATCCAAAGCGACTTACAAATGAGGGTAATTTGCTGTGCCTGTTGCTTGTTATCTTTACAAAATAACAACTTACCACCTCTCACCATTTTTGCATTATCAATCGGTCATTAATTGCTTTAGTTAACTTCAGCGGATTTATTGCAGAATCAGATTCAGATCCGAATTGTATCATTACCTTATATCCCTCCTTTCTTCTCCTTAACTGATGTTTTCCCTTATCACTATCAGAATCTGAATACTGCCCCCAGTTTGATTTTCTTTTTCGATTTTCAACTACCTTCCATTCATTACCTCCATTTCCCACGCCTGACACTTCCTCCTCCATTTCTGGATCGCTTCCAGAATCCCCTGCGTTTCCTACCATGCGCACTCCACTCTCAACCCAGCTGTTGCCACCGCCCCGACCGCGACCTCGTGCGGACGTCGCCATGCTAGCACACCCACTCGAGTGGTAAAATCACACTCGCCACTCCCCTGGACTGTCACTTCATCACAAACTACATTACCCATAATCCTTTGCCCGGACTCATCATCACTCATTGTTTCACCTGTGTCTCATCACCTCATTACCCCATTACCCCAGCCTATATAAACCATGTTCACTCTGTCATTAACTGCGAAGTCTTGTTTGTTGTAAACTGCATTTCTGAGCGTTTCCCTGGTTTCATGTCTCTGGTTTTGGATTTCTTGCCTGTTCTGTGGATTACCTGTTTGCCTGTCTCTCTTGCCTTTGTTTGCCTAATGCCTAGTTCAGACTGCACGATTTTCAAACTGGTCGGATCACTGCTCTTTTCACACTGCATGACTATCTGGGCCAGCATTCAATCACTGCTGTGTTCACACTGCACGATGGATCAGCGACAGGGGGTTTCACACTGCATGACTGTACAAGAGGAATAACAGCGACAGCTCTGTCCCGTCCACGAATTACGTTTCACAACAAAACACACGCGAGAAATGGAAGCTTCAGCTTAAGTTCTGCCAGGAAGACTTAATCACTTCGTCACTTATTAACTTCATCTCTATCCAATCACGTCTTCATATTTTCTGTATAAAGGTCGTACTTACACATGTTTGAGTTCGCAGATGCCGATGCGACAACACGCGTATGCCGATGCGACAAATCAGTTGACGATCCGGGCATTTCGTAGCGGTCGATCGTTGGTTCTATGATAACTAATAATGTTCATACAGTAGCGTTCTAAGTCCACGTCAGCCTATCATTCTGTTCAATGGGTTACCGCAGTAACAGACGGGAGTGCTTCACTAACAAAAGCAAGTCTCACGTCAGACTCAGTTCAATCGCTTTCATGGAGGACTATCTGGGCATGTTATCAAAGACGGCTGCGGTTTTCATCACCATTCTGGCGACATCACTACATCAGCATTTATCACAGTGATATGCATATGGTTATGCATTCCGATGGCGATTGGGTGTAGTATCTTACTCTTTTCAACTTTGTCGCAAGTATGTCTGTATAGAGCACACACATGCATCGTGTGAGTCGCGCACAGGTGTTTGCCGGTCTGCTTGTGCAACGTGATCGCTCGTTGTGACTCGCTTGTGTCCATAGTGCTCGTAAATGATTCGCATGACACCGGTTACCGTTATAGATAGTATTTTGTTAGAAAAACGAAACAGAACAGATATGCACAGCATATTTATACTCTTATCATTCTCCCTACGAATGCAAGGAAACAACACGGGTTTTAAAGCAACATGCACCTTTTTAATCGGGGCTTCATGTTGAACTGAAGTTAAGCTGAAATCGCGATTGGTTCAGTGTTATCAGATCGCTGAAATTCAATTAAAAAAAAAAAAATGCTGAGCAAATTAGCATATTTAGGTACAGGACCGACATCAGTGCTTTCTGTTCTTATTCAATGGCGTTAGATTCATCTTCCAAGTGCTGTGAGTTCGTCACATATGCAATTTAACTGACATAACCGTTTCAAGCTTAGAAGTGTTTGGCCTGCATCCAGCAGAGTACATATTTGCTCAAACATATGGGGCGCCAAGTGTTGGAATGGCTTCCTTTCGTGATTCGATATGGCCTCCTTCCCTATGAGGAAGAACTGCAGCGTTCTGTGCTCACATTAAGGTGCTTCGCTTATTGTATTATAAAAATGCTCAACATATTATTAAATTGGTTAATCAAAACAAACACGTCATATATATATTAGTAATTGTGTGCATTTGTCTTCGCTTTACTCCAGTTAATTTGACTCTTAGTTTTTTATTCAGCTACTGATATCTGGATACCTCTTATATTTCGAGAAACTTAGATTGTAGCGTTACGTCTTACTTAATCCTTCCGGCTAGGACGCCATGGCTACATTATGATAAAACAAATGTGTATCTTGCTTGTACTCTCAGCACCATATGTCGTGTAAGGTTTGCATACAAAACAAGGTTTGACTTGACATTCTATAGCAGCACTAAATTGATTCAGTACTCAATCTGACCTGTTTACATAAAGATTGCATCGTACAGCATCTACATCACAATTATTGATTTGAAAACAATTATTCAAATCTCTTATGAATACAGTGAGCAGAGTGCACTCCCTTTATAAACGCATGAAACTGTCAAATGCTTCAGTTCAGAAACTCATTGGAACTGCTGTGGTCAATCTGACTACACCGAATCATGAATCTATTGCATGTTCTACTATTCGTTGGTAGAGCGTATGCGCTGGAAGGCAGAGTTGGCAGTGATAAGCTCTGGGCCATTCAATCCTGATCGAGTTTTCTGCGTTGTGTGGCGCGCCAATTGGGGATTGCATTCGAGTGCTCAACAGACTTTACATTACATTTGTGCATTCGGCGGACGCTTTTGTCCGGGGCACCTTCAGTTGCATTCGGGGTGCACATTTCGCGTTTCCGGGTCTTGCTTTTCCTGGGAGTCGAGCCTGTGGCTCGCCATTGCTGGTGCCGCGCTCTGCTGTTTGAGCTACTGAAAAGACATGTCTGTGATCAGCTACACTTGCATCGGATCCTATTGTGACTAACAAAATATTCAAGGGAGTTAATAGTGTCGACTGTTGACACAGTCTGCACATGCGTATTGATTCCTGGCTGCACCGCAAACGGCAAGGTCTCTCGCAGTAAGCTTTTTGTCTTCACTAAAGCTGGCACACGGTGCACTTAGAGTCATTGTGTTTTGTTGCTTTTCAGACTGCGATCCTGATGCTAACTGTGGGATCTCAGTGCATTACAGAGCCTGTACACAGTATTATCCTGGCTTAGGTTATCAAATGATGAATCTCGTTTTTGATCTCTTTCATAGGTTCGGTAGCTGTGTCGGGTCCTATATAGCTAGTTATGGTTTTATTAGCCAGTAAAGCTAAACCTTATAAAACTTTCTTTTGCAAGGGCATCGTCCGGTGTTCTCAATCACATGCACATGTTATGTATTCGTCATACTGTTCTGGTTTAATTTCTTTTGGGGGGTTCTCTCAGCAGGTTGACAGTTAGATGGTGTTCTATCAAGATGTGAGCGGGAGCTACGCCAGGGGTTTAGAATCCTCCTAACTGCAGATGGAAAGAAATGTGATTTCCAACTCACCTGTGCATGGGCCATTCTTTCAGATTGGTGTTGCTACGAACATAGCTCAACGCACGGAGTTGGCATCCATGAATGTGGGATTCCACGATGGTCAATATGGTTTCTTCAGCAATGCTCAAGCCATCAGGCATGTTCAGTAAACTCTCCCATAATTCCAAAGGTAAAACTAAGATTACCTACTCGTCTTAACAAACATCAGGTAAATTCAAAGCTTTTAAGGTTGATCTTCCACTTCCACCGATATTCTGCTAGAAGCCATGTTATCAGCCTTTCGGCTTCATGTGTCCAGGGAAATTCACTTTAGAAACTAATCAGTTTGATTTACTGTCTTTCCTATTCTGATCTTCACTTCTCACTCAATTTCTTTACTCTTTTACTTAAGCATTCTAGAATGACTCTAAAGGTTCAGGTATCACATTAACAATTCTAAGATGAAGAATCTCTGTCCCTGCACTTCCACGGTTAATATCTTCATTTCGTCCTAAGACTTCTGACCACTCCCCCCTATTTACTTTTTCTATTGGAGCACCTCTCTCTAAGGACTGGTTCAGACCCACTTTTATACTGACCTTAAAAGCTGCAGTCTACCTCCTTCTCTTCGTAATGGATTTTCCTACAGCTACGACCGTGGAACTTCTAGGCCAGCATTCAAGCTAAGGGGGAGACTGTGTTCTTCTGCATTCGAGTCTTATAAAAGACCAATTCTTAAATCATCCTTGAAGCTCAGCAAGCTCTCCAGTAATGGTTCAGACCGTGTGGCCCGGCGGCCTTGTCTCTGAGGTCTATCAGGCCTTGTGGCCTGGCGGCCTTGTCTCTGTGGCCCTGCGGCCTTGTCTTTGTGGCCCTGCGGGCTTGTCTCTGTGGTCTAACAGACCGTGTGGCCCGGCGGCCTTGTCTCAAGGTTTGTTTCAGCACTCACTTAACCACTGTTATCAAAAGCTGCAGTCTATCCCCTTCTCTCTATACCGGCCATTCATTCAAGATCGGGGCAGCTACAACAGCTGCTGAACGAGGAATCTCTACATCAGCAATTAAGATCATGGGCAGATGGTCTTCCTCAGCATTTGAATCATACATCAGACCCGATTCAAAAAAAAAAAAAAAAAAATTCTCGAAGCTCAGCAAGCTCTTCAATAGCAATCAGGTACATTCATGCAATTACTGGTGGTGGTTTTACGGCGGTAATGGACTTGCGTGACCACCGGACTATATCTGTCCGGTCTATCGAGGCCTGTCTATGTCTGGCCTAACGTGGCTATATCTGTCGGCCTATCGAGGTCTGTCTATGTCTGGCCTAACGTGGCTATATCTGTCGGTCTATCGAGGCCTGTCTATGTCTGGCCTAACGTGGCTATATCTGTCGGTCTATCGAGGCCTGTCTATGTCTGGCCTAACGTGGCTATATCTGTCGGTCTATCGAGGCCTGTCTATGTCTGGCCTAACGTGGCTATATCTGTCGGTCTATCTAGGCCTGTCTATGTCTGGCCTAACGTGGCTATATCTGTCGGTCTATCGAGGCCTGTCTATGTCTGGCCTAACGTGGCTACATCTGTCGGTCTATCGAGGCCTGTCTATGTCTGGCCTAACGTGGCTATATCTGTCGGTCTATCGAGGCCTGTCTATGTCTGGCCTAACGTGGCTATATCTGTCAGCCTATCGAGGCCTGTCTATGTCTGGCCTAACGTGGCTATATCTGTCGGTCTATCGAGGCCTGTCTATGTCTGGCCTAACGTGGCTATATCTGTCGGTCTATCGAGGCCTGTCTATGTCTGGCCTAACGTGGCTATATCTGTCGGTCTATCGAGGCCGGTCTATGTCTGGCCTAACGTGGCTATATCTGTCGGTCTATCGAGGCCGGTCTATGTCTGGCTAACGTGGCCATATCTGTCGGTCTATCGAGGCCTGTCTATGTCTGGCCTAACGTGGCTATATCTGTCGGTCTATCGAGGCCTGTCTATGTCTGGCTAACGTGGCTATATCTGTCAGTCTATCGAGGTCTGTCTATGTCTGGCCTAACGTGGCCATATCTGTCGGTCTATCGAGGCCTGTCTATGTCTGGCCTAACTTGGCTATATCTGTCGGCCTATCGAGGCCTGTCTATGTCTGGCCTAACGTGGCTATATCTGTCGGTCTATCAAGGCCTGTCTATGTCTGGCCTAACGTGGCTACATTTGTCGGCCTATCGAGGCCTGTCTATGTCTGGCCTAACGTGGCTATATCTGTCGGTCTATCGAGGCCTGTCTATGTCTGGCCTAACGTGGCTATATCTGTCGGTCTATCGAGGCCTGTCTATGTCTGGCTAACGTGGCCATATCTGTCGGTCTATCGAGGCCTGTCTATGTCTGGCCTAACGTGGCCATATCTGTCAGTCTATCGAGGCCTGTCTATGTCTGGCCTAACTTGGCTATATCTGTCGGTCTATCGAGGCCTGTCTATGTCTGGCCTAACGTGGCTATATCTGTCGGTCTATCGAGGCCTGTCTATGTCTGGCCTAACGTGGCTATATCTGTCGGTCTATCGAGGCCTGTCTATGTCTGGCCTAACGTGGCTATATCTGTCGGTCTATCGAGGCCTGTCTATGTCTGGCCTAACGTTGCCATATCTGTCGGTCTATCGAGGCCTGTCTATGTCTGGCCTAACGTGGCTATATCTGTCGGTCTATCGAGGCCTGTCTATGTCTGGCCTAACGTTGCCATATCTGTCGGTCTATCGAGGCCTGTCTATGTCTGGCCTAACCTGGGTATATCTGTCGGTCTATCGAGGCTGTCTATGTCTGGCGAACGTGGCTATATCTGTCGGCCTATCGAGGCCTGTCTACGTCCGGCCTACGTGGCTATATCTGTCGGTCTATCGAGGCCTGTCTATGTCCGGCCTACGTGGCTATATCTGTTGGTCTATTGAGGCTGTCTACATCTGGCTATGTAAGGCTAAACCAGTAGCGCTTAAAAATAATAATAAAAAATAAATAAAAATAAAAAATAAATAAATATAAATATTAAACCATCATAGTACCTAACCATAATTTTTCTATATTTCAGGAACCTCAGGATTCACGTCCGGCGTGTATTCTTTCGTCTACCATTTTGGGGGGAAGGCTGGCCCCGTCCGGTGGATCTACAATCCACCTACTTTTGGGGGTCGGCTGCGCCCCTGCCTTCATCTTCAGGCAGGAATATGCTGATCCGCTACCCTCGGATTATAAACTATGGACGGGGCCTATGCCAAAACTTTATTATGCTTGCTGGGCTGTCAATAAATGTATGCTTCATCATCATTCTATCTCCCGAGTCTTTCTGGTAGAAATGGAAGCTTCAGCTTAAGTTCTGCCAGGAAGACTTAATCACTTCGTCACTTATTAACTTCATCTCTATCCAATCACGTCTTCATATTTTCTGTATAAAGGTCGTACTTACACATGTTTGAGTTCGCAGATGCCGATGCGACAACCTCCACCATCCCCACCACCACCAGGATGGTTCCGTCCATACCTCTAAAGGGGGGTCGGCTGCGCCCCTGCCTTCATCTTCAGGCAGGAATATGCTGATCCGCTACCCTCGGATTATAAACTATGGACGGGGCCTATGCCAAAACTTTATTATGCTTGCTGGGCTGTCAATAAATGTATGCTTCATCATCATTCTATCTCCCGAGTCTTTCTGGTAGAAGTGAGAAGGAAACAACGCGAGATCATCACACGTGCGTCAGACTGGATTTCTCGCGTGAGACTGGAATTGTTATTAAAAATATAGACTGCTGTGCAGAAACTTCCAAATTGTCTGTGTGCTGATTTGCAGCAAAAGGGATACAAATAAAAAAAAGATTATGGAGGAGGAAATAGTTGGGGAGACACAGGGAGCAAGGATTGTGTTCTGCAAAGAGAGTTTGAGGTAAATAAATAATGTTGCAGTGTGTTGCTGTTGCGGTTGGTCAAGCAAATGTTTGTGCTTTGTTTCTGTTTTATAGAATTGTAAATATATCTATTAAAATACTGATATTATGGTCTATAACTCCTCCCCGAACCTCCCGCTAGGGTTGGGCGATGTCCCCTAAATTGGCAGTTGACGATGTTTACAGTAAAACATTGTGATGGTCGATGATATCGTCTTTTTTTTTTTTGGGGGGGGGGTGTTTGCTGTTTTTACTAACCCAAATAATGACTCATCCGCTAGGTTGCACGTGAGGGGGAAAAAAATAGGTTCCTTCCACTTAAGAGTTGAGCTCTTATTTTAATAGCCTATATCTCTTTACAAAAATAGGCCTACTATTTTCTACTCTAAAAAAATGATTTCGTTATTTTACTAACCCAGTGTTTTGTATGTGAATGCTGTTTCACGTGAATATTACCACAGGAGTGAAGCACAAAGCTTTGTTTAGCCTAGACTGGAAATAATGGTCAGATAGCACTTTTTCATTCTGTTTTGCAATCTGGATCTGGTCACTCGATTTTCCGTGATTTTTAACAAAAGGCCTAGTCCATTTTATCCCAATGGACATGGAAATCTCGTTTCCTTTCCCAAATCTTCACTCACGTCGCCATTTTCGCAGGGGATTATAAACGATTCTTCCTTTCGTTTGCTTATAATTAAGTCTATTATAACTATTCACATCCTTTACTGTGGTAAAGTATAAAAAAGTTTTGTTTTCTCTGGCTGTGAATAATCAAACATTGCCTAAATGTCTTGACCTTGTGGAAGATAAAATCCGCTCTGCAGACCTTTTACAACAAGTGTTGCTTTGCAACATCAGGAGAAAACACGAAGATATATGTGAAAGGTGTCTATCCAGCTTGTGTCCCATTCCTCTCAAAGCGCAGAGCACGTCTCTGCGGGGAAATAGTATGAATCAAATATTTTTCTAACTAATATTTAATTTTCTTATATTTTTTGGTAACCATTATTTACTGAAAATGGTTTAAATGTTGAATAGGCTGTGTTGTTTCACTGACGGAAGTGCTAAAATAAACACGCATGCTTATGGATGTTTCAGCCTCAAATTATTTCAAAATGTAGGCTATATATATCTGGCATAGACTACAGTATTTAAAATAGCATATATGCATTAGTTACATTCTCAAATTAATTTACAGAGCAATCCCTGCTAAGTTTTTAGTTTAACTAATACTATAGAAGAGGATTAGTGTGCGTCGCACTCACAACAGACTCACAACGGGGGCGTGGCATCACGATGGTGGCGCTCCATCGTGATGTCGGTCAGCATCACGATGGAGCATCATATCATCGTCCATCGGCACAACCCTACCTCCCTTTACCCTGTATCTTGCTCTCTCATTGACTGTCGGTCATCGCCGATGTATTTTTCAGTCAGAACACATTTCACACAGCAGGAGTTTGAATCGCCGACAGGTCCAGATATTTAGCATGCCAAATATCTCGCGGGCGTCGGCGACTCATCTGCGATTCTCCCTGATCGCGTCTTTGGTCATTCACACTGCGTGATTGTAACTCGCGTGCATGAGCACCGATTGGCCTATGATTTCGGGCATTTGTTGGCGATTTTGCGAAACCTGTCGGCGAGTCAAAATCGGGGCTAAAATCGGGCAGTCTGAACTAGGCTTTATTGGACTGATTACATGTTATGACCTCTTGGCTGTTTGATGACTATGAGTGTGGATTACCCTTTAATAAAGCTGCATTTTGATCTTCTACCTTCTACCGTGGGGGTCTTCAAACCCGTCTGTGCTGCTGTGGTGTTCGTCTGCTCCGCCCTGGCTGCCTGCGCCACCCTGGTCATCAGTCCAGCCTGCTCCTTCCTGGTGTTCTGCTGTGCCTGAGTCTCCAGGCCCTCTTCCGCTACACGGGCCTGGCCCTCCATCCTGCCCCCGGGTCCACCTCCGCTACACCTCCCTCCTTTTAGGAGCGTCTGGAAGCCGCTCCTTTGAGGGGGGTCTATGTCACAATCACAAGTGAGAGTTCCACCTGATTACCACCTGAGGGCACTCCACCCCGGACTGTCACTCCATCACAAACTACATTACCCATAATCCTTTGCCCGGACTCATCATCACTCATTGTTTCACCTGTGTCTCATCACCTCATTACCCCATTACCCCAGCCTATATAACCATGTTCACTCTGTCATTAACTGCGAGGTCTTGTTTGTTGTAAACTGCATTTCTGAGCGTTTCCCTGGTTTCATGTCTCTGGTTTTGGATTTCTTGCCTGTTCTGTGGATTACCTGTTTGCCTGTCTCTCTTGCCTTTGTTTGCCTTATTGGACTGATTACATGTTATGACCTCTTGCCTGTTTGATGACTACGAGTGTGGATTACCCTTTAATAAAGCTGTGTTTGGATCTTCTACCTTCTGTCTCAAAGCAGTTACATTAGAAAAACATAACCAATATTTATGATTAACTCCTAATTAGAGAAACAATCTAAATTGAATAATCATGTGAAATTGGAGTCAGATTAAGCATGGAGCTAATTGAAACTAAAAAAGAAACGCAGAAAAGGCATACACACATTATACCTTCGCCCACGCCATTGGATTCTGTCATTGGGCCGTTGGGTGAAACTTAACACTAAACAGGGCAAATTAGCGTGAGAGCGCAATTCCAAAAAAGCACAGATGGAAGCACAGTGGAAACACAGTGTGTGATCTACTGATGACATGCAAATTAAAGAACACAGACGCAGCCGGATCATTTCCATAATGAGCAACGCAATCTACCAGTTAGTATCTGGTTTGAGTCATGCTTTTTTTGGACGTTAAATAATGGCGCAAACACCAGTAAATTGAAAAGGGCAATCACCTTGCACGAATTATTTAAATACTCTCTCATAAATACTGCCTCTGAAAGGGAAACTCCTACAAATGCATATGCAATAAGCGCAGCCACAAAAATAACTGTGACCATGCATTTTCATCACTAATTTTTCACTGCGTGTCTTTAGTAAATCCTGACAGTAGTTTTTTTAACCCAAAGGAAGGTTTGCGCTGGCACAAGCTGTTAGTAAATCTGGCCCCAAATCTTTAACCTCTCGATCTGCTCTCACACAAATCGGGGCCGCCCCAATTTTATCAAACATTTTTGATATTTAGGATTTCAAATTGGGATGATTATGTTAGTTCTTTCACAATAGTCAATGAGAGAAGTAAATGAGAGCACTTTTAATGGCTTGTGGAGTGTTACAACAACACAGCTTCTTGTATAACATGTCTTCAAAAATATGGACAAATAAAAGAGCTGAGGAGAAATTGCCTTGGTTTTTAACATACCAAGTGTACGAGTGTAGAAAGCTGTGAACAAATGTAAACATTACCTGTTGAGACATCAATGACGATCTGCTACACACATTTATATCCGCTTGCCCATGAGATCACGTGAGGTGCTAAATCTGGCATGATAATCTTAATAATATCTTGTAGTGTGTTATGCACTACAATATTTGAGAGAAAAAATATGTGAAGGTTCACCTTATGTGTATGGTGCAATTAGATTTCATAATCGGTTAGGATTTTAAAACTCCTGTAGCGGCTTTAGTCTCCTGAGCTTTGTTATTAAAGACTATTATTCTTATCCTCCTTCATCTTGGTGCATTTTACACAACCAACCTGTGATAGAAGAATAGACCAAACAGAAAGATGAACTTACTGGCAGTCCATCTATTATGCCTGGAGCAGTAGCATCAATCCCTTAATGAAAATTAATTGATCCATATTATGTTTTTCTGTCTTCTGATAAGCATTGTTCTGGGCTGCTGGGGCATATGGCATCCGTACTATTAGTCTCGGCTATGTGGTTCAGTTCGCACGGCGGACCCCATGTTCAGGGGCATCCACACGATGGACCTGAAGGACGCGTACTTTCATGTCTCGATTCTCCCTCGACACAGACCGTTCATACACTTTGTGTTCGAGGAGTGGACATATCAGTCCAGAGCCTGTATATGGTCCCCAAGGGGCTAGAAATTGTAATGGGTGTAAACCGAGTTCTGGGTGTCCTGCTCTGCTTTTGAGAAAATGAGAGCTCAGACGAGCCGATCTGGAATCTTCCCTATATGCCATCATACAGGGAACGTTTACCTCTATGGTTACCTCCCCTCCCTCTGCTTTGCCCGCCCAGAGAATTTGGAGAAAATGGATTCCGTTTATCAGTTGCTTTGTCAGCACAGGCTTTACAAACAGACTTTTACCATATGGATTCGACAGCACCGCCACAAACAGTGAGCAACAGTGTTCATTAATGCCTGATCTGTGATCAGTGATTTCTGATGTGTAGCTAATCATTCCAGTTAACACAGGCTTTCTTTCTAAATCATTTAATACTGTCAGTCACGCCGCTGGCCGCCTTGATGCGTCCTCAGCGTAATGCACCCGTGAATCAAGCCAGTGACTAAAACGATAAACTTCAGATCGTTTCTGTTAGTAGCATGAAACAAATCTGTTATTTCAATTGTGATTAGTGAAAACTCTCTTTATAATGTTCGGATCTGTCAATCACATCGCGAGTGTATCTGCACACTTGCCCAAACTGCCGTTATAATGAATGACGCTGTTGTGCTGCACAGTGAAGCTCTTACTGTATTCATGTCGATGTTGTGTTTGCTGTTAGTTGTGGTCAAAGCATTTTGTGAGAGAAAACGTGTTGCAATGACGAGATCACTGCTTTCACGCGATCAACAGACTGCCTGTGTACTCAATGCTCACCACTGCAGCCTTTCATGTGATGGGAAAAGATAAAAAAAATAATGCCATAATCAACACTTTGACGATTCGTTCATCTCAAATGAGGGAAAATGACTGCTATCACAAAATCTCTCTCCTCTCACAAAAACCCACGAGTTGAAGATGGATTAACTTCACTTTTAAACTGTGGGGAATTAGGTTCATACAGATGTGTGACTGTGTGGTTTGTTCCCGCTCCTTTCAATCAAACACAGTTTCGGCAGGCACCACCTGATGAAATTCTTCAAAGCTTCATTTAGCCATAGTCACGTGACAGTGGTGTTTCGAATCACAGTTCAGAGCAGTGTTTCGAAACATCTGCGCTTTGGGATCTCGACAAAGCGTCGAAACGTCAGTTTCACGTCAGCCATCCCTAACGGTTGCTGTACCATCACTGCATGACCCAGTCACTAGTTCGGCTCCTCAGTGAAAAACAAATGTGCATTGCATCCGCTTCTGTGTTTATACCCGCACTGCAGGGCGGAGCGTGAGATGCAAATCAGGCCATTGGCCTGTTCTGTATACACTCAAAGCTGATAGGACTCCCAGAAGTTATCCCAATTCGTCGTTGATGTCCGACGTACGTCTCCGTTCCCTCCTTCAGAGAACGAGGGTTACATAAATAACCAAGAAGTTTTTACCAGTATTTTACATTATTTTTGAATGTAATAGTAAAATGCAATCGACACACCAGTGCATATTCAGGTGCAACTTATTTTCTAGAAAATAAGAGGCTAAATTATACAATTGCATATATGGGGATACGCAATGAAACCTTTATAATGTGTTCATTACTCTCAAACACACTAACTTTAATCGCTGTTATAGGCTAATCATGAGCAGTTCATGGGCCCCAAAAAGTTTGAGAAATTTTAAACAAGAAACAAAAAAAATGTTTTAGTGTATATTTGTTTTATACTGTCAATTGTAATTTTCACATTGGTGCATAATGTGTACAATAACCTCAAATCATATAACTTCTCATTGATGCAAAATTCACTAATCAGCAAGCAGACGAAAACAAACCTTTTCTTCTTTGACCTTCAGAGCAGATGTCCTGTAGCTGACACAAGTCACGACTATACTGCCCTCTATAGGTGTGGTGCAGTCGTAGTGTGCATGTGTCAAATGTGTCCATCCTTAGCTTTATTGGAAATTGCAGCAAAAAATGTTCACAGGAAGGCAGGTTTCAAGTGCAGATTTATTAAACAAAGAAAATCTAAACGGTAAAGGGGGAGGGGGAGGGGGGGGGTAGACAATAAATGACGAGCACAACAAATACAGCAAGAGGCAGTAAAAACAATTAACAACGATGAGGCAGGAAGCTAAAAACAACTAAAATACACAAACTAGGCATACTGGAGAACAGCACACTGATCAGATTTTGAGTGACAGCATCCAAAGAAGACCTTCACTATTCAATAGGAAAATGTTGCCCCATTCATTACAGATAACTAAATATTATTATAAAGTATTGATATGTAAATGTGTTTCTGCACAAATATTCTCTAGACAACACAAATATTTGGATAAATGACAGTGTTTACCAAGATTTCAGGCAAACTCACAAATTCTGTATGAACAGCTTTGATAAATATAATGATAATATAGCATTATATCACATTATATCATAATACAGTGTTCATCTTTCTGATTTTCTTTAACTAGCTGATGGATTTTTTGTAACATGTTTTCATGTATCCCAGAGCTCCTAGTTTTCCTTCTCCTGCTCTCTTCTTGATGTTTTCCAGAGTTTCTGCCTTTTCAGGCTCATTTATTTCCTTCAGCTTCTCAATCAGATCATCAATGTGCTGAAGTATGATCATCGAATCAGTGTTGAGTGCGATCAACTCCAGAGTTTCCGCACAGTGAAAAGCTTCCATAAGCAGCTTTATTTTCTCTTTCTCTAATTCTTGCAGTTTTTCTTCCAGCTTCTGGACCACAGACTGACCATCTCTAATCTTACCATCATATTCCTTCTTTAAATCTTCATTTGTCCTCTTCTCCTTCTTTGTCTTTGTTACATATATTTTTGCTTCTTTGACGTGTTTGCTGTAGTGGCATTTATTACTGCACACTGTACATTGATCATCTTTCATCACGTAGCACCATGAGAGACGGGTGATCGACCAGCATCCTGGATAATGACAGTTCTCCTTACAGACGCTGCAGCACACCGCCTTACTGGCTACAGGAGGATCAAGATCAACCTTCTCTTTATAGGGCACTTCAACTTCATACTCAAAGTTCTCATCGTTCTTAATATATTCCTTGTTCTGCTCCAACGCTTTCTTAGTTTGTTTCAGCTCATTTTGCTTTTGGTCCATCTTTTGAAAATGTGATTTTATATTGTCAATATTTGCCTCAAACTGCTTCCTTTTCTGTAAAACGTCTTGGGTCATCTTCAGGGGTTTTATTTTTATGTTTTGAAGAAAATTAAAAAATCCTGTAATTCCTCTAGAACTGAGATCCCATGATTGCTCTTGAACCATCTGGTATTCCGGATGAAATGTCTCTCCTTGGCAGTTGTCAAACAGGAAATACACTGGCTGATTCTGCTCATCCACTGCACACTTGACTTTAGCCTCTTCAACAGCCGTCAGGACATTTTTAGGGTGAGCACCACGTGAGTATGTGAGGAGCAAGACAATGTTTTCATCAATATTACTTCCAAATAAAGACTGAACAGCATCAAATATGTATGTTTGTCTGTCAGAGAGTCGATTTTGGGTTGCTTTGATCACCAGACACACTGCATCTAGTTTACGGAAGCAGTCATCACATTTGCTTAAACCAAGCAAATTCATGGCAATATCTTTATCTTTCTCAACTCCACGTGTGTCTCCATATCCTGGTGTGTCGATGATTGTTAGATGGATTGGACTCTCTTGTAGATAAAACCCATAAACAGTGATGATGGAGGTCTGACTCTGAACAGAAGATCGGTCACTCTGATCATCTGTGATCTCAAACCAAACCTTGTCTTCTCTCTGAACATCTAACATGTAGTTGATGATCGTGTTGATTACTTTTGTTTTTCCTGATCCTGTTTCTCCCACCATCAGAATGGTTTTATGGGGTTTGTTTTCATCTCTCTCACCGAAGGTAATTTTTTTATATGGTTCAGGCTGATCATGAGACTCGTTCCTCAGTGTCAGATGGTATCGTGTTGGAGTCCCCTCCTCTATTACACTACTTTGATTGATGATGGCATCAAATTTGTGTAATTCTGGTTCTAAACTGGCCATTTTTTGTCTGTTATATAAAGAAGAAAAATATAACACAAAAAATACATTAATTAATTATTTCTACTAGTGAGGCAAAATTAAGAATCTCTTCATAAATAACATCAATATCTTCAACAATATCTTTACCTGAAAATGCATTATGAAAGAAGAGAAAAAAGTCCTGTGTGTCAGGGCACAAAATAACGGAAAAAGAAATGGCAGCTCATTACATGGACATTGTCCAGTAATTTTATGGACATTTCTGTTAACCCTAACATAGAACGCAATGAAGTTTAAAATTCTAAATACAGGTAAAAAAATAAATACGGAAAATTCTGTTGAATGAATACAGTACATTGAGTGTGGATGTAAGTTTTACTGTGGCCCTGTAGCTGTGGTGTATTCCAGAAATCATGGTTAACTTATTTGTCACATATACCCTGAACTCTCGGTTGACTAACCCAAAACTTGTTTACTCGAGGCCTATATCGGTTCCAAAACAAGCAAGTTTAGTCAACCAAGAGTACACTCTAAAAAAATGGTGCTATATGGCACTAAAAGTGGTTCTTGGTCATAATTAGGGTTGCGCATCGAGAACCGGTTCCAACTTGGAACCATTTAAAAAATAACAATGCCATTGTAATTGTTTAGAAAATTTGTTTTCGAATCAGATCATGGGTTCCAAATGCACAAGTTTTGGTTTCCATAGTGGCCACCGAATTTCCGGAAGTGCTCGTTTGTTCTGTTGCAACCATGGAGCACGTTATGCAGCGCTCAAAAGTGTGGCTTTATTTCACTTTTAAAAAAGCCTGGGTCGGCACAGTGCAACACGTGACAATCTTATTTCTTGCATGGGAGGAGGCGCTACAAATATGACTAAACACTTACACCTGCACGGTGTACAAATTAACGAGTGTAGCGTGTTTGACATGCTGCGCAGGTCCACTGTCTCATCCTCCTCAGGCAACCCTGTGCTAACCAACGTTATTAACTTTACTTCGTCACAATCAGGTAAGCAATTGTAGTGTAATAACAGAGCCCTTGACCAAATTGCTAATTTTGGTGAACAACAACGTTACTGAAATAAAAAATGTTCCCCTCGTAAATGAACGCAAATTGCCCACGCTAGTAGCAATCCTAATAGAGAATGGGAACGTGACTTCAGCAACGCAATGCATTCGTGGACTTTAGGACACAGACACTACATTAGAGAATGAGTAGTAGTGGAGGTAGACTTTAAAACTTGTATTATACAGTTAAAAACACATTAAAAGGATCAACGCTTGCTGTGTTATGAACTGTCATAGCCGCTCTTACGACCTGCGTGGAAAACGTATCTCAAATGACGCGCAATTTTGAGAAGGGTCTGGCTGCAGCATAGACTGTAAAAAAAATATGGACGTAGTGTCCGTGGCGTCACCCGTAGGATTCTGATGAGCCGTTCTGAAGCGCAAAGTAGGGTCGAGCTGGCTTTTGCCATCTTGGCAGCGCGCGTCACTCCCAGATAACAGAAAATGGGTAAAAAGGCGGGACTTGGGCGGAGCTGAGGTGACGCGATAACTGACAGACAGCAGATAAATAGCTATCCACCTGTCATTCGTGGTGGCCACGCCCTTAATTATGCAGAACTTTAAAGCTTTATATAATGTAAATTAATGAGTTATAAAAAAATCGACCCCCCTCACAGTCGTCATGAAGGACAAAATTAGCCGTATAGACCAAAACTACAATTTGTCCCAGACTGTAAACATGTGTTCTTCTGCTGTAAAGTTGGGCATTTTAACATGAGCTCAATGAGATTCTGCTCCTTCTGGAGTCTGCCTCTAGTGGCCAGTCCATGAACTGCAGTTTAAGTCACTTCTGTATCGGCTTCAAGAGAAAATGCGGGAGGAGCCGATTGGGCTGCAGACATGCAATCTCAGACACGCATGCGCACTCAGATACATGCAGTCTCAGCCGCATTTGCGCAGTCCGAACTATGAGTCCGACACATGTGTTTTCAATCACGCATGCGTACGCAGTTCTACAAGCGTTCTCATCAGCTGCTCGTGGACACTCATGTGTTATCGGACGCACCTACCAAGGGGGTAATCCAGCCCCCGAAAACCGTACCCTCCATAGGCGCGGCCATTGCTAACCAAGCCATCACCTGTTGTTAGTGTGACCGAATGCTCTCCTTTCCCTGTTGCCCACTTATATAAATTAAGCCAGAGATTTCCGCCGTACATCTCCCTTTAAGTATTGGGACACGTCATTTCCGATTGGCCATAAATAGCCTCTTTCAGCCTGTTGGGATACGTTGCTTCCTGTTGACTCGGGGGTTCCCTTTTCGCGTCCCACGTGCGGGCATTTCAAGTGTGGCGTCACGCCAGCGGTCGCGTGCTTTTCTTACGGTAAGCTTGTAATGCAGTGTCTTATGACAATTGTGGTTGGGTATTAATCTGACTTGCGGGTATGACGTTTAGCTTGTTACAGGCATGCGTGAACTCATTTATGCGACGCTGCAGAATCAAAGCGAGATCAAATAATCTGGTGGGCGGTTTGGTGCTTGACTGATTTCATCGTCGGGTAAGTCTGGGCCGAGGGAAGTGATGGGCTCTGCATGGTGCGCATTTATTTTTAAAAGGAGGTGCTTACAGCTTGTTTCAGAGATATACAGACCAGTTTATGCGGCAGGATCAAAGTGAAACCAAACCATCTAAAAGTGGTTCATTATGAGCGATTGACTGACTTCATTGCCGGGTAAGCTTTTCCTGTTTGGGTTGAGACATTAAGCATTTCCGTGAGTATTAACCATTGAGTTTCTCCCCTTTAAGGTGTTTGAGATCTGTTGAGCAAATCTTTTGCTCTCGATTCAGAGGGCCTATTTAATGCGAGGAATCGCCGTTGTCCTACAGTCTATTTCTTCCTTGCCTGTTCACCCTGATTAATGACGATGTTATAATTTGTTTCTTTTGTTTTTTTCTTTCTTTATGTGGGAATTATTTGTTAGTGAGAGCTATTGTTCCCAGGCGAGTGTTTGGGTTTATTAGTAATTTATTGTGTATATTAATTTGATTTATTCTGGAATAATTTCTTTATTGTGTTTGAGTGTGTGTGTGTGTGTGTGTGTGTGTGTGTGTGTGTGTGTGTGTGTGTGTGTGTGTGTGTGTGTGTGTGTGTGTGTGTGTAGAGTGTGTTTCCTTCCCTGAGTATATAAATGAGTATATGAATCAGTTGTTGTGGCATGTCCTGCCTGGCACGCCCAGTTGATTTTAAATTAGATTTTTATTGTTAATAAAGAATTATTGTGCATGATATTCACGTCTCTGCTCCTTCCTAATGCAACCAACTTGCGTGCCTTAAGATAAAGGTATCAATTATTCTCTGTGTATGTCAGAGTGGCGTAGTCGGTTCTCTTAAAGCTGCCTGTTATTCTATCCCATAAGAATTGCAGGTTTACTCATGCCACATTGTGGCGTAGTCGGCAGGGTAACGCATTGGTGTGGGACAGAGATGTGAATTATATATTATTCATGTTGTGGTGTCGTTTTTGTTTTGTTTTACTTTGTTGAACAGGAATAGGACAACGGCGACCCTGTGTGGCCAGTAGTGCTCGGGTGGTGTAGCCATTATTTTTTTGGGATTTGGTCTCGGCCCATTCAGGTAATCCTGTGGTATGGAGGAAGAATTGCAGGAGCTGCGGGCACTGGTGGCCCAGCTGCGGACTGATAATGAGCAGTTGCGCCAGGGGACATCAGCCGGGCTCCCAGCCCCGAATGCTTCAGCTAGTAATCCGTCTACTGCGGCACCGACTTCAGCAGGTAGTTTTTCACTTCCTGATACCGGCCCACTCGAGCGATTTGTGTTTATTCCGAGGGATCATAAGTGCCCAAAATTTAATGGTAGGACCGGCATTGATATTAATGAATGGTTAGAGGAGGCACGTGCTTGTATGAGGGCACGTCATATGTCTACCGTTGACCAAGCCTTCTTTTTGATCGATCATTTGGAGGGCGAGGCACGTGAAGAGCTTCGTTATCGTTCGGGGGTAGAGCGGCGAGATCCAGACCAAATCATCGCAGCATTGCGCGAATTGTATGGTTGTACGCGATCATATGTAGCGTTACAAGAACTGTTTTTCTCTAGGCGACAGCAGGAAGGGGAGACCCTTGTGGAATTCTCCCTGGCCCTGATGAGCTTATGGGAGAAGGTTAAAGAACAGGCGCCACATGAAATGCCCAATACTGGGGCCTTATTACGAGATCAGTTCGTTGAAAATGTTAGCGATAGTACACTTAGACGTGAGTTAAAACAGTTAGTTCGACGTAGCCCCGATAGTACGTTGCTTGAAGTGCGTAGTGAGGCAATTCGTTGGGAGCGAGAGGGGACCCCCGGGGGTGCAAGGGGACGTAGCTATTCTGTTCCAACGGCCCACTGTATACAATATGGGGTGCATGGACAGTCGCAGCCTGGCGGTAACATTCCAGGAGGGTCATCCGAGTTGCGTGAATTAAAGGAGATGATGAAAATGCAACAACAACAATTGAATCAACTTCCTCAAAGTTTAGCCCATATTCAGAGAACTCAACTGGGGGGTGGAGTACAGCGATTTAGTCATATTATTTGCAGGCGGTGTAACCAACCGGGACATTTCGCAAGAGAGTGCGAGGGGGAGCGTAGAGCTACCCGGTTTCAGCCTACCGTGCCGGCAGGTCCCCCCCGGGGAGGGGGACCAGCTCCATCCGGCCAGCCGCCGGAAAACTAATACCCACCGAGCGGTTGAGCCACTGCTCGGTTGGGGAAGGGAGGGGCTCAAGTCACCTGATTAGCCCAGACTCACTTGCTCGTCTGGTGTCGTCTTGTCCACAGCTCGTCGTCCACATTGGAGGGGTTCCTGTGTCTTGTCTGGTGGACACTGGCTCTATGGTGACGACTGTCACAGAAAGTTGTTTTACTACTTATTTTAAACCTTGGGGACCAGAACGACTCCTTTCCTGCCAGTGGTTGCAATTACGAGCAGCGAACGGTTTGTCGATTCCGTATATAGGGTATCTGGAGTTAGAGATTGAATTTTGTGGTCGGTCGCTCTCGGGGTGTGGGGTTTTGGTGGTCCGGGACCCTCCTGGTGGTTTGGCCGGCCGAGTCCCTGGGGTTTTGGGGATGAACGTTTTGGGCCGTTGCTACCGGGAGCTCTTTGGCCAGCATGGCTCCGCTCTCTTCGAGCTACCGGCCGTGTCACAGGCTCCTTCATTTATTTCACAGGCACTGCAACACTGTCATCAGGCAGACATTAAGCCGGTCGTAACTGTCAGGGGTCAAGTCAGGGTACGAGGTCGCCACGTGAATCGTATTCCGGGGGGACATTAAAGCTAGTAGCTGCTACCTGTTCAACCCAGTATTCCAGTGGGATAGTCTTATTTGAACCACCAGAGGTAGGTCTCCCAGCAGGTTTGTTAGCATCCCCTGCCTTGGTGAGAGTGGTTCGAGGAACAGTATATATACCGGTAGTAAATGTCGGTACAACTGATATCGTTCTGTATCCACGAGTTACTATTGGTGCGTTAAGATACGTGGATGTGGTGAGTTTGCCTTCTGAGGTTAGCGAGGTTCAGCCAGTGGCAGTGTCAGCAAGCGTACAGGCGGCTCGAGTTACTCCGCTGCGGGATCAGATTGATTCCCTTGATCTGTCTGTACTGCCAATGGCAGACCAGGTGAAAGTTCGGGCCTTGCTGTTGAATTATGAGTCTGTGTTTTCCACATATGAGGGGGATCTTGGGAGCACAGGTCTCATTTCTCACGACATACCCCTTGTAGATCATACTCCCATTAGGCAGCGACATCGGCGGATACCTCCGTCCGAGTATGAGGTAGTGAAAGCACACATAAATCAGCTCCTTGAGGCACAAATAATTAGGGAGAGCAGTAGTCCCTATGCATCACCTATCGTGCTCGTGAGAAAGAAGGACAGTAGTCTGCGCTTGTGCGTAGACTACCGCCGTCTGAATGCGAGCACCAGGAAGGATGCTTTTCCGTTACCTCGTATCGAGGAGACCTTGGACTCACTGACGGGTGCCCAATGGTTTTCTACCATGGACCTCGCCAGTGGGTACAACCAGGTACCTGTTACGGAGGGGGATAGATACAAAACGGCCTTCTGTACTCCATTTGGCTTGTTTGAATGGAACAGGATGCCCTTTGGGCTGTGTAACGCTCCTAGCACCTTCCAGCGTTTGATGCAAAGACTGTTTGGTGACCAACAGGGACAGTCTCTCCTTTTGTACCTCGATGATATAGTTGTGTTTTCGGCCTCAGTAGATCAGCATCTCTCTCGGATGGAGGTGGTCCTGAATCGTCTGCAGCGGGAGGGATTAAAAGCTAAATTGGGGAAATGTTAATTTTTCCAGAGGAAGGTAAAGTATTTGGGTCATGTGGTCTCGTCTGAAGGGGTCGCTACAGACCCAAGTAAGATTGAGGCAGTGACCCAGTGGTGTCGTCCCACTACTGCAGGTGAGGTGCGTTCCTTCCTGGGATTTGCCAGCTACTACCGTCGGTTCGTGGAGGGGTTCGCAAAAGTAGCTGCCCCGTTACATGGGCTAGTAGCAAGGCTGACAAATCCAAAACATCGGAGGTGTTCAGAGCAGGACTTTGCCAATGCCTGGTCTATACAGTGTCAACAGAGCTTTGAGGAGTTGAAGCAGCGACTGTCTATGGCCCCAGTGCTGGCCTATGCTGATTTCTCCTTGCCTTTCGTCCTGGAGGTTGATGCCAGCTATGGGGGTTTGGGGGCAGTACTGTCCCAGGAGCAGGGAGGAAAGGTACGACCGATATCATATGATAGTCGTGGTCTTCGGCCCACTGAGCGCCATATGGACAATTATAGCTCTATGAAATTGGAATTTCTGGCGCTCAAGTGGGCCATGACGGAAAAATTTAGGGAGTACCTGTTAGGCCATAGATGTGTGGTATTCACAGACAACAACCCTCTCAGCTACGTTCTTAAAGCCAAGCTGGGGGCCACTGAACAGCGTTGGGCGGCCCAGTTGGCTGTTTTCGATTTTGAGATCAGGTATAGGTCGGGTCGCTGCAATGAGAATGCGGATGCTTTGTCTAGACAGAATCCACCCACCAGGGAGGACATTCAAAGTCTAGTTCCGGGGCTGGCTATCCCAGAGGAGATAGCTCAAGTAGCCCAGGCAGGACCGGTGGTCCAGGTGAGCCAGGTAACAGTGTTCCCAGGCCCATCTTTGGGAGATATGCGTTCCAGTCAGAGGGCTGATCCACATATTGGAGAACTTTTACGGTTCTGGCGACGACAAGCGCCCCCGACATCGGGGGAACGCAGGCAGTTAGTAAAGCCAGTGATCACCATGCTCCGGCAATGGGACCGCTTGGTGGAGCAGGATGGGGTAATGTATCGTCGGGTGAGACGCTCAGACGGTGGGGAAGAAACCTTGCAGGTTATACTGCCGATGGCGATGAAGGACAAGGTTCTGATGCAGTTACATCAGCAGCATGGGCACCAGGGTGTGGAACGGACTACCCAGCTGGTTAGACAACGGTGTTATTGGCCGGACATGGCCTCTGAGATTGCACGTTGGTGCCAGCATTGTGAGAGGTGCCAGCATGCAAAGGGCCTTCCCTCAGCACACAGTAGTTTTATGGGACACCTGTTGGCTTCCCGGCCAAATGAAGTTCTGGCCATCGATTTTACAGTTCTGGAACCCTCCCGGTCTGGCATCGAGAACATTATGGTCATGACGGATGTATTTTCTAAATACACGTGGGGGGTGGCTACCAGAGATCAGTGGGCTGAAACGGTGGCACAGGTTCTGGTATCGGAATGGTTTTGTCGACTCGGTGTTCCGAGCCGTATTCATTCAGACCAGGGTCGGAATTTTGAGGCCGCTCTCATCCAACAGCTTTGCCACTTGTATGGGGTTGAGAAGTCTCGCACTACTCCGTACCACCCGGCTGGTAACGGGCAGTGCGAGCGGTTTAATAGGACCTTGCACGATTTGTTGCGTTCTCTTCCCGACTCTCAGAAGGGTGACTGGCCGTCGTGTCTTCCTCAGGTGCTATTTTCATATAATAGTACCCCTCACCAGAGTACTGGGGAATCCCCGCATTTTTTGATGTTTGGCCATGAGCCACGCCTACCAGTCGATTTTCTGCTTGGGAGAGTCCAGGAACCAGAGGCTGGTTGTGTGCAGAGGTGGGTCCTGGAACATCAGAATAGGCTTAAAGTAGCTTTTGAAGGCGTGAGAGAGCAGCTAAGAACGGCGGCGGAACGTCGCAAGGTCCGGCATGACGGGCACGTCCGGGAGGAACCTTTGCGGGAGGGTCAGTTGGTGCTCCTTCGGGCTTTTAATGTGAGAGGTAGACATAAAATACAGGATCTCTGGGGCTCGGTAGTATACCAGATTGTGAAAGCGGGTGAGCAGGTATATTCTATCGCTCCAGTGGACAATCTGGGTAAAGTGAGGCGAGTGCATCGCTCGGCAATAAAACCTTGGGTGGGTGAGAGTCCTTTGGTTAACGCTCCTGAATGTAACTTGGTGGGACCAATAACACCTGCTGAGGAAGAGGAGGAGATCGGCGATTGGTTTGTAGTGGTACCCGACGCCCCTCAAGGGGGGCAGAGGTCAGTGCCACTGGTTGAGGTCTCAGTAGGAGGTTCCGGCGGGGACCACACCGTCACAGACAATCTCCCGGAGGAGGAAGAGAATGCAGGGGTTATAGCACCCACCACAGGTGAGGTGATGGCCAGAGTGCGGTCCCCAGAGCCTACTCCTCTTGAGCAGGATACGGGGGTAAGGCGCACCAGAAGGCTGATGGCAGGACACCATCCTAATCCTCACCGCCTCCCTCGAGCTGTAGGAAGACCACGGCACGAGGGTGGGGCAGGTGATAGTCCGATATCCAGTGCGGTGGTTGCCTTGTTTCGACCGTGGCATTAAAAATCCTAGGTGAATAAAGTATCCATCGTCGAGTCGACGATGAAAATGTCGGGGGTAGATTGTGACCGAATGCTCTCCTTTCCCTGTTGCCCACTTATATAAATTAAGCCAGAGATTTCCACCGTACATTTCCCTTTAAGTATTGGGACACGTCATTTCCGATTGGCCATAAATAGCCTCTTTCAGCCTGTTGGGATACGTTGCTTCCTGTTGACTCGGGGGTTCCCTTTTCGCGTCCCACGTGCGGGCATTTCAAGTGTGGCGTCACGCCAGCGGTCGCGTGCTTTTCTTACGGTAAGCTTGTAATGCAGTGTCTTATGACAATTGTGGTTGGGTATTAATCTGACTTGCGGGTATGACGTTTAGCTTGTTACAGGCATGCGTGAACTCATTTATGTGACGCTGCAGAATCAAAGCGAGATCAAATAATCTGGTGGGCGGTTTGGTGCTTGACTGATTTCATCGTCGGGTAAGTCTGGGCCGAGGGAAGTGATGGGCTCTGCATGGTGCGCAATTATTTTTAAAAGGAGGTGCTTACAGCTTGTTTCAGAGATATACAGACCAGTTTATGCGGCAGGATCAAAGTGAAACCAAACCATCTAAAAGTGGTTCATTATGAGCGATTGACTGACTTCATTGCCGGGTAAGCTTTTCCTGTTTGGGTTGAGACATTAAGCATTTCCGTGGGTATTAACCATTGAGTTTCTCCCCTTTAAGGTGTTTGAGATCTGTTGAGCAAATCTTTTGCTCTCGATTCAGAGGGCCTATTTAATGCGAGGAATCGCCGTTGTCCTACAGTCTATTTCTTCCTTGCCTGTTCACCCTGATTAATGACGATGTTATAATTTGTTTCTTTTGTTTTTTTCTTTCTTTATGTGGGAATTATTTGTTAGTGAGAGCTATTGTTCCCAGGCGAGTGTTTGGGTTTATTAGTAATTTATTGTGTATATTAATTTGATTTATTCTGGAATAATTTCTTTATTGTGTTTGAGTGTGTGTGTGTGTGTGTGTGTGTGTTAGAGTGTGTTTCTTTTGCTAGATGCTGGGGGCTCCAGTCAGGAATCCTCTTTCTCCTTTCCTGTGGATTGGTGATGGTTTGAACACAGGGTGTGGTGTGCAATGTGCGGCTGAGAGTGCATCTCGTTTAGTGCGCATGTGCGGCTGAGAGTGCATCTCGTTTAGTGCGCATGCGCGGCTGAGAGTGCATCTCGTTTAGTGCGCATGTGCGGCTGAGAGTGCATCTCGTTTAGTGCGCATGCGCGGCTGAGAGAGCATCTCGTTTAGTGCGCATGTGCAGCTGAGAGTGCATCTCGTTTAGTGCGCAGGTGCGGCTATGAGTGCATCTCGTTTAGTGCGCATGCGCGGCTGAGAGTGCATCTCCTTTAGATGCAATGCCATATGAATGCCATATTTGTTTTAGAGTGAGGTCAAATTTGATCGTGGTCATAGATGTATACGTAGATGCCTCATTAGCGACTGCATGGATCAGTAGAATGAGGCATCTACTATCGATATATCAATAACCATGATCAAATTTGACCTCACTCTCTGGAAGTTATGGCGGAGCTCAGAGACGATCACGTTCCTCTCGTTTAGTGCGCCTGCGCGTCTGAGAGTGCATCTCGTTTAGTGCGGCTGAGAGTGCATCTCGTTTAGTGCCGCATGCGCGGCTGAGAGTTCATCTCGTTTAGTGCGCATGCGCGGCTGAGAGTGCATCTCGTTTAGTGCGCATGCACGGCTGAGAGTGCATCTCGTTTAGTGCGCATGCGCGGCTGAAAGTGCATCTCCTTTAGTGCGCATGTGCGGCTGAGAGTGCATCTCGTTTAGTGCGCATGTGCGGTTGAGAGTGCATCTCGTTTAGTGCGCATGCGCGGCTGAGAGTGCATCTCGTTTAGTGCGCTGGTGCGGCTGAGAGTGCATCTCGTTTAGTGCGCATGCGCGGCTGAGAGTGCATCTCGTTTAGTGCGCATGCGCGGCTGAGAGTGCATCTCGTTTAGTGCGCATGCGCGGCTGAAAGTGCATCTCCTTTAGTGCGCATGTGCGGCTGAGAGTGCATCTCGTTTAGTGCGCATGCGCGGCTGAGAGTGCATCTCGTTTAGTGCGCATGCGCGGCTGAGAGTGCATCTCGTTTAGTGCGCATGTGCGGCTGAGAGTGCATCTCGTTTAGTGCGCATGCGCGGCTGAGAGTGCATCTCGTTTAGTGCCGCATGCGCGGCTGAGTGTTCATCTCGTTTAGTGCGCATGCGCGGCTGAGAGTGCATCTCGTTTAGTGCGCATGTGCGGCTGAGAGTGCATCTCGTTTAGTGCGCATGCGCGGCTGAGTGTGCATCTCGTTTAGTGTGCATGCGCGGCTGAGAGTGCATCTCGTTTAGTGCGCATGCGCGGCTGAGAGTGCATCTCGTTTAGTGCGCATGTGCGGCTGAGAGTGCATCTCGTTTAGTGCGCATGTGCGGCTGAGAGTGCATCTCGTTTAGTGCGCATGCGCGGCTGAGAGTGCATCTCGTTTAGTGCGCATGTGCGGCTGAGAGTGCATCTCGTTTAGTGCGCATGCGCGGCTGAGAGAGCATCTCGTTTAGTGCGCATGTGCGGCTGAGAGTGCATCTCGTTTAGTGCGCAGGTGCGGCTGAAAGTGCATCTCCTTTAGTGCGCATGTGCGGCTGAGAGTGCATCTCGTTTAGTGCGCATGTGCGGCTGAGAGTGCATCTCGTTTAGTGCGCATGCGCGGCTGAGAGTGCATCTCGTTTAGTGCGCATGTGCGGCTGAGAGTGCATCTCCTTTAGTGCGCATGTGCGGCTGAGAGTGCATCTCGTTTAGTGCGCATGCGCGGCTGAGAGTGCATCTCGTTTAGTGCGCATGCGCGGCTGAGAGTGCATCTCGTTTAGTGCGCATGCGCGGCTGAGAGTGCATCCCGTTTAGTGCGTATGCACGGCTGAGAGTGCATCTCGTTTAGTGCGCATGCGCGGCTGAGAGTGCATCTCGTTTAGTGCGCATGCGCGGCTGAGAGTGCATCTCGTTTAGTGCGCATGTGCGGCTGAGAGTGCATCTCGTTTAGTGCGCATGTGCGGCTGAGAGTGCATCTCGTTTAGTGCGCATGTGCGGCTGAGAGTGCATCTCGTTTAGTGCGCATGCGCGGCTGAGAGTGCATCTCGTTTAGTGCGCATGTGCGGCTGAGAGTGCATCTCGTTTAGTGCGCATGTGCGGCTGAGAGTGCATCTCGTTTAGTGCGCATGCGCGGCTGAGAGTGCATCTCGTTTAGTGCGCATGTGCGGCTGAGAGTGCATCTCGTTTAGTGCGCATGTGCGGCTGAGAGTGCATCTCGTTTAGTGCGCATGCGCGGCTGAGAGTGCATCTCGTTTAGTGCGCATGCGCGGCTGAGAGTGCATCCCGTTTAGTGCGTATGCACGGCTGAGAGTGCATCTCGTTTAGTGTGCATGCGCGGCTGAGAGTGAATCTCGTTTAGTGCTCATGCGCGGCTGAGAGTGCATCTCGTTTAGTGCGCATTTGCGGCTGAGAGTGCATCTCGTTTAGTGCGCATGCGCGGCTGAGAGTCCATCTCGTTTAGTGCGCATGCGCGGCTGAGAGTGCATCTCGTTAAGTAACGCATGCGCGGCTGAGAGTTCATCTCGTTTAGTGTGCATGCGCGGCTGAGAGTGAATCTCGTTTAGTGCTCATGCGCGGCTGAGAGTGCATCTCGTTTAGTGCGCATGTGCGGCTGAGAGTGCATCTTGTTTAGTGCGCATGCGCGGCTGAGAGTGCATCTCGTTTAGTGCGCATGCGCGGCTGAGAGTGCATCCTGTTTAGTGCGCATGCACGGCTGATAGTGCATCTCGTTTAGTGCGCATGTGCGGCTGAGAGTGCATCTCGTTTAGTGCGCATGCGCGGCTGAGTGTGCATCTCGTTTAGTGCGCATGTGCGGCTGAGAGTGCATCTCGTTTAGTGCGCATGCGCGGCTGAGAGTGCATCTCGTTTAGTGCGCATGTGCGGCTGAGAGTGCATCTCGTTTAGTGCGCATGTGCGGCTGAGAGTGCATCTCGTTTAGTGCGCATGCGCGGCTGAGAGTGCATCTCGTTTAGTGCGCATGCGCGGCTGAGAGTGCATCCCGTTTAGTGCGTATGCACGGCTGAGAGTGCATCTCGTTTAGTGTGCATGCGCGGCTGAGAGTGAATCTCGTTTAGTGCTCATGCGCGGCTGAGAGTGCATCTCGTTTAGTGCGCATTTGCGGCTGAGAGTGCATCTCGTTTAGTGCGCATGCGCGGCTGAGAGTGCATCTCGTTTAGTGCGCATGCGCGGCTGAGAGTGCATCTCGTTAAGTAACGCATGCGCGGCTGAGAGTTCATCTCGTTTAGTGTGCATGCGCGGCTGAGAGTGAATCTCGTTTAGTGCTCATGCGCGGCTGAGAGTGCATCTCGTTTAGTGCGCATGTGCGGCTGAGAGTGCATCTTGTTTAGTGCGCATGCGCGGCTGAGAGTGCATCTCGTTTAGTGCGCATGCGCGGCTGAGAGTGCATCCTGTTTAGTGCGCATGCACGGCTGATAGTGCATCTCGTTTAGTGCGCATGTGCGGCTGAGAGTGCATCTCGTTTAGTGCGCATGCGCGGCTGAGTGTGCATCTCGTTTAGTGTGCATGCGCGGCTGAGAGTGCATCTCGTTTAGTGCGCATGCGCGGCTGAGAGTGCATCTCGTTTAGTGCGCATGTGCGGCTGAGAGTGCATCTCGTTTAGTGCGCATGCGCGGCTGAGAGTGCATCTCGTTTAGTGCGCATGCGCGGCTGAGAGTGCATCTCGTTTAGTGCGCATGCGCGGCTGAGAGTGCATCCCGTTTAGTGCGTATGCACGGCTGAGAGTGCATCTCGTTTAGTGTGCATGCGCGGCTGAGAGTGAATCTCGTTTAGTGCTCATGCGCGGCTGAGAGTGCATCTCGTTTAGTGCGCATTTGCGGCTGAGAGTGCATCTCGTTAAGTAACGCATGCGCGGCTGAGAGTTCATCTCGTTTAGTGTGCATGCGCGGCTGAGAGTGAATCTCGTTTAGTGCTCATGCGCGGCTGAGAGTGCATCTCGTTTAGTGCGCATGTGCGGCTGAGAGTGCATCTTGTTTAGTGCGCATGCGCGGCTGAGAGTGCATCTCGTTTAGTGCGCATGCGCGGCTGAGAGTGCATCTCGTTTAGTGCGCATGTGCGGCTGAGAGTGCATCTCGTTTAGTGCGCATGTGTGGCTGAGAGTGCATCTCGTTTAGTGCGCATGCACGGCTGAGAGTGCATCTCGTTAAGTAACGCATGCGCGGCTGAGAGTTCATCTCGTTTAGTGCGCATGTGCGGCTGAGAGTGCATCTCGTTTAGTGCGCATGTGCGGCTGAGAGTGCATCTCGTTTAGTGCGCATGTGTGGCTGAGAGTGCATCTCGTTTAGTGCGCATGCACGGCTGAGAGTGCATCTCGTTTAGTGCACATGCGCGGCTGAGAGTGCATCTCGTTTAGTGCGCATGCGCGGCTGAGAGTGCATCTCGTTTAGTGCGCATGCGCGGCTGAGAGTGAATCTCGTTTAGTGCGCATGTGCGGCTGAGAGTGCATCTCGTTTAGTGCGCATGCGAGGCTGAGAGTGCATCTCGTTTAGTGCGCATGCGCGGCTGAGAGTGCATCTCGTTTAGTGCCGCATGCGCGGCTGAGAGTACATCTCGTTTAGTGCGCATGCGCGGCTGAGAGTACATCTCGTTTAGTGCGCATGCGCGGCTGAGAGTGCATCTCGTTTAGTGCGCATGCGCGGCTGAGAGTGCATCTCGTTTAGTGCGCATGCGCGGCTGAGAGTGCATCTCGTTTAGTGCGCATGCGCGGCTGAGAGTGCATCTCGTTTAGTGCGCATGCGCGGCTGAGAGTGCATCTCGTTTAGTGCGCAGGTGCGGCTGAGAGTGCATCTCGTTTAGTGCGCATGCGCGGCTGAGAGTGCATCTCGTTTAGTGCGCATGCGCAGCTGAGAGTGCATCTCGTTTAGTGCGCATGCGCGGCTGAGAGTGCATCTCGTTTAGTGCGCATGTGCGGCTGAGAGTGCATCTCGTTAAGTGCGCATGCGCGGCTGAGAGTGCATCTCGCTAAGTGCGCATGCGCGGCTGAGAGTGCATCTCGTTTAGTGCGCATGCGCGGCTGAGAGTGCATCCCGTTTAGTGCGTATGCACGGCTGAGAGTGCATCTCGTTTAGTGTGCATGCGCGGCTGAGAGTGAATCTCGTTTAGTGCGCAGGTGCGGCTGAGAGTGCATCTCGTTTAGTGCGCATGCGCGGCTGAGAGTGCATCTCGTTTAGTGCGCATGCGCAGCTGAGAGTGCATCTCGTTTAGTGCGCATGCGCGGCTGAGAGTGCATCTCGTTTAGTGCGCATGTGCGGCTGAGAGTGCATCTCGTTAAGTGCGCATGCGCGGCTGAGAGTGCATCTCGCTAAGTGCGCATGCGCGGCTGAGAGTGCATCTCGTTTAGTGCACATGCGCGGCTGAGAGTGCATCTCGTTTAGTGCGCATGCGCGGCTGAGAGTGCATCTCGTTTAGTGCGCATGCGCGGCTGAGAGTGAATCTCGTTTAGTGCGCATGTGCGGCTGAGAGTGCATCTCGCTAAGTGCGCATGCGCGGCTGAGAGTGCATCTCGTTTAGTGCGCATGCGCGGCTGAGAGTGCATCCCGTTTAGTGCGTATGCACGGCTGAGAGTGCATCTCGTTTAGTGTGCATGCGCGGCTGAGAGTGAATCTCGTTTAGTGCTCATGCGCGGCTGAGAGTGCATCTCGTTTAGTGCGCATTTGCGGCTGAGAGTGCATCTCGTTTAGTGCGCATGCGCGGCTGAGAGTGCATCTCGTTTAGTGCGCATGCGCGGCTGAGAGTGCATCTCGTTTAGTGCGCATGCGCGGCTGAGAGTGCATCTCGTTAAGTAACGCATGCGCGGCTGAGAGTTCATCTCGTTTAGTGTGCATGCGCGGCTGAGAGTGAATCTCGTTTAGTGCTCATGCGCGGCTGAGAGTGCATCTCGTTTAGTGCGCATGTGCGGCTGAGAGTGCATCTTGTTTAGTGCGCATGCGCGGCTGAGAGTGCATCTCGTTTAGTGCGCATGCGCGGCTGAGAGTGCATCTCGTTTAGTGTGCATGCGCGGCTGAGAGTGCATCTCGTTAAGTAACGCATGCGCGGCTGAGAGTTCATCTCGTTTAGTGCGCATGTGCGGCTGAGAGTGCATCTCGTTTAGTGCGCATGCGCGGCTGAGAGTGCATCTCGTTTAGTGCGCATGTGCGGCTGAGAGTGCATCTCGTTAAGTGCGCATGCGCGGCTGAGAGTGCATCTCGTTTAGTGCGCATGCGCGGCTGAGAGTGCATCTCGTTTAGTGCGCATGCGCGGCTGAGAGTGCATCTCGTTTAGTGCGCATGTGCGGCTGAGAGTGCATCTCGTTAAGTGCGCATGCGCGGCTGAGAGTGCATCTCGTTTAGTGCGCATGCGCGGCTGAGAGTGCATCTTGTTTAGTGCGCATGCGCGGCTGAGAGTGCATCTCGTTTAGTGCGCATGTGCGGCTGAGAGTGCATCTCGTTTAGTGCGCATGCGCGGCTGAGAGTGCATCTCGTTTAGTGCGCATGTGTGGCTGGGAGTGCATCTCGTTTAGTGTGCATGTGTGGCTGAGAGTGCATCTCGTTTAGTGCGCATGTGTGGCTGGGAGTGCATCTCGTTTAGTGTGCATATGTGGCTGAGAGTGCATCTCGTTTAGTGCGCATGTGCGGCTGAGAGTGCATATCGTTTAGTGCGCATGTGTGGCTGAGAGTGCATCTCGTTTAGTGCGCATATGTGGCTGAGAGTACATCTCGTTTAGTGCGCATGTGTGGCTGAGAGTGCATCTCGTTTAGTGCGCATGTGTGGCTGAGACTGCATCTCGTTTAGTGCGCATGTGTGGCTGAGAGTGCATCTCGTTTAGTGCGCATGCGCGGCTGAGAGTGCATCTCGTTTAGTGCGCATGCGCGGCTGAGAGTGCATCTCGTTTAGTGCGCATGCGCGGCTGAGAGTGCATCCCGTTTAGTGCGTATGCACGGCTGAGAGTGCATCTCGTTTAGTGTGCATGCGCGGCTGAGAGTGAATCTCGTTTAGTGCTCATGCGCGGCTGAGAGTGCATCTCGTTTAGTGCGCATTTGCGGCTGAGAGTGCATCTCGTTTAGTGCGCATGCGCGGCTGAGAGTGCATCTCGTTTAGTGCGCATGCGCGGCTGAGAGTGCATCTCGTTTAGTGCGCATGCGCGGCTGAGAGTGCATCTCGTTAAGTAACGCATGCGCGGCTGAGAGTTCATCTCGTTTAGTGTGCATGCGCGGCTGAGAGTGAATCTCGTTTAGTGCTCATGCGCGGCTGAGAGTGCATCTCGTTTAGTGCGCATGTGCGGCTGAGAGTGCATCTTGTTTAGTGCGCATGCGCGGCTGAGAGTGCATCTCGTTTAGTGCGCATGCACGGCTGAGAGTGCATCTCGTTTAGTGCACATGCGCGGCTGAGAGTGCATCTCGTTTAGTGCGCATGCGCGGCTGAGAGTGCATCTCGTTTAGTGCGCATGCGCGGCTGAGAGTGAATCTCGTTTAGTGCGCATGTGCGGCTGAGAGTGCATCTCGTTTAGTGCGCATGCGAGGCTGAGAGTGCATCTCGTTTAGTGCGCATGCGCGGCTGAGAGTGCATCTCGTTTAGTGCCGCATGCGCGGCTGAGAGTACATCTCGTTTAGTGCGCATGCGCGGCTGAGAGTACATCTCGTTTAGTGCGCATGCGCGGCTGAGAGTGCATCTCGTTTAGTGCGCATGCGCGGCTGAGAGTGCATCTCGTTTAGTGCGCATGTGCGGCTGAGAGTGCATCTCGTTTAGTGCGCATGCGCGGCTGAGAGTGAATCTCGTTTAGTGCGCATGTGCGGCTGAGAGTGCATCTCGTTTAGTGCGCATGCGAGGCTGAGAGTGCATCTCGTTTAGTGCGCATGCGCGGCTGAGAGTGCATCTCGTTTAGTGCCGCATGCGCGGCTGAGAGTACATCTCGTTTAGTGCGCATGCGCGGCTGAGAGTACATCTCGTTTAGTGCGCATGCGCGGCTGAGAGTGCATCTCGTTTAGTGCGCATGCGCGGCTGAGAGTGCATCTCGTTTAGTGCGCATGCGCGGCTGAGAGTGCATCTCGTTTAGTGCGCATGCGCGGCTGAGAGTGCATCTCGTTTAGTGCGCAGGTGCGGCTGAGAGTGCATCTCGTTTAGTGCGCATGCGCGGCTGAGAGTGCATCTCGTTTAGTGCGCATGCGCAGCTGAGAGTGCATCTCGTTTAGTGCGCATGCGCGGCTGAGAGTGCATCTCGTTTAGTGCGCATGTGCGGCTGAGAGTGCATCTCGTTAAGTGCGCATGCGCGGCTGAGAGTGCATCTCGCTAAGTGCGCATGCGCGGCTGAGAGTGCATCTCGTTTAGTGCGCATGCGCGGCTGAGAGTGCATCCCGTTTAGTGCGTATGCACGGCTGAGAGTGCATCTCGTTTAGTGTGCATGCGCGGCTGAGAGTGAATCTCGTTTAGTGCTCATGCGCGGCTGAGAGTGCATCTCGTTTAGTGCGCATTTGCGGCTGAGAGTGCATCTCGTTTAGTGTGCATGCGCGGCTGAGAGTGCATCTCGTTAAGTAACGCATGCGCGGCTGAGAGTTCATCTCGTTTAGTGCGCATGTGCGGCTGAGAGTGCATCTCGTTTAGTGCGCATGCGCGGCTGAGAGTGCATCTCGTTTAGTGCGCATGTGCGGCTGAGAGTGCATCTCGTTAAGTGCGCATGCGCGGCTGAGAGTGCATCTCGTTTAGTGCGCATGCGCGGCTGAGAGTGCATCTCGTTTAGTGCGCATGCGCGGCTGAGAGTGCATCTCGTTTAGTGCGCATGTGCGGCTGAGAGTGCATCTCGTTAAGTGCGCATGCGCGGCTGAGAGTGCATCTCGTTTAGTGCGCATGCGCGGCTGAGAGTGCATCTCGTTTAGTGCGCATGCGCGGCTGAGAGTGCATCTCGTTTAGTGCGCATGCGCGGCTGATAGTGCATCTCGTTTAGTGCGCATGCGCGGCTGAGAGTGCATCTTGTTTAGTGCGCATGCGCGGCTGAGAGTGCATCTCGTTTAGTGCGCATGTGCGGCTGAGAGTGCATCTCGTTTAGTGCGCATGCGCGGCTGAGAGTGCATCTCGTTTAGTGCGCATGTGTGGCTGGGAGTGCATCTCGTTTAGTGTGCATGTGTGGCTGAGAGTGCATCTCGTTTAGTGCGCATGTGTGGCTGGGAGTGCATCTCGTTTAGTGTGCATATGTGGCTGAGAGTGCATCTCGTTTAGTGCGCATGTGCGGCTGAGAGTGCATATCGTTTAGTGCGCATGTGTGGCTGAGAGTGCATCTCGTTTAGTGCGCATATGTGGCTGAGAGTACATCTCGTTTAGTGCGCATGTGTGGCTGAGAGTGCATCTCGTTTAGTGCGCATGTGTGGCTGAGAC